>CAMZMU010000096.1:38625149-38692713 GCA_947311845.1 Poa pratensis | reverse complement strand
CTCCCGACCACAACGGCGCCGCGATCAGGCGACGTCGCCGGCGAGGAGGAACCGATGGTGGAGAGCGGGTTCTGGAGGCCTTCACCACCCCCGGCGAGGCGCACGACAGCCTGCAGCACCAGGTCCGCGGCGAGGTGCAGAAGATCGTCCGCGAGTACGGCGGCGGCAAGGGCAAGCCGCCGCTGAGCATTACTGCCACTGGACATAGCCTCGGCGCGGCGCTCGCTGTGCTCACTGCCTACGAGATCGCGACTGCCACGCGAGACGCCGAGATGCGGTTTCGATGGTGACGGCTGTGTCGTTCGGTTGCCCGCGCGTGGGCAACGCAGCGTTCCGGCGCAGGCTGGAGGGGAGCGGCGGCAAGGTGCTCCGGTGGCGAACTCGAACGACCTCGTGACCAAGGTGCCGGGATTATGGGTCGACGAGTACGGGTCGGTGAAGAGGTGGATGGCCTCGAAGATTGGATGGGCGTACAGCGACGTCGGCCGGGAGCTGCTGCTCTGCAGCCAGGATTTGCCGCGCAACATGGTTGCTCGCATGACCTCGACTTGTACCTGAAGCTCGTGGCTGCTGCATGCACATATTGAGTGCTAAAATCCTTTTTCTGTAAAGAGAACTAAAACCCTGCACTAACACAAGTGCTAATTCTTTTGTAAAGGAAAATGATAAGAAGACATTATGTGTCCAATGGAGATTCTGAATTTTTGGAAGGTATAAATATGAAATTTTCAATTTTTAAACAGGAGGGGGCATTGGTGCCCGCGATCACAAACCACTTTCCGTAACATCACCTATAACATAAATTATTAACTATAAAACTACATTTTAAGATGCATTTAGTGATATTAATTTCGTGTTGTAAATGTGCCAATTTTTCAGCTAGTTTTAACCTAAACGAAACACTTATTTACGGATGGAGAAAGTAGCCTGACACATTTTTTTTAGATAAAGGGAGTCTTTATTACTTAAAATGTTTAAGCATTACACTCAGCCTCTGCATAACATGCACACAGCCGAAACGAGTCTGAAGTACGAGAAAATAAAAAGGTGAACTACATATCAACATGAGAAATTGTAAAAACGCCTATGGTGGTGCAGGGCCGATCCGCAAATTATGCTGCCATCCATGTAGGGATAAAAAGTCTCTCGCCGTATCCTCAGTCTTGTACACACCTCTATAAAGGTCTCGATACCCCACACGTTGCAACTGAGACCACGAACGGAGTGTAGCAGTAGTCCTGTAAATAACCTGCATAAGAGAACAATTTTTATCATTACAAACCTTGTCATTTCTATATAGCCAAAGCGACCATATTACGGCAAGCGCTGCCACCCTAATAAGTTGTTTAAACCTATTATCCACTCCATTCAGCCAATTGCCAAAAATATTAGCAATGCTTGTAGGTGGGTAAATAGTAGAACCTATCTGGATGATGGACCATATAGAACTAGCGAGAATTCGCACTCGAAGAACAAGTATTAGCAATGCTTGTAGGTGGGTAAATGCCCGTTAATAAGTGTTTGATTGTCTCGTCTTTATGACAGAAGACACACTGTTTACTCCCATGCCAATTGCGTTTTGCAAGGTGAATTACTCCTCGACGAAGATACCACGCAAAAACTTTGTTTTAAGTGGAATTTTCATCTTCCAGATTTTCTTATTATTATATACTGGTACATCCGCTGAACGAGTGTTGTATACATGGAGTCCACGGAGAATTCCACCGAAACTCATCGGACCCTTAAGTCAAATTGACAGTAACGAGTCACTGAGCAACTCATGCCAAGATGCCAACCTGGGTCCAACAAGATCTCTACAGACGTCACAATGGGATGATTATCAACCAATACTTGAGCAAGCGTATCACTCTTGTGACGTCCTGATGCATGTAAAATTCATACATGAACTTTGCACTATATTATTGTATTCTAATCATATTTGCATCATATAAGGGTTATATCACTGTGATAACCCACAAGTATAGGGGATCGCGTGTAGCCTTTTCGATAAGTAAGAGTGTCGAACCCAACGAGAAGCTAAAGGTAGGATAAGTATTCTCTCAAGTTCTATCAACCACTGATACAACTCTACGCGCACTAAACGTTTGCATTATCTAGGAAATAAAACTACGGTAGCAATACGGGTATGAGAGATAGCTTTGCAAGATAATAAATACAAGAAAGTAAAAGTTAGTGCTGCAGCAATAAAATACACTAAGTAACCATATACTAACAGTACCATGAGTGTGGAAAAGTGGTGGTAATTATGGTGGCTTTGTCCAAGATTAATTAGTGAAGACATTTAGTTCATTGTCTTTGATGCAGTTTTCAATGTGGGAGAGGCTAAATATACATGCACTCCACTACTTGGGATTACAAGTACTATATGATTGGATTGTTAGCAAACATCCGTAAATAGTAACAATGCATTAAGGTTTCCCCAACCATAGCCTTAAGTTTATGGTCCTCTTACTTCCATACGTGCAACTAACCGGTTTGAGTCCTTAGGTTTCTGTCACTCCGCAGAACTACTCCCCTTCCTTTGCACATACTACTAACCCTAGGGTGTTGATCCATGCGCGCACAAGTATAATGGACACCAAAGGACAGTACCATATCAACATACAATTCTAATGAACCATAGACATTCAACAAAGCAATCAAAAGACAAATAAACTACATAAACATGACATAGATCATATGATAAATATTATAGCATCAAACACCATATTTACATAGGACGGTACAGAGGTTTGTGGGAGGATGAACCACTGAATACAAGGAGGATATGGTGATGGAGATGGCGGTGAAGACGGCGAAGAGGGGCAGCGCGGCGGCGCAGGGCGGCGGCGGCGCCGGCGGTGCGGGGAACTCCTTTCCCCGACGCCGGCAAGCTTGGGGAGCGCCGCCCCTTAGCCTCCCTCCTTCATGGCTTCTTGGGAGCCCTCCCCCATGGAGATGGGATCCATGGGGGAGACAAAAACGTGGCTTTTAGTGGCTGAAATTCGTGGGTGGAGGAGTCCTCCACGAGTTAGGTTTCCTCCCTTTATATATCTTCTCGGATTTCCGTCACCCCCTTTTAGGGTTTCACCATATTGGGCCTACAGGCCGCATCCGAACTCCGATTGGGCTGATCTCGGGCTCAAACTCTTCGTATGGAAATTTCTGACAACTTTGTAAAGGCAATGATACCCTTTTGACGTATCTTCGAGGGTCAAACTGGCAAACTCCGAAAACAGTTCTGGGACAGATTTCAGCAAAGTTCCAATTCGACTCCAACAAGGTTTCCTCTTGTATTCTTGATAATTCCTACACATCAAAGTGTAAAACAAGAACATTGTGCACTTTGCAACTATTAATAGGCTAGTCCAAATAAATCATAAACTTAATATAAAAACAAGTGCCAATGGCATAATATGAACATGAAACAATCAAAAATTATAGATACGTTTTGGACGTATCACACTGTTATATAATGATTTTTGGGAATATTATATTTATTTCCTATTTTTACGGAATTAACCCTGCGCAGGCAGAAAACCCTATTTTTTTCCTTTTAAGTTTCAGGGACCCAAACGACGTCCAAATGACCTGGAAAATTACGAGCGTCAATATTTTGGAAGGAAGAAGACTTGGGGGCGAAGGAAGCGAGCAAACGGAGGCCGGAGGCCCAAAAGAGGGTGGCCCACGCGGCCTCTGCACCTGGCCGCGTGGGGCCCACTCTTTTGGCCCTCGTTGCTCCGCTGCCGTCGATCTTTTCTCCACCGACAGCGTCTTGACCTAAAAACGCCTATAAAAAAAGCCTCCCGTCGTTCTCTGGAAGGAGCGCCGCCGAAACACAGAAACACAAAAAAGATCTGGAGATGCAGATTGGAGGGGGAAAACTCCGGCGGGCGCTGCCGGGGTGGTCTCCATCTTCTTCGACGTCTTCTCCACCGTCTCCATGATGAAGGGGGAGTAGTCCACCCCCTGGACTTGGGTTTGTGGTGGTAACTTATGTATCTCTCCTCTCTTTGAGCTTCACTAATTAGTACCGTATGAGCTGCTGAACATGATTACGGTCATCTATGTAATTCCTATGGTGGATGTTGTGGTATGAGATGATATTTGTTATGCATTTGCTGTTGTGTTGGAACTTTTATAACTTTGTCATACTTTGGAGATATTTTATGATGCATGTGATGGTTTGATTTATTCATAATGCCTTGTTTATCCTTAATGAGGTGATTGACACCACCAAGTGTCGATAGATGAGAGAGATGTGGTCACACACACGAAATATAAATCATTGCACTAGTGTTTAGAATATTGTCCATTAAGAAGCATGATATATGTAGGTGCGGGATGGCCGATGTGACACGGCATAGGTATTGAGTGACACAATACCGCCCAACATCCTTTATCTGGGGGTAAAAAGAAAAGTATGATGTGGGAGTGAGAGCAACCACGCTAGCCTTACAAGGGTGACCTAGCAACACAAATGAGTACTTCTTTCAACTATGTGTTTTAGCACATATAGCCGTTATAAAAGTTACCATTAAAACATGACAATTGTGTGTACTTTATCTATAACATGATAATCACCGTAGATGAGAGAGAGAGAGGATTAAGTGAAACCATGAACCCATGTCCATTGTTCCTATAAGAGAAAATCTTTGTCTTGTCCTCTTGCATTGAAGAGGATTGAGACACTTTTACATTCTTGTTTTGTTACATTAAACTTCCATCCATCAAATCAACCACCTTGTTCTTTAAACTTGTTTAGTGCATAATCAACTAAAACTTGTGACACTTTAGTTGTAGGGAATAGATAACTTTTCCTTTTTGCTCCTGCGGATCGATACCTTACTTCCACATTGAGAGGTGCTACAGTGATCCCCTGCTCTTGGGGGTTATCAAGTACTTTTCTGGCGCCGTTGCCGGGGAGCGTAGCGCTTAAGTTTCTATTCTTGTGTGCACTAGACTTATTTTATCTTGTTTTATATCTTGCAATCATCTAAGTTTGGGGAGGTTCCTTTAAACTTGTTTGGTTGTGAGTTTCTCATTAGTTTTACTTTCAGTTTTATATATATCAAAAACCAAAAAAAATTAAAAAATGGAGAAACTTTCTGGAATGTCTATGCGTACTGATTATTTTAAAAAGTATGACGCCTACTCTGAATATCAATCAACCAAAGAGGAAATAGAGTGGGTAAATTGCTTAAAACTCTTCACAAAATAGCTATTCAGTTTTGTGAGTTACATGGTATAACTTGTTGCAATAGAAGAGTTGTTAAACATTTCCATTATCAATGCAAGTATAATAGTGATCCTATAATTGCTTGTTATTGTGAAGATGAATGTTTATGCCCTGATATAGAACAAGTTGAGAAATATATTGCTTATGTTGGAGCCCATGAGATAGACTCTCTTCTTAATAAATTTCTTGCAACTAGTCATGTAGCTCGTAAAATGAAAGGACAAGTTTCTATTATTCTCCAAATTTGCAAAAAAGAATTTAGTGATAATGTTTATGTTAAAGAAAGAATTCTTGCTGCCACGGAAAGTACTAATATTTTGCAGGAAGAGGAGGATAAGAACCTAAGGTTGGGATGCCCGTGCAATCCCAAGAGGATGATGAAAACATAAGCTTGGAAGAGGAAGTATGTGAAGAGGAGATTGAAATGGATGTGTTACAACCTAAGCTTGGGGAAGAGTTGGATCTTCCAACTTCACCATCAACATATGATAGTAACACTCAAACTCAAAAACCTTTTGTTATTTATGAGAACCCATGCTATTATGATGAAACTAATAATGCTCCTTTACTTTTTAATAATGCTACTAGTGAACTTATGGATGATAATGAGGAGTGTTGCTTAAATATGCTATATGATAATGCTTTAGATGATGGTCCTACGCTTATTGATAATCTTACATGTTTGGAAGTTACTACTTTATGTGAGGATAAAAATGATATACTTTGTTTGTGAAAATACTCTTACTAATGAGAGTCCTACTTTGTTCCTGAATTCTCCTAATTACACCATGAGGAGAAATTTGCTTATGTTGAGAAATACTTATGTGGTTTGCAATTATCTTTAGTTCCAAATCTTTGTTGAAACCATGATATTAAACTTGATATTGATCTCAATAACTATTTTGAAAGAGGGAAGCATGCTAATGAATTCCAAAATAAATTTCATGATCCTCTTTATTTTCCTAAATTGTCTAAGTTGAATAATTCTTGTGGTTATATGGTTGAATTTGTTTCTACTACTTGCAACTATTATGAAGGAGGTGATAAGAACCCTCTTTATGATACTAATAATTATGGGCTGCAAGTAACTATTGTTAATATGCATTGGAAAACTTCTATTTATTATGATTCATTCATATACAGAATGCCAATGCATAGAAAGAAAGTTAGACTTCGTTGTTATTACTTTTGTGTTTTGTTTTTCTCTCTACTAGGTTTCAACTTGATTATTATTTTCATTGGCTTGAGAGCACCATGGGATCCTGGTATTATGCATGAAACACTTCTCAAAGATCAAGAGGGACAACACTCAAGCTTGGGGATGCCAAGCCACCTCACTCCAACCATCTTGATAACAAGTAAGTAAGCCTAGCTATATGGCTATAAAGAAAGCGCTTTGCGGGAGGCAACCCGGTTATTTTTATGTGTGATTTTCTTTGTGTCCTCTTGCTGTACCAAGAGAGTTTGTTTTTAGTTTAGTTTCTGGAATTTTTAATAAAGTGCCAAGTTTTACTCATTTTGGTTTGAAAAAGTTGCTTATAGCGTTCGGAGATTTTATTCCTCCACGAATCTGTGCACGGTATGATTTTTAATTCTTATTCTGTAACTCCGAATGAGCTCATATTTGAACTGTAGTTGAAACTTTTCATCCTCTGTATGCATGAATGTTTTAGGAATTTTTGACAAAGTTTGGTAGGGTAGAAAATACGTTTTTCTGCTGCTGTTTTTCTGGACAGATTCTGTCCCATTTTGTTTTATGCATGTTTTGAACTTTTAACTTGAATCTTTTTTATCCAATTGAGTTTATGAATATGCATACAACATTATATACTTTCTGGACATTTATATAATGTTTTGTTTAACGATTATGTGCAGCAGGAAACCTATTTGTTTATCACTACTAATGCACCCCACAGAAAAGAAATGAGAGAAACGGTGTTTTGAAGTTATTTCACAGGGATTGGAGGAGATGCACCAAGAGTTATCCAAGGATGGTTAAGACCATAAGCTTGGGGATGTGAAGACAACCCCACTGGACCTACACACTCTCGGTTTGCACACGTCTAACTTCTGTTTTTTCGATCGAAACACTTTATCGCCTAAACTTGGAGCGTCTTTTTGTTTGTTTTGGTTTGATTTTTGTTTTTGTGAGACCACCACATTATCATTTATATATGAAAGAGCTACTGGAAATATGGGTTGAAATATGTTGGATGCCATTATAAGATTGGGGAAAGGATGTTTGAGTTGATTTTTAAAGTTACATATAATTGCATGATTCATGAGCTTGTTAATGAGTAATAATTTGCAAATGCTTTATCAAGAGCTATCTCTTATTAATGTTTTGATGCTGAATGTTATTTTACTTTGTTTGACATGAATTAGTTAGTTCTATGGACACTCATGCATGCATTTAGATGGTCAACTTTCTCCCTCTTGCTAGCCCAAAATTCCAACAAGTAAAAACTTGTTTCCAACACCTTCAACCAAAGTTATTCCAGTGAGTCCACCATATCTACCTTTAGCTTTATGCTATTCCGAGTATGTTTATCATGATATTTGTGTTATCTATACCTCTGAATGAAAATGTTGGTTATATAGCTCTCACGAACTTGATGCACACTTTACTTTTATTGCATAAATAAAACATGACCCATTGTGATTAAGATTATGATGTTAGTGGCTTGATAAATGTCCGAGGTTGGGAGTTAGCCCATATGTGTTGTCACATGCAAAGCTTTCAACATGCTCCTTCACTTTATTTAGTTGATATCATGCACTTTTGTTTATGGATGCCTATCATGGTGAAATGAGGTGGAAATGAAGTAGTTTAAATGAGTTTGTATAAATGGTTAGAGAGACGCCTGGGCCGCTAATCTAAGCCATGCATCATTCATGGTGGAAATTTACTTACATGCTATGGTGAACCGTCTGTGATACACCTTATAATAAAAAGTTATTCCAATGGTAAATAAAAAGGGTGTTGAGGTTGTTCATCTTGTTTGTTTGTCTTGTCATTTTGATATGGGCTTGTTCCATATCCTGGGACAAGAGGTACCCCAGTTGACGCTCTTGATGATACTATTATTACTTACAATGATATATAACTTGAACTTGCTTTGTTTCCCAAGTTGAGTAACTCATGGTGTAGGTACTTGTATTCAAGGGGCCTGAGACACCTAACCTCATTCAATATGCTATGATAGGGGTAATGAGAGATTGACACCAAGGATTCCACATGCAATCATTAACTTAAGTAGAAGAGTTTGGAAGTTAGATGAAACTTATGCATGCTTTACCTCTACTCACATATATATCTTTCCAAAGTGTCCACCTTTTATATTCAGATTTTCATCAATACTCTATGACCAATGTAGGATGTTCTTACTTATCGTTATGCATACATGTGGTCCATATTACTTTCTTCTATGTTACACCTTGTGAACTATCATTGAACATCCTTGCTTTGAATACTTGATATCACTTCATAAACTATCTTGCATATTGCTACTCCTTTGAAGAATGAATCATTTGACTCTATGTAGCAGTAGCAATCATCTTTGATATCCATTGTTAGTGTTATATTGCAAAGTCCATGTTAGTTTTATCACCTTCATACTCGAGGACGAGTATTGGTTAAGCTTGGGGATGTTGATGCATGTAAAATGCATACATGAACTTTGCACTATATTACTTGTATTCCAATCATATTTGCATCATATAAGGGTTATATCACTGTTATATAATGATTTTTGGGAATATTATATTTATTTCCTACTTTTATGGAATTAACCCTACGTAGGCAGAAAACCCTATTTTTTCCTTTTAAGTTTCAGGGACCCAAACGACGTCTAAATGACCTGGAAAATTGCGAGCGTCAATATTTTGGAAGGAAGAAGACTTGGGGGCGAAGGAAGCGAGCAAACGGAGTCCGGAGGCCCAAAAGAGGGTGGCCCACGCGGCCTCTGTACCTAGCCGCGTGGGGCCCACTCTTTTGGCCCTCGTGGCTCCGCTGTTGTCGATCTTTTCTCCACCGACAGCGTCTTGACCTAAAAACGCCTATAAAAAAAAGCCTCACGTCGTTCTCTGGAAGAAGCGCCGCCGAAACACAGAAACACCGAAAGAGAGATCTGGAGATGCAGATTGGAGGGGAAAACTCGGCGGGGCGCTGCCGGGGTGGTCTCCATCTTCTCCGACGTCTTCTCCACCGTCTCCATGATGAAGGGGGAGTAGTCCACCCCCTAGACTTGGGTTTGTGGTGGTAACTTATGTATCTCTCCTCTCTTTGAGCTTCACTAATTAGTACTGTATGAGATGTTGAATATGATTACGGTCATCTATGTAATTCCTATGGTGGATATTGTGGTATGAGATGATATTTGTTATGCATTTGCTGTTGTGTTGGAACTTTTATGACTTTGTCATACTTTGGAGATATTTTATGATGCATGTGATGGTTTGATTTATTCATAATGCCTTGTTTATCCTTATCATGAGGTGATTGACACCACCAAGTGTAGATGGATGAGAGAGATGTGGTCACACACACGAAATATAAATCATTTCACTAGTGTTTAGAATATTGTCCATTAAGAAGCATGATGTATGTAGGTACGGGATGGCCGATGTGACACGGCATAGGTATTGAGTGACACAATACCGCCCAACATCCTTTATCTGGGGGTAAAAAGAAAGAGTATGATGTGGGAGTGAGAGCAACCACGCTAGCCTTACAAGGGTGACCTAGCAACACAAATGAGTACTTATTTTAACTATGTGTTTTAGCACATATAGCCGTTATAAAAGTTACCATTAAAACATGACAATTGTGTGTACTTTAACTATAACATGATAATCACCGTAGATGAGAGAGAGAGAGGATTAAGTGAACCCATTGTTGGATATATGCCCAAAAGGCAATGTATTTATACATGTGACAATGTATTTATACATATATATATATCTGATTCATACATTATTGATTCGTATTCTCTATGCTATAACTGCAGTGATTTCTAAATGCGTGATTTAGGGAAAAGCTCACCTGCACGTGTAGAGAATGTGAATACGTAAAAGTACCCTAGTTCTTTAAAGGACTAATTCTTTATGCTAGATGAAGCGGCTTTTCCTAGTCATGGACATAGGCTTATGTCAGCATCAAGGATGGCATATTATTGGTCTATAATATGGCCGGGTCACCCAAGTGTTGGTATGCTAAGAGATTCCGTTAAATAGTCTTTTTGTCCTTAGCTTTATCACAGAAAGGTTGTTGTATAACATGTCCTTGTAACCATGAGGTTATTGGGGTCATGCATACTGGAGGAGTTGCTTTGGTGCTGTTAACCATCACGGCCGTAACAGGGTGACCATAAAGGCAGTTACTGGGTAGCTTCAAAGGTGTGTGTGTATCCTGATGTTCTGAGATGGAAATTACTCCTCTAGGTTAAGAGAGATACTTCCAGGGCCCACTCGGTATTATATATATCCACTACGTTCTGCAGACAATGCACAGTGAAGTTACACTGTGTGGGATATCATAATACGGCAACGAGTAAATGGAACTTACCGGTAACGAGATAGACAAAGATGATGTGAATCAATCCTTGATTGATTCATGGTATCATCACAGATCTATATCTCGGGTGAAGTTCAGTATCGTGATTAATGGGATTGATATATGATAATCAACAGGTTCAACAGTAGAGTTATTCACATAACGATAGCAGCCACACAGGACGTCCTTGGAACTGTCACTGGCCGGTGATTGGTTGATACCCAACCAATTATAGCTACCCGTTATCGGACCTGTAGGGTGGACACACTTAAGCTAGGATTGGTTAGTTGTGTTATATGGTTGGTCTGGAACATGGAGACAGTATCATCGGCATGGTGCTTGCGTGATATGACATACCTTGTCAAGTTTGAGAGAAAGTTTGTGATAGAAGTTACTATCACGGTCGGATTTATTCCGAGGAGGTTTATAAGAGGATATATTTATCCGGAGTATTTTGTCGGCGGGCACTAGGTGTCCCGGATCATATGAAAGGAGTTTCATATGATAGGTAATTAATTCGGTGAATATTCTGTAAAAGGAAATATTCAGATGAGAATTAATATGACAAAGTATTATTTAATTATATGTTAATTAAATATTCGTTTATTTAATTGATGAATATAATTACGGGAAAAATATTAGACGCGCCTATGGGGGAAACCCCGGGCCGAACCCCGGTGGCGGGGGCGAGGTGGAGGCGGTGGTGGCCACGGCGGCCGGCCAGGCGGTCCCACCCGTCGGGTCGGTGCGGCCAGGCGGGCCCCACCCGACCGGTCGGCGCAGGGCAGGGGCGGGCCCCACCGGGCGGCTGGCGGCTAAGGCGGCCGGCCTAGGTGGGCCCCACCTGCCTAGGTCGGTGCGGCCAAGGGTGGGCCCCACCCCGGCCGACCAATGCAAGGAAGGGAGAGAGGGGAGGAGAGTTGGGGTCCAACCCCAACTCATCCTCCCATACCGAATTGGGCAAGGGGACTTTCCCCTTGTCCAATCTTTGTCCAATTGGACTAGGGGAAGGTTTCCTCCTTCCCAAGTCTCCCTACCCTTGGGCTCCTTTATAAACCCCACCCCTCTAGTTGTGGAGACACAATTTAGATCAAGACAATCTAGATAGAAGCAATTGCTCTCAAGTTTAGATCTCTTCTAGTTGGATTAGAGGGACCTCTAATTAGAGGCGACCTATCCGATTAGACTAGATCTAATCTCTCTCTCTCTCCTTCTCATGTGTTGAGATCTCCACCTTCATATACACCAGCAGACTTCAAGCTTGGACGCGAAGCCCTGCTGAACCTTTCCAGTGTACGTGTGCAAGCTCTCGGAGGGATTCCGCGTCATAGACGTTGCGTCCTTCAACTGTTGAACAAGGTGGTGAAGCAAAGGAGAAGAAGGCGTCGGAATCTCTCTACCAGGCTTGGTTGAGAGAGACCGCGATCACTACATCGACTACGTCACAACACGTTCTTCCGCAATCTACGGTGTTGGTAACGTATACTAAACTAGATCTTCGGATCTTCGTATTCGCATGTATCTTCATAGTAGATCCTGGAATAGGTTGCGTAGCAATACGTGAAATTTTAATTTACCGTACGCGCAACCCAATAGTGGTATCAGAGCCGATCTATGCGTAGATACATGATTTGATCTAGAGCACATGGTATGTGCGGGCACCGCATAAGTTTGTGCGGGTATGTTATTGAAGAAGTTGCTTCTAACATTCAGTTTATTTATGGATGCTTCCCAATATATCACTTTAAGAATTGTTTCCGGCCGCATAGTTAGATCTTTACGAACTTCTGGCAATCCGCGGACCTTCCGGCTGCTCCTAGTATGCTTGTTGGCGCCAACGAAGTGCTTCAGTAGCTTCGGGTCTATCTATAGTTGGATTCGTTGACTTGGTGGTGGAAAGGGCATGTGGACTAGGTCCACACGGGGTCACGCGCACCAGTGAAGTTTAGAGGGGAGCTGGAACGTTTTATAACGTTGGGCCCTCCCTCACCTCGTAAAGTCAATCTAGCAACATGAATAAACATGCTTAGTGAGGACCGTAGGTTTCCGGTTGTCCCGTTGATCCTACAAGCCACGCTAAAATTTGCAAACAAACGTTAGAGGAACGTCTAACTCTGTTTTGCAGGACATGTGATGTGGTATAGTCTTAAAATATTATTTTGTTGACTAACCCTTTTTGTGGCCGGCGTGCCGTTCTTATTCATCGAGCCATGGTGGTAGTGGAGGATAGGAGAAGGCATGCAAGTGTCGTGAACCTCGACGTGGCCACGCCGATGGAAGGTGCCACCGGCGGATGGAGCAAGAAAGACTATACTACATCACACAAGTGTTAATTTACTAGTGATTGTTTTATATGTGTTTTTTCTTGTTCTTCCCTTGATTGCGCAGTAGTGTGATTATTAGGGAGATTCCTCGTAGCTTCCAAAGTTTAATTACTTAAAGCTAAAATTGAAAATATCAAGGAGTTCGTGCTCATCCAATCGCTGCACCGTCAAACCGGATGCTTGTTGCCGTGCGACCTGTATCCAGGAGTAATGTGCACCAAGGGTTCGGGAGGCGGGCACGGACCGTCCTAGCAGCAATAGCGATTGGTTGTCTTGACGTCCAGGCATAACTAGTTATGAGTTCGGAGCACTACATCGAAAGATGAAACGAAAATCACGGCAGGAAGTGATTGGTCTGTTGACCTACCCCTTCGTCAGTGAAGACATGTATCCATGATTCACACTACTGAGGATTGGGATTTCGTAATACACTAAGTTGATCTTGAGGAATATCAATTTTAGTGGGAGCACTTTACATTTAGTTTTAAATTTAGTGCCAGATAATAATTATGAACATGTCTAAGTGAACTTAATTGTTGTAGATCAATGGCTAAGATAGCACCCACGTTTAACCTTGGACCACTGATTGAGAAGAAACCCCTGACTGCAAATGGGAGCAATTATGCTGATTGGATTCGCGCCCTAAGGATTGTTCTTAGGAACGCGAAGAGTGAGTATGTTCTAGATGGGCCTCTACCACCATGCCGGCGGTGGAGGCGCCAAGCTGAATTCGAGGAGTACACCTTGAAGAGTGATACTGCCATATCGGTTCAGTGTCTCATGTTGACATGTATGGACCCTGAGTTGCAGAAGAAGTTTGAACAAACTTCGCTATGACATGGTTGTCGCACTCAAGGCCATGTACCAGACTCAGGCTAAGACTGAGCGTTATGAAATAACGAAGCACTGTGGTCATGTCACATGGCAGAAGGAGGCTCTGTGAGCGAGCATGTAATCAAGATGTTTGGTTATGGTACGAGGCTTGAGGCGCTGGGATTTCCAATTCCGGCCGAGCTAAGTATAGATTTGGTGTTGGCTTCCCTCCCCCCGTCTTACAGCGGTTTCATCATGAATTACAACATGAATGGGTTGGAGAAGACACCAAATGAGCTGCTTGCAATGCTGAAAACTGCTGAACCTAGCGTGAAGAGGGAGAACAATCAAGTTTTGATGGTTACCCAAACCGCAAAGTTCAAGAAGAAGAGAACAAAGAAGTCTAAGCATGCTAAGGCATCAGAGAAGACTGCTACTCAACTCAAGAGGAATCCGAGTGCTTCTTCTGTAAAGGGAAGGGACACTGGAAGAGGAACTGCAAGAAATTCCTGGCTCTGAAGAAGAAACCTTCTAAGGGCAAGAAAGGTATAAGAATTATACTAAATGATATTTGTCAATCTTAATAGTAACTCTGGAAATATCGATTGCTAATTTATTATGCAATGATATAGGAGATACGGCAAGTAAGATGACGGAGGAGTAAAGGTGGTGATGTGCGTCAAGCTCGGCGCATGAAGTTTCATCCACAAGATGAAGGCATCTCCAATTTACTTTTCAAGTTTTAGTTTAAGAGATTTGAGGTTTACCTAAGTTATTTTGTAATAGGATCGCATTTATGGCGATGAAAGTACTCTTGTGATTTTGTGAGATTTTATCTCTCGTTTATCAAAGAATATTTTGGATCAATCCCTTCGTGGATGATCAAGTTACAAATCTCTTGAATTATGGAAATATCATTTGTTCTAAGATATATTGTGAAGATGTTGATACCACCTTCGTGTGGCACTATTGTCTCAAATAGATCATAGTAATATGATGGAAGGATTTTGAGATATTGCACATAGTGAAGTTAATCAATAATGAGTTTTGAGATAGTCAATATTTATTTGATATCTTGGGACTACACAATATTGTTTTAGAAATATTGTCTTAGTAATATGATGAATGAAATTTATTTCGATTCATGTATTTGATCAAGCTTGATTAAATAATTGCTAAGATATTGTTACTTGCAGAATTATTCCAAGAAATCCAATTACAGTATTTATTGCATTGTTTTAGTTTTAGCACAAAGTAAAGTCTTTAAGGAATCATGTCATGGTCTTGAAAGATAGACATAAAGGGACATGATAATTTTAGGTACTTGGAATTTCTGAAAAGAGGTTCGGTCCTAAAATAAAGAAGACTTAGGATATTTATCTTATGAGTTGTGTCATAGTTTTGAAAATAAACACAAAGAGACACAAAGAATTTGGGACCTTAAAGTTTTATGAAAGATTGAAACTTGATCCTAAAGGAGGAAGATAAATAGAGATTTATTTTGTTGGTTTAATTGGAAATCCTTTGTAACCACCACATAAGTGACAATGTTTTGCCACTAAGATAAATGTGATTCTTGAGGAATTTATTCTTCTAAAGAATTCTAGTGGGAGGATAGTGAAATCTTGAAGAGATTATTTGAATCTTCGGAAATAGTTATCAGATGTTGCGCAAGCGGAAGCAATTCCAATTGACAAGTCTTTTAAACTAATACCGAGAGTCTATGCATTTAATGCATGACGTCTTGTCAAGATAAATTCACTTAACCAGAAAGGTAACATATGAGTTTCTAGGAAACTTAATGTGTCAAAACAAAATAAAGAAAGATATGTGCTAGAATAAAGACCCAATAGATTATGACTTAGATGTCATATACAATTTAATATCATAGTTGTTGAGTTATGATAAACTCAATAAGGATCTTTTTGTTAGACGAAAAGATGATCGCAAAGTTGTGTTGATCAAAGGAAAGTTTTATGATAGAAGTTTATATGAGAATTGACAAAGACATATTCCTTTTCAAAAGGAAAGATGGATCGAGGTTGTGTACTTAGTACAGCTCGAGGGTCTTTTGTTAATTGAATATAAATCAAATCATAAAAGGAATATATTTGTCTAGGACAAATAAATGATATTAAAAGAGGAAACAAGAAACAAAGTTTTGTTTTGAGTTTCAAGAAATAAAGGAAAGTCATAGTTTCATTTAAATCAGTGGGAGCTTAGTTATATTATTCGAGTTTGAATAATGTAATTTATAGATTGTTTTGTTTTGATACAATGTGTAGTGTTATTAAAAATTAATAACATACATGTTTGGAACATATTCATCCATCACATATGGAAGTTACCATATAAAGATGAGATATAATGTTGCGGAAATTTCATTGAGGGTGTTTTGAATATTATTCAAAATACGAGAGAATGAAATTCTCATAAAGTTTAAGGAAATTCATGTGCAAGAACCATGGCTGTTTCGTACGGTGGTGAGCATGATCAATTGATTTGAAATCTTGATCATAAAGGAATTTCTTAAGATATGAAATTTTAAGATCAAAACAAAGTAGTCAAACTTAATTGTTGACAAGTTGAATTTACTAAAAGTTCAATTGACTCCAATTAAGATGAGGATTCTCCATAAGGTGTATTTTGAAGAAGTTACTTCAAAAGTGAGAAACACTCATAATGTAAGAGTTGCATTGGAAAGTATAAAGGTTAAGACAAGGATTAGATGACAAAATTTTCTAAATTTTGTGCATCGCAAATGATGGGTATGTTTATGTAAAACATTGAGTCTATATTACGAAATCTACAACAAGTGGCAAAGACAGTGGGAGCGCAAAACTTCCATGATGAAGGGTTGACTAGGTGTGGTTCTTTACGAAGAAAACAACTAATTGGTAAAACAATGAAATTGTATTCTTAGTGAAGGTTCCAGGGTTTCACCTAGAACAGCCAGGCTACAAGTGATCATATGATCAATTGAGGTTATGCATGAAAAGATGTGTATCTTTTTGCATAAGAAACATAAAGTTCACATAGTCACCATTAGGGACTAAACAGACAAATGTCAACCACAGAAGGGGACATGAGAAACACCGAACATCTGTCTAGATGTTAAACTTATGCGAGCTAAACATTGCCAGTTTGTGCAAGTGGGAGACTGTTGGATATATGCCCAAAAGGCAATGTATTTATACATGTGACAATGTATTTATACATATATATATATCTGATTCATACATTATTGATTCGTATTCTCTATGCTATAACTGCAGTGATTTCTAAATGCGTGATTTAGGGAAAAGCTCACCTGCACGTGTAGAGAATGTGAATACGTAAAAGTACCCTAGTTCTTTTAAGGACTAATTCTTTATGCTAGATGACGCGGCTTTTCCTAGTCATGGACATAGGCTTATGTCAGCATCAAGGATGGCATATTATTGGTCTATAATATGGCTGGGTCACCCAAGTGTTGGTATGCTAAGAGATTCCGTTAAATAGTCTTTTTGTCCTTAGCTTTATCACAGAAAGGTTGTTGTATAACATGTCCTTGTAACCATGAGGTTATTGGGGTCATGCATACTGGAGGAGTTGCTTTGGTGCTGTTAACCGTCACGGCCGTAACAGGGTGACCATAAAGGCAGTTACTGGGTAGCTTCAAAGGTGTGTGTGTATCCTGATGTTCTGAGATGGGAAATTACTCCTCTAGGTTAAGAGAGATACTTCCAGGGCCCACTCGGTATTATATATATCCACTACGTTCTGCAGACAATGCACAGTGAAGTTACACTGTGGGATATCATAATACGGCAACGAGTAAATGGAACTTACCGGTAACGAGATATACAAAGATGATGTGAATCAATCCTTGATTGATTCATGGTATCATCACGGATCTATATCTCGGGTGAAGTTCAGTATCGTGAGTAATGGGATTGATATATGATAATCAACAGGTTCAACAGTAGAGTTATTCGCATAACGATAGCAGCCACACAAGACGTCCTTGGAACTGTCACTGGCCGGTGATTGGTTGATACCCAACCAATTATAGCTACCCGTTATCAGACCTGTAGGGTGGACACACTTAAGCTAGGATTGGTTAGTTGTGTTATATGGTTGGTCTGGAACATGGAGACAGTATCATCGGCATGGTGCTTGCGTGATATGACATACCTTGTCAAGAGAGAAAGTTTGAGAGAAAGTTTGTGATAGAAGTTACTATCACGGTCGGATTTATTCCGAGGAGGTTTATGAGAGAGGATATATTTATCCGGAGTATTTTGTCGGCAGACACTAGGTGTCCCGGATCATATGAAAGGAGTTTCATATGATAGGTAATTAATTCGGTGAATATTCTGTAAAAGGAAATATTCAAATGAGAATTAATATGACAAAGTATTATTTAATTATATGTTAATTAAATATTCGTTTATTTAATTGGTGAATATAATTACGGGAAAAATATTAGACGCGCCTATGGGGGAAACCCCGGGCCGAACCCCGGTGGGCCGAAGGCCCACGGCGGGGGCGAGGTGGAGGCGGTGGTGGCCACGGCGGCCGGCCAGGCAGGCCCCACCCGCCCGATTCGGTGCGGCCAGGCGGGCCCCACCCGACCGGTCGGCGCAGGGCAGGGGCGGGCCCCACCGGGCGGCGCGGCGGCTAAGGCGGCCGGCCTAGGTGGGCCCCACCTGCCTAGGTCGGTGCGGCCAAGGGTGGGCCCCACCCCGGCCGGCCAATGCAAGGAAGGGAGAGAGGGGAGGAGAGTTGGGGTCCAACCCCAACTCATCCTCCCATACCGAATTGGGCAAGGGGACTTTCCCCTTGTCCAATCTTTGTCCAATTGGACTAGGGGAAGGTTTCCTCCTTCCCAAGTCTCCCTACCCCTTGGGCACCTTTATAAACCCCACCCCTCTAGTTGTGGAGACACAATTTAGAATCAAGACAATCTAGATAGAAGCAATTGCTCTCAAGTTTAGATCTCTTCTAGTTGGATAATTAGAGGCGACCTATCCGATTAGACTAGATCTAATCTCTCTCTCTCCTTCTCATGTGTTGAGATCTCCACCTTCATATACACCAGCAGACTTCAAGCTTGGACGGCGAAGCCCTGCTGAACCTTTCCAGTGTACGTGTGCAAGCTCTCGGAGGGATTCCGCGTCATAGACATTGCGTCCTTCAACTGTTGAACAAGCTGGTGAAGCAAAGGAGAAGAAGGCGTCGAAATCTCTCTACCAGGCTTGGTTGAGAGAGACCGCGATCAACTACATCGACAACGTCACCAACACGTTCTTCCGCAATCTACGGTGTTGGTAACGTATACTAAACTAGATCTTCGGATCTTCGTATTCGCATGTATCTTCATAGTAGATCCTGGAATAGAGTTGCGTAGCAATACGTGAAATTTTAATTTACCGTACGCGCAACCCAATACCCATGAACCCATGTCCATTGTTCCTATAAGAGAATACTGTGGGGACCCCGGACTAGCTGTCCGAAATACCCGATTATGCTTAACACAACGATCCCGTGATTAGTCTGTCGTTGCACATAATCCGAATAGGATACCAAAGTTTACATCCATTACAATACCGAATTAAAAGTCTTACATAAATGGTCATTTAGACCAAGTCTTACATAGGTGCCTTCATGGGCCAACCAAAATATCAGCGGAAGCTACGGCGTAGTAGACGTCAAATCCTAACGAAGACGACCCGACAGGCAGCTGACTTATGGAGATCCTTAGTTCGCGTAGAAGTCGCCATACTCCTGCTCGGCGTAGTGCTCCTCCTCGTAGTCTGGCTAGGACAATAGCCAGGGACGAAACCAATATGAGTACATTTGAATGTACTCGCAAACTACCCCAACATGAGTATGCACTATTTTTATTTTACTTTCAAACTTTTATTTATTTAAAACATCTCTATATCTTTATTGAAAAAGGTAAGAAGAGTTTTATAACTATCTTTAAAAGAAATCACCATCTTGTTTGTTTTTCCAAAACTCCTCCTTTTTCAGACCATAGCTCACCATGGTCTATATATTTCAACAACTCATACCACTCCATTTGGTATAGCTGTGTAACATCATCTCCATTTCAGTTTCTTTTAAACTTAAAGCTTTTCCAAAAACTTGCACATGGTCTAGACAGCCTCCCAACTGTCCATATCCGAGTTCTCGGCTATTCGAATAGTTTTACACTCTGCAGAGTTAGCACGCTTTTCCCACATTCATCCGGCAACTCATCGTGTCCGCCACGTCTCGCCATACAAGGTGTATGCGAAGTAAGCCGCCGACCATAGCCTGTCCTTTGCTCATGCTAGTATAGGACCCTACCGCTACGAAATTTTCCACCTTTCCATCGACACCCAGTCCAGATCCCCCGTCGGGAAACCTAAGTGTGAGGACTCGTAGTTCTGCCCGGCGAGCGAACCCTTCAATCCCCCATCCTCAGATGCCAGGACCCAGGTCAGGGGTAGGTCGCCATGACCATCCCCTCATGGAACGAGGTCATCCTCGTTGTTGAGGCATCCCATACTAATATGAGCAAATTATATGACTACGCCCTTTCCCATATGTGGGTAAATGTGGTCGCACAGGGTAAGATTGGTCGTCATAGTACTAGGACACAATGTGCATTTTTCATAAACATCACCATTCTCCATTTCTCCACTTCAACACCGACATCTCGGCATTCCATAACCACACAAGTATTTTCAAAGGAGTTTTGAGTAAACAATATTTATTCTCCCATCCTATAATTTTATATCAACTATCTTATACTTCTACATAGGTGGCAAAATAGTTTTCATATACTTGTAAAAAGGTTTTCAAAATCATTGATCCTTTTGAACAATTCATGTGACAAAATAGATGTATATAAATGCAAGCTCAGTGAAGTAGCTTGCCTTGCTCGGCAAAGTTCTCGGGCTCTGGTGCTTGCTGATCAAAGTATTCCCCCTCCTCGTAGACTCCGGCAACGTTCTCGTCTAAACGTCAAACAAGCAATGCAAACAATCACTAAACTACTCAAGCAAGCATCACAACATATCAATCATAAACATCACAAATAGCTACTGGACCTATCAAACAATACAATTGGGTTTCAATTAATTGAATTAAGCATTATTTAATTATGTCTAAATTAAGGCAGAAACTTGTGGAACATGTTTAATTCCACAACTTGAGTTCTGTTGGTCACAAAAATACAAACTAAATTTCTACAGAAAGCTACTGATGTGTAGAAGACAACACAATTTAGTTTGGATTAATTGGAGTTACCAAACTCCCTACACAAATGTTTGAATCCAGTAACTAAATAATCAAGTTTTGGCTACCAATTAAGTTCTGTTGATCCTAAAATTAAATCCTTTTAGGGGTGACTAAACATGACTAAATGTGATCTAACAAAATTGGTCCTAAACCATTTGGTTAACCATAAACATATTTAATTGGTTTAGTGCAGAAGGGTGTTCTAACTTCAACTTTATACTAAACAATTATTACTGCACAATTAATTCTACCAAAATTAGGGAAGCTAATACATGGCAGTACCAAGCTAACAAAATTGGTTTGGAATTATTTGGCTTAACAGAGTATCAGAAACAAACAAGTTTAAAATTTAAACCTTCTGTAGTATTTTTAATAATACTTTTTAACTATTTATTTAAATGACATGAGACCACTTGGGTTGGTTAAACAATTTCATAAGCTTTCCAGAACAATTGGATTTGATTTATTTGGATGTCTAGATCTCAAGATATTGAATTTCTAATATAGGTCCAGTACTGAATTCACAGAGAAAATTAAATTCGAAAATCTAACTGCTCTGGATAATGTTGAAAAGTATGACAGGTGGGGCCCTTCTGTCAGTGACTCAGTGCACGCGGGAAAATTAATAAAACGCTGACGGGTGGGGCCAGCCCGTCAGCCTAACACCTAAACGAAGAGGTAAGTCACCGTTGGATCTAGATCCAACGGTCCCGGTTTAAAGGCATCGGCGGCGACCTTATTTTGGCGGCGCCGCCGCGCCGGCGGCACGGTGGTGGATGGATCCTCACCTAGGGGGCTCGGGAAGACGCGGGAAGGTGCTGGAGAACGGCGTAGGCTCGAGGAAGGCAGTGGTGCGAGTTGTACTTGCTGGGGAGGCTCCAGTCGACGGCGGCGAGGTCTCGAACTTCCACGGCCACGGCACGAGCTCCGGCGAAGCTTCTACGGCGCGCCTGTGCACGAAACAACGGAGAAAAGGGCTCGGGTGAGTGCGGTGATAATGGAGAGCAGGTGGAGGGGTCAGAGAGGGAAATGGGGCAGCAGCACGGCACGGCCGTGTCGTCGTCCACCTTCGGACACGGCAGAGCGTCGAGGAAGCTCACGGGCAACTGGAGCTTCGAGGGAGTGGCTCCGCCCTCCTGGCGGTGCACTGAGGAGTGGAGAGGGGGTGGAGACAGTGGTGCGGGGTGTGGAGAGCTCGGGCGCGGGGTGGGGTATTTAACGGCGAGCACGGGTCCATGGTGGTCCGGGCGCAGGAGAGCTCCAGGGGCGACGTGCTCTCGCCGTAGGGGCGGTGGAGGTGCGGCTACGATGTGGGAGTGGCAGGGAGCAAGGTCGAGTGCGTGTCGACGAGCGGAGCGTGCTCGCGAGTGGGACGGCCAGGGAACGCTCGGGCGGTGCGCGGCGCGCACTGCACACGGCGTCACTCCGGCGGGGGCGGGTTCCTGCGGGCTGCGGTGTGGCCAGAGAGGGGGCAGCGAGGTGAGGGAGAGAGGGGGGGGGGCACGGAGCTGAGCAACGCGGCGTCGCCACGCCACGGCCACTTGCGCGACATGGCGCGTGCTCGCCGGAGCGTGTCCCCTCCGATGCTTCTCCTCGACGCCAACCTCCCCTCTTCGATTTCTTGAGCGCGGCGAGGTCGGGGAAGTGTGGGAGATCAACTGGAGGCTTCAATTTGACGAATAACACACGAAATCGATCGATTGATCTTCGGTTTGGTTGAATTGGGGAAGAACACAGTGCATGGATGCAAGGTGTTCGATGAAATTCCCCAACCAACTTTTAATTTTATTTCTGAACTTTATTTTCATAATTTGCTTCACATACTCAAATGTGGTTGTGGTGCTGGTGCAATTTATTTGACAAGTGTTGCACCACACACTTTGTGATTTAAAAAGATAAAGAAAGGTTTTTGGAATTTTAATTTTAGAATTTTGAAAATATATTTGGAGAGGGAAAAGTATAAGAACAAAATTGAGAGTGATTAAATATCACTCCACTTAATTTTATTTTGAAAGGAATTTAATCTCCCACTTGGAGAAATTTGTGTGACACTTGTCACATTATTTTTCTTGCTTTGCTTTTATTTTATTTCTTTTCTTTTCCCCATGTTTTTATTTAGAGCAAGCAACACACAATTAGCAAGAAATAAATAACACAAGCAACAATATGAGATCATCACATATAATTTAGCAAAAGTTTTTGTTGGCTCTCATTTTTGGAATATAATACTTATATTAATTTTTTGGGATGTTACAATCCTTCCCCCCTTAAAATAAATCTCGTCCCGAGATTTGCTAGGCTTAGGTACTAAAGAGGTTTGGGAATTCGCTCCTAAGATAGTCTTCACGTTCCCAAGTTGCTTCTTCTTCAGAGTGGTTAGTCCACTGGACTTTGTAGAACTTGATCGCACGTCTTCGGGTAACACGAACATCTTCTTCGAGAATCTTGAGGGGTCTCTCACGATAAGTCAGGTCTTGGTTTAGGTCGATGGAGAGGTGATCGATGTTTTTGAAAACATCAGGCTGGTCAGGAACTTCAGACACTTCCGGAGCAAGGAAATGTGGAAGACATCATGATAATCTCCTAACTCTGGGGCAATTCCAGCTGATAGGATACTTCTCCTCGACGAGCAATAATCTTGAAAGGTCCAATATACCTTGGCGCTAATTTTCCTTTGACATGGAAACGCTGCATTCCTTTAAGGGGTGTCACTCGGAGATAAACATAATCTCCGACACTGAAGTGAGGTCACGGCGCTTGGTGTCAGCGTAACTCTTCTGACGGGATTGGGCAGTTTTGAGGCGTTCACGAATAAGCTGAACTTGCTCTTCAGCTTCACGGAGGGTATCTGGTCCAAACAATTTGCCTTCTCCGGTATCGGACCAATTCAGGGGCGTACGACACTTCTTGCCGTAAAGGGCTTCAAAAGGGGCCATTTGCAGACTGGACTGATAACTGTTGTTGTACGAGAACTCTGCAAACGGAAGACAATCTTCCCACTTGGAACCATAGGATAGAACACATGCGCGAAGCATGTCCTCCAATATCTGGTTCACTCGCTCAGTTTGGCCATCGGTCTGGGGATGATAAGCTGTGCTAAATGCTAACTTGGTTCCGAGGGCTTCATGAAGGGATTTCCAGAATCTTGAGGTGAATTGCGTGCCTCTATCAGATACAATCTTCTTAGGCACACCATGCAGGCTTACTATTCTGGAAATATACAAGTCTGCTAACTGGGCTCCATTGTGTGTGGTCTTGACAGGTATAAAATGAGCAACCTTGGTCAATCGATCAACGATGACCCAGATTGAATCATGGCCTCGGTTGGATCTTGGAAGTCCGGTAATAAAATCCATTCCAATCTCATCCCACTTCCACTCGGGAATTTTCAAAGGTTGAAGCAATCCAGCGGGTCGCTGATGTTCAGCCTTGACTCGCTGACAGATATCACACTTGGCTACAAAGAACCAATCTCTCGCTTCATTCCATGCCACCAAAATCTTTCTCGAAGGTCTTGGTACATTTTGGTTCCGCCGGGGTGGATTGAATAAGGGGTCTCATGGGCCTCCTTCAGGATTAACTCCTTAAGTTCCGTGACATTGGGCACACAGATACGGTCATTGAATTTCAGCACTCCTTCAGCATCTTCGGTAAAACCGGGTGCTTTGCCGAGAGAAATCTTCTTCTTAATTCCTTCAATGCTTTCATGACCTTTTTGGGCTTCTTTGATTTGATCCATCAGGGTTGGGGCTAACTCTAAATTGGCGAGATAACCATGGCTAACAAGTTCTAGTCCAAAATCTTGGAACTCTTTGAACAAGGCTGGCTGTTCGGCTTGGATCAAGGCATTCAGGTGCAGGTTTGCGACTAAGGGCATCGGCAACTACATTAGCCTTTCCAGGGTGATAATGGATTCCAATATCATAATCCTTGATTAATTCCATCCATCTCCTCTGTCGCAGGTTCAACTCCTTCTGGGTGAAAATATACTTCAAGCTCTTATGATCTGTATAGATCTCACAGCGATGTCCCGCAAGATAGGGACGCCACTTTTAAGAGCAAGAACAACAGCAGCTAACTCCAGTCATGGGTTGGGTAATTCTCTTCATGCGGTCGCAACTGCCGGGACAGATACGACACAACTTTGCCTTCTTGCATCAGAACGCAACCAAGTCCGAGGCGTGATGCATCGCAATACACGTCGAAACTCTGGTGACGTCTGGCATAATCAAAATTGGGGCTGAGGTTAGTCTCTTCTTCAGTTCTTGGAAACTATCTTCACATTTCTGAGTCCATTCAAATTTCTTGTCCTTCTTCAACAGTTGGGTCATGGGTTTGGCTATACTGGAAAATCCTTCAACGAACTTGCGGTAATAACCGGCGAGTCCGAGAAAGCTTCGGATTTCAGTCACACTGGTTGGGGCTAACCAGTCAACAATGGCTTGGATCTTCTCGGGTCAACAGAAATTCCTCCAGCAGATACAACATGTCCGAGAAATGCCACTTCACTGAGCCAAAACTCACACTTGCTAAGCTTGGCATACAGCTGGTGCTCTCGGAGGTCTCCAAAACTAGACGCAGGTGTTCAGCATGCTCTTCTTCGGTCTTGGAATAAATAAGGATGTCATCAAGGAAAACTACCACGAACTTGTCGAGGTACTCCATGAAAATCTTGTTCATGAGATTCATGAAATAGGCTGGGGCATTGGTCAGACCAAAGGACATCACGGTGTATTCAAACAAACCGTAACGGGTGGTGAAGGCGGTCTTGGGAATGTCTGTCTCTCGGATCTTCAACTGATGGTAACCTGTCCGAAGATCGATCTTGGAAAAGACTCGGGCTCCGTTCATTTGATCGAACAGATCCTCGATCTTGGGAAGAGGGTACTTGTTTTTAATGGTCACGTCATTCAGCTTGCGATAATCCACACACAGGCGTGTGGTACCGTCTCTCTTGTCCACAAAAATAATGGGTGATCCCCAGGTGAAGCGCTTGGACGAACAAGACCTTTGCTGAGCATATCAGCCAACTGCTTCTTCAACTCAACCAGTTCTTCCGGATTCATCCGATAAGGCTTTGGGATATGGGGGTTCCTGGGATAAGCTCAATTATGAACTCAATATCCCGGTCTGGCGGCATACCAGGCAATTCTTCAGGGAAAACATCTCGAATAGGTGAACAACACGGATCTCATCTAGGGCGGGTCGAGCTATGCCTCATGGCATCCGGTCGGTGACTGGTCTCAGATGCATACTCCACTTCAACTCCATCATCTGAAGTGAGAGAAACAGCTCTTCGGGCACAGTCAATACGACCGTGATACTTGGCTAACCAATCCATTCCAAGAATAACGTCTATGCCTTGGTTTCCTAAGATAATTAGGTCGGCTGCAAACTTTACTCCTCCAATCTCTATGGGGGTTTCGGAACACATCTGGTTGGTTTTGGCTACAATCCTGGGGTTTGTACCAACATGGTTTGGGTAAAAGGCTCCCGACTAAACCTCCCTTAGAAACAAACTCTTCGGTAATAAACGAATGGGTGGCACCAGAATCAAACAGAACAGTTGCAGGTACTGAGTTGACAAGGAACGTACCCAGCACAACATCTGGCGCTTCTTCAGCTTCTTCAGCATTGATGTGGTGCAGACGGCCCTTGACAACAGCAGCATTTCCGCGGGGTGCGGCATTCTTGCCATTACCATTTCCATTGCGGCCTTGACCATTGTTCGGTGCATTGGGGCGCTGACATTCCTCTTAGGATTGGGGCATTCTCTGGAGTAGTGACCTTTGTTGCCACATTCAAAGCAGACAACATTGGCATTGGGGTTGAAGTTGTTGAAGTTTCCTCTGGGACGGTTATTGTCATTGGGGCGGTTGAAGTTGTTTGGGCGGTTAGGGAAATTGGGGCGTGGAGCTTGGGGTGGACGATAGGCAGGCCTGGGGTTTTGCTGAAAGATACGAGGCTTCTGGCTGCTCGAACCTTCCTGAGCATTCATCCTCCTCTTGCGACCTTCAACATAGACTTGCGCTTGGTCTCCAGCTGGATGGCTTTGTCCACAAGTGACTCCAGATCATAGAAGTCATGGATAACCAGAGCACACTGCAGTTCATCATGAAGTCCACTCATGAAACGCTCCATCTTCTTCTCTGTCGGTGTCATCAGGAGCATACCGAGATAAGTCGGTAAACTCATCCAGATAACCGACCACATCTCTACTTCCCTGCCTCAGCTTGCGGAATTCATCCTTCTTCCTCAATGAGTCCGCGGGAATATGCTTCTTGCGGAACTTCTCCTGGAACTCAGCCCAGTTGATAACATGACCAGCTTGCTGGAGAGCCTTGGTAGTTTCCCACCAAGCTCGTGCAGGTCCAGCGAGATAGTGGGTTGCATACAGCACTTTCTCATTTTCTCCCACAGCAGCAACTTCCAGATTGTTGTCGATGGTGCGAAGCCAATCATCGGCTTCCAGTGGGTGAAGTCCCTTGGAGTAGGTGGGTGGGTTGGTCTTCTGGAAATCGCCTAAGGTGGATCGCTGGTTTCCATCACCATTGCCATTACCACCATTGTTGTTGTTATTGTTGTTGTTTTGGTTGAGATGGGCGGCAGCGATTGCAGGGCAGCGAGATGAGCTTGGCGCTCCTGCCGGGCATTTTCACGTTCCTCCATGATAAGCGCGAGAAGTTGGGCGGGGGTTGGGTCCGGTGGTGGTGGTGCTCCTCCTTCCGCACGACGGGGCGGCATCCTGAAGCACACCGGGTATAAGAGGCAAGGCAAAAAGTTCGACTAAGGGAAAAGACGATTTCGCAAGTGGTTGATTAATTTTAAGGTTATATGAAAATATTTACACAGATCAAACAAGACAAACATACTTATATCACAAACATCACATCAAGGAGTTCACAACAACATCAAGCTTACAACATCAAGCTTACAACATCGCCTACATCTAAGATACATAACACTGGTTTCCAAAAGAACCACTACTTCGACTCGACTAGCGATAGGGGTCAACCTAATCCTGCGGTAGTGATCAAGTCACTCGCCTACTGAGGTGGAACCTCCAGCTCCTCGTCAACATCTGACTGGTAGGTGGCTCCTCGGGATCCTCCTCCTCGTCCTCGAGAACTGCCCGAGTGGCTCCTCCTCCTCGTCAACTAACTCCTCATCATCGTCCTCCTCCTCATAGTCCATCTCCTCCAGGAAGTCATCATCGTCACTGAGGAAAGCGTTGTTCTCCTTGCGGAGATCCTCGCCCTCCTCCTCCATCTCATCAGTATGGTGCTCTAGATCCTCAATCAGCTGGTCCTGCTCCGCCACCTTCTTGCAGAGCTTCACAATGGTCCTCCTTAGCTGGGCCCTCTTCCCGAGAAGAGCGACCTTCTCCTCCAGCAGCTTCTCCTCATTCTCGCGAATCTCAACAAGCGAGATGCGATCAAAGTGAAGCTGAACTCTAGTGCGCATCAGATCATCCTGGGTGTGCTGAAGTAAGAGCTCCATGTCCATGATGTAGCTCCCAAACATCGGGTGGCAAAGGGTAGGAGTAGGGTGTCCGTCGCTGTTGCGCCTCCTGTAGAACCGGAAACGTGAGTTCGCCAACTCCGTCTTGTGCTCCTCACAAAGTCGGGCCAGCAACCTCTGTGTAGCAGTACAGAGACCGTCAACCCAGGTAGAAGCCTTGGTGGTGAAGATGATCATCCTGGAACTGGGAGACTTGATGTTCCTGCGAACCGACTGTCGGGGGAATACTTTCTGGATTAACCCGCGGCCCAGTGCGACTTAACTTACTCGCACGGACGAAGGCCCACTTGGGAATAAGCCCAATATTGAACCGCCATAAGGAGAAAGATCTAGAAGACATATCCCGGAGGACGTGAAGACCAAGTAGTCTCCGAGTAGGCCTCTGTGGATGTATTCCTTATGGGGAAGTTTCCTTTTGTAACCTAGCGAGCCTCTGTGTATATAAAGAGGACTCGCAGGACTTAGAGCGGGTCAAGCTATCAAGCCCCAAACCCTAGCTCATACGGCGAGTACCAGATCGGATCGCCTCCATTGTAACACCTCGATTATCATATCAATACCAATCTAGGGTAGGCAGGAAGTAGGTCTTTTACCTCACATTGAGGGGGCCGAACCTGGGTAAATCTGTGTTGATCTTTGTTCCTGCGATCCCAAGCTCGGAGATGCTTGACTCGCATAATCCCACACCTACGAAGTCATCTATGACACCTGACGTGACAAACCCACGACAGTTGGCGCCCACCGTGGGGCCTGCGGTCAAGAGCGTCACGTTCCGCGCAGGATCCATGAAGGGAGCTGAAGATCTTGTTGTTGGCCGTATCATCACGGTCAATGGCACACCCCTCATCGACGATTCAAGCTGGGGGCCGGAAGCAGATTACTTGGAGACCGGCCACGTCATCCCCTTTGGATCCATCAACGTCTTCGTCGGCTTCATTGGCGGCGAGTCAGAGGATCCATCGCAACATGGCGACTCAGAAGAAGGAGTCGCGGTAACAGTGGACCAAGAAGAAGAATCTATCAACCACGAGTCGCTGCCTCTCGAAGACGAAGAAGGCCAATCCATTGAGTATGTCCTTGAGGAAAGGCTATGCGGAGGCCCTGTGGATAGTGGCTCGCCCTCTGTAGAAGATCGGCACGTGGAAGGGGTCTACAGGACCACAGAAGCAGACGAAGGGCTGGGCATGCCACCAGGCAGCTTAGCCCCCACACCGCCGGAAGCAGCAGAACAAGCCGCGCTAGACGCATCAGGAGTCGCGGCATCCGCTGCGATGACGCCAGGAGTCGCGGCCTCAGGAGTCGCAAACAGAGAGACCCACCTGGAGTCGCGCCTGCGGAATCAGGGTCAAGGGTAACCCCCAACGCAGCGGTCACGCCGCCACAGGGAAGCGTGTTGTTTACCAATATCTGCGGTTAACGCGGCTGCTAGGGTGACAGAATTGGAGGCTACCAGGATCGGGCTATATGATGAAGTCCAGAGAATCGCAGATGAGAGAGCCAGGCTGGCGCGTGAGGAACAGCGCCTCCAACAGGAGCAACTGCGACTCATCGAGGAAACCAATACTCTGCAAGGAATACAGGCCACCTTGCCACACAGACGCCACGCGAGTCGCCTGCAGCCAGGAACAGTAAACCCTATGGAGCTGTTCCAATCACCTACCGCTGAACCAGCAATTGCGGTCCCGTCAGCCGCCAACACGATCCCATCAGTCGCCACCAACACGGCGCACCCGGTCGCATGGTCAGGGGTCGCACAACCTTCAGTCGCGGTACCCGCACGCATGGCACCATCTGCCATGGTTATGCGGTCCGTGGCCCCGTTAGCTGCGCCCGCGGTTCAAGCAATCGCTGTACCATCAATCGTACCAGCGGTTCCATCTTTCGCAGCACCAAGAGTAGCAGAGATACCTGGGTCAAGGGCCATAGTACAGGCTAACAACAGGGCCATGATGCCCCCGCCATTGACGCAGCCAACCTTTGTTCAGCAACGCCACAGCAGCCTCAAAGGTTCCACACGCCGCAAGGGCATTATGTTAGCCCAGTGGAGAATCTCTTTGCGGCCACAAACATCTTGGCCAGATTAGCGCCAGCAGGAAACACGCCAATGGACAGAGAGGCACGGCGCGCCATTGAGATGCTGAGCACAGCAGTAATACAGCAGGCGAATATGTCCGAACACGCAGGACGGCTGCACTCCACCCCTTACAATAGCAGAGCAACGGCGGAGAGAAGCATCCACGCGGAGTCGCCACACGTTGCGACCTCGAGCTCGGCTAGGCGACAAAGGGAAGATCAACCTGCGGCTCAAAATCAACCTCAGCAAATTCAACCCATAGAGATTGTGCAGCCGCGCACGGCGGCCAACCCAATAGGAAGGCCAGCTTCGTCCAACCTATCGTCGCGACTCAAAGGCCCAGTCTGTTTCAGCGAAAGAATCAGGTCTGAACCGTTTCCTGCAGATTTCAAAGGACCTCGCAAGGTCGCCAACTACAACGCCAGCATGGACCCTGTTACTTGGCTCAACAATTACGAGATGGGCATGAGCATCCTAAATGCATCCGAAGAGATCTGCGCACGTTACCTAAACATGATGTTAGAAGGCGCAGCCCACATATGGCTACAAAATTTGCCACCAAATTCAATAAACTCTTGGGATGAGATGAAGAAGCTTTTATCAAGAATTTCCAAGGAACATGCAAGCGACTCTGCAGCATAGAGGACCTTGAGCGTTGTGTACAGAAGGAAGGCGAGTCGAGTCGCCACTGGATGAGAAGGGTCGCAGAGATCATACATTCCTCAGACAACATACCACCCAGTTCAGCAGTCCTTGTCATGGAGAAAAATTGCAAATTTGAGCCGCTAGTCCACAAACTAGGTCGCATGAAGGATAAAGTCAAGAGCCTAAGCGAGGTAATGGCGGCGGCCAACAAGTATGCTAGCTCGGATAAAACCAGGGACGCATCTGATGGGGAGGAAGAGGAAAACACTGGCAAGGGAAAGAAGGCCAGTAGCAAGCCTCAACAACAGCAAGCTAGCAATGCCAATGCGAGTTATAACAAGCGCAAAAACGAGGAAGGAAACTCAGGGTTAGTCGCAAATACGAATACTCGTTACAAACAAAGCAGCAGCAGAGGAAGGAATTTTCACCCAGTTAATTTGGAAGAGGTTTTCAACCGCCCCTGCGACATCCATATAGGAAAAGATGGGAAACCACCCAACCACACGAAGGCACAGTGTTATCATTACAAAAAGTGGAAGGATGGACAGCCACTCAACACAAACTTCAATCATCAAAACAACGAGGAAGGTAAACATGGCGGAGGCAACAACAGCAACAACGCCGTCCCAAATCCGCAGCCAGATCAGCCACAGTTCCCAAAACAGTTGGGTCAGTATCATACCATTGTGGTGAATACTTCAAGGAGGGAACAAAAGCTGCGACGACGCAATCAGGCTGTTAACGCCATAGTACCAGCCGTCCCACAGTGGCTAAAGTGGTCCGAGCAACCAGTAGTTTGGAGCCGCGAGGATCACCCAGGAGAAATAAATGAAGAGGGAAAACTCGCGCTGGTGGTTGCCCCTCAAGTCGCAGGGTACAAGTTGAGCAAAGTACTGATGGATGGAGGCAGCAGCATCAATATATTATACTATGAAACCTTCAAAAGAATGAACCTTCAAGAAAAGCAGCTACACCCATCAAGAACAACGTTTCATGGTGTCGTGCCAGGCATATCAGCTCAGCCATTGGGGCGAGTTAACTTGGAGGTCGCCTTTGGGACACAAAGCAACTTCAGGAGCGAGTACATTTGGTTCGAGGTTGTAGATTTCCAGAGCCCATATCATGCGCTGTTTGGCAGAGAAGCATTCGCAAAGTTTATGGCTAGGCCGTGCTATGTGTACCTAAAGCTTAAAATACCAGGCCCTAGGGAGTCATCACCATCAATGGCGACAAAAGAATAGCTCAAGAATGTGAAGAAGGCGACAAGGCCATAGCCAGAGCAGCTTGCATCGCAGAGAGCGCGCCCATGCGCGAGTCGCAGGAGAATTTTGATGACATCGTGAAGGCCAAGAGGCACCTGCCTGACTTGCGACTTCAGATTACGGCCGCAAGGGAGGCAAGGAAGTCAAAGGCTACGAGCCATTGCCAATAAGGACACATCCCAAGCGTCGCGAGTTGCCATCAGCAGCCGCAGCAAAATTATTAAGAGTTTACATCATCAAGCTGGCCACTCAGGGCTAAAAATTTCAATTCTGGTCGCCACTCAGGCGCGACCGACCCATGACATCTCTGATTGCCACCTAGGCGCAATCGACCCAATTCTGGTCGCCACTCAGGCGCGACCGACCCATGTAACATCTCTGGTTGCCACCTAGGCGCAACCGACCCAATTCTGGTCGCCACTCAGGCGCGACCGACCCATGTAACATCTCTGGTTGCCACCTAGGCGCAACCGACCCAATTCTGGTCGCCACTCAGGCGCGACCGACCCATGTAACATCTCTGGTTGCCACCTAGGCGCAACCGACCCAATTCTGGTCGCCACTCAGGCGCGACCGACCCATGTAACATCTCTGGTTGCCACCTAGGCGCAACCGACCCAATTCTGGTCGCCACTCAGGCGCGACCGACCCATGTAACATCTCTGGTTGCCACCTAGGCGCAACCGACCCAAGCATCACTTCTGGTCGCCACCTAGGCGCGACCGACCCTATGTATCATATAATGATTCTGAAATAAAGCATCTCAAACTACCAATTGAGCTGTGAGTCTTTTATTTTTTAATCATTGGTCCCTTGGGGGTGCGGCAGCTTTTTAGCGCGGCCTATTCCTTGGGATCGCCAAACAAGTGGCATTTATCGTGATTATACTCAACCTCTCTTGGATGCGACTTGCACTATGCGGCCAAAGTACTGGGGGTGCGGCGTCAATCGAGTTTGATTGCCTATCATGGCCGCTCTCGACCCTGAACACGCACTTTTTACCTGGGAAATACTGAGCCGCGCAAGGGCCTAAGTGAGGAAAAACCGAGACAAATCATAAGGACCAGCCTATTGGTCGAAACATGTACTGCCAAGAGTACTTAAGCAAACCATAATATTGTCTTATGACACATAAATTCTAACAATTATTACAGACCGCTAAGGGCCAAGATCATCAAACCATTGTTTTTCTTCTTCACTTGTGCGCAGCTTTTGGCCGGTGGGAAGGAGGAACAGGCGGCTTACCAAGCTTGCCAGAAGGAGCAATCGCAGGCTCGCTGGAGGGCTCTTCAGTCGCGGGCTTGGGGGCTGCAGAGCTGGATACGCCTGGAGAGGGGTTCTTTTCCTGCGGAATCACCGCACTGGATGACGGAGCGGGTAACTTCTCCCATCTGCTTCCATCTGCATTATACTTGCCCATATAGGTCGCAAGATCTATCCCCTCCACCAGTTCAGTCGCGTGGCCGCGCATATCCTTCCAAGTCGTCGCATATTCTGAGGCCGTCAGTTCGGTGCCATCCACCTTCTTCGAGGGCCTACCTTTTGCAACCTTGGCAGCATCAAAAGAAGGATAGTACGTCTTGGCCAAAGCAAGAACATGAGCCGCGCCGGTGCGAGCTGAGGACTCCTTCCAGTCCAAAAAGAACTGAGGCGCCCTAAGCAGTCTTTTCAGCAGCCCTTCAGAATCACCGGGGACTGGCTTGGTCGGCAGCAGGCACTTAGACAGTGATTTCATGGCGTCACAAGTTCTTCGCGAAAAATCGCGGATATACTCCAGCTGTTCTTGAGTACTGCCGCGCTGCTCCTTGGCATCTTCACCTACATCGAGGCATGTCTCCGTCAGCTCTACAACACACAGGCAAAGATAGTAGAGAAAACAGATGCAGATATGAGTCGCAACACATACCAGTTAACTCTTGAGTCATGATGCACACTTTGGCGTGGACAAGGTTATGGGCATCAGAAACTTTCTTCAACTTTTTCTCAAGCTCGCCAATGGAAACAGCCTTAAGCCTTGCGTCCTCATTGGCATCAGCAATGGCGTCTTTCTGAGCACTGACTTGGAGCTCCAGCTGCTGGACCCTCTCTTGGAACTTCTCTTCAACAGTTTTAAGCCGCAGCTCGGTGGCTTTGGCTTGCTCAGATAACTTGAAGCTTTCATCAGATAGCTCGCCCATCCTGGTTTCCCTCTTCTTCAGCTCAGCGTCACGCTGGCCAAGGAGCTCGCGCAGCCTCTCCAGTTCAGAGGGAGTATCCCCCAGCTGCTTTTCCAAGGCAATTTTGGCAGCTGTTATGGAGCTTAGTTCCTCCTACGAAGGGTACATCAGTTAGTAAGTATATATCAACAGCTAAAAGAGAAGCATCAAGTCTCCCTTTACAGTCAAAGAAGAAACTTGATCCTTGGGGGCTAGAGACAGATAACTGGAGATAGAAGTTTACCTTATAAGCCGCAGACAGGTCAGACAGTGCCTTGCGGAGCTCCATGGCTTGCTTGTCATTTGAGGCAATGATAGCCTCTGACAGTCTCAGCGCGGCTTGTGGAGGAGGAAGAAGCAACCTCAGCATGCAGAATTGGCGACCGCAGCTGTCCGCCGCTGGCGACTCAATCACTGGCGTATCAGCATCCTTGGCCATTACATCTATGGAGGAGGGGTTGACCTTCTCCACGTCCTGGATCATAAGGGGATCCGTTCTATCCTCCAGAGCCACCTCTTGGGTGGCTGTGTCAAGAACAGGGACCGTGGCCAGGTCATCAGTGGTGGCCACGCCCTCTACCATGGCGGTATGAGCCGCAGGTGATAAATGCGGCTCAACCGCGGTTCCAGGCTCAGTCGGGTTTAGCCGCACTTCTGAAAAAAGCAAGGGCATTGTGTGAAGAAGAAGCACATAAGCCAGAATAAAAGTATTATAAGCACAGGGAAAAGTTACTAACTCTGGAGCCATCTTCACAAAGGCCATAAGTTCACCGCTTGACGGTGAGGACAGGCCTTGGGTCCCAGAATCTACGAGCAGAAGTTTTGCGTGTCAGTAGAGGAAAAAGAATAAGCATTCAAGATGACAAGACAGCAGAAATTACCAGAGTGGGGACCCATGTCTTCTTCAGCAGAGGCGGTGGCTTTGAAAGCACGCCTGGCAACGGAGGAGGTCGCGCCCGTAGCAGGTTTGCGACGCTTCGTGGCCTCAGGGTTTTCCAGAGCATCAACCTCTGGTTCCTCACGAGATAGCCTCTTGGAGGCTCTACGGGGAGTTGGTCCAGCCGCGGCAACAGAACTCGCGGCTGGCACTGGACTGTCATCCTCGTCCAGTTCAGTCTCTTCACCATCTGAGGCCGCAGAAGCAACAGAAGGGATATCAGCAGTCTCGCTGCCCTCTAGAGTGGGCAGCAACTTCTTTCGTGCGGCACGCTTGGGAGCAGCAGTGCCGGCGACGGTCGCAGGCAGCGACCAGTAGTTCTCATCAGCCTGGATCAGGGAAGATATAAGTTGCAGTATTAAGAAAAGGAATGCGACTCAACTACGAAGGCGAAAAGACAGAGAAGAGGAGTTACCTCAAAAGGCTTGTTGTTAACACTGAAAGGGGCAAGCCCCACCTTATCGAAGGAGATGTCCTTCTCCTCAGTCACGCGGGTGACAAATTCCACCCAATCCTCAGGCCTCCAGTCCGAAGCCTTGATACGATCAACGTCAGCAGAGGTGCCTGTGCACTCAAGGAAGGATCGCTGTCGTGGACTCACGGGCTGAATGCGCCATTTGGTCCAGCAAGAGAGAAGATCAAGGCCAGTAAGACCATGACCTATTAAGGCGCGGACTTTGATCAGCGACTCATTGATGAAGGACATGGACGAGTCGCGGGGTTTTGATTTCAGTGCCTCGGTAGGCACGAAGAGGGTGTTAGACCAGGAGGGAAGGCGAGTTTCGCCCTCCGGTGAAGTATCTTGGCAATAGAAGAAAGATTTTTGCCAAGCCCTGGGTCGATTCGCCAGGGCTAGCTTGGGAAGGCAAGAGTTCCTATGGCGTTGAAGAGAGATGGCGCCGACCTGAACGTAGGCGCCACCCTTGGAGACAAGTTGGCTGTTGCAGGTGAAAGAGGCCAGCCATAGATCGATGTTGGGGGCTATGCCAAGATAATCCTCGCACAGCACATGAAAATTGCTCACCTGGAGCATTGAGTTGGGCCCGATGTCGTGAAGACGGAGGCCTAGGCGTTGCAGCAAATTGCGGAAGAAGGGAGAACCTGGCGGCGTGAATCCACGCTCCACGTGCTCCACGAACATCACCAGCTCGTTGGGCTTGGGGCGCGGCTCGATTTCATCGCCTGGCGCCCGCCAGACGCCGTCCTCCTTCGGCGGCAAGAAGCCAGCCTCGGCCAGATGCAAGAGTTTCCTCCGTTACCCAGGATCCTTCCCAGTTGCAGGAGATCTTGCGCCTCGTCAGATGGCTTCGCCTTGGGCGCCATTGCGAGGGGGAGATTGGATTGGGGAACTAGGCTCGGGTCGAGGAAGAAGACGGCGCGGCTAGGGATGAGAAGATTGCAAGGGCAAATGGATAATGACCTAGGTGGCCGCAGCTTATAACTGAAGGGGCCCGCAACTAACGGCATTATCTGTGCTCGCAACCAACGGCACAATTTGCGCCCGCAAAACGAGTAACGGTCCGCAATTAAAGGAAACAGAATATTTCCAGAAGAAGAGATGAGTCGCGCAGATGAGTCACAGCTCTGAATCGCATAAGTCAGGAGATTGGTCAGAACGTTTACAGTGCGGCTCAGAGACCATTTCAAGAGGTCAGAAGATTCTCACCGTAAAGTCCTAACCAATCTTGGGGGCTAATGTCGGGGGAATACTTTCTGGATTAACCCGCGGCCCAGTGCGACTTAACTTACTCGCACGGACGAAGGCCCACTTGGGACAAGCCCAATATTGAACCGCCATAAGGAGAAAGATCTAGAAGACATATCCCGGAGGACGTGAAGACCAAGTAGTCTCCGAGTAGGCCTCTGTGGATGTATTCCTTATGGGGAAGTTTCCTTTTGTAACCTAGCGAGCCTCTGTGTATATAAAGAGGACTCGCAGGACTTAGAGCGGGTCAAGCTATCAAGCCCCAAACCCTAGCTCATACGGCGAGTACCAGATCGGATCGCCTCCATTGTAACACCTCGATTATCATATCAATACCAATCTAGGGTAGGCAGGAAGTAGGTCTTTTACCTCACATTGAGGGGGCCGAACCTGGGTAAATCTGTGTTGATCTTTGTTCCTGCGATCCCAAGCTCGGAGATGCTTGACTCGCATAATCCCACACCTACGAAGTCATCTATGACACCTGACGTGACAAACCCACGACACCGACGACTCAATGAGCCAACTCAGTCTCCCGACTCCATGAACGTCAACCTGAGCTCCTTTGAACTCTGGAGCGGGGCGACCTAACAGCTTGCTCAACTCGAACAAGTCCTGCTCGAACGTCAACTTGCTGTCCCTCTCAAGCTGAACGAACTCGGTCCAATGGAGTGCCATCTACAATTTTTAAGCAAAGTTTTAAGTTAGTGAGCTGATAAGTGTATCAAAATTTTAAATGTAGTGAGGCAACATGTCGTGTCTTGTTGCACGGACACCGGGAGTATAGGATACCCCCTTTTAGGTTCGGCACGGGGCGCGAAGGAGGCTGAGAATCGTCTTCTTGGGCGGAGTCTAGATCAAGCTCTCCTCTCCACGATCAAAGCATGCAACCAAAGGGACACAAGGAGCTACCCAGGTTCAGGCCGCCCGGAGGCTAAAAGCCCTACTCCTGCATGTCTGGATTGATGAGTTCTTCATAGTATGGTGTACAATGGAACCTCCCGGGCAGGGTACCCGGCAGGGTTTTGGCCCGAGGTAGAAGAAGGACAGATCCTGACCCGGAGGAGATCACCTTCATCTCTACCTTCGCAGCCCTAGTCTAGTCTTGCTCTGGTTCTAGCTTGTCTTCCTCCTTGATCCGACCTTCCCCTCCTCCGTGCCTTGGTCCTCCTTTTATAGGCTAAGGGGTTGCCACAGGGTCACGTGAGGGGCGTGAGGGTCCTTCGGGATGAAGGACCCTCCTCATCTAGTTTAGGGGGAGACGTGGCCTCTCCTCAGCCTAGCGTCTCCCTTGGGTTAGGTGGGAGTGTCCGCCTTGGGGTGGACAGGAGCTGACACCACCACGGGGCGTGCTTCCCACCCGCGCTGCCTTCGCCTTGCTTCCCAAGTCTTCCGTGGTGAGGTGGAGTGCTTATCCACAGGTACGTAGGAGGTACCCGGGAGGGAGCCTGGCCTCCTGCCGGGAACTCGGGCTCTCGGGTCCTTCCTGGCCTTCTTGCTTGATTCGGGGACCCGGAAGGTCCCAGGACCGGAGCCCTTAGTCGATGCAGGAATTGCGTGTCTTGACGGTGAACCCGCCAGCTTGACTTGAGTCTTGGTCTTGTCCATCTTCAACTTGGGCCCACATGGGGTGGACCCACTTTGGCAGTACTAGGGGAACCCCATGTTCCACTGTTGTGACAGTAGCCCCCGGGCATGGTCCCGGTTAGGGATGAAAACGGAACGGAATCTTTCCGACTTTTCCGCAGAAAAACGGAAACGGAATGGAAATACGGAAACGGAAGTGGAATTTTGCAAACGGAAACGGAAACGGAAACTTTTATGCGGAAACAGAAACGGAAACGGAACAGCGTATTCCGGCGGAACGACCACGGAAACGGAAATTCCGTTTCCGGCAATACGGAACTTTCCGTTTTTACTACGTAGTGCTTTACAAATCCAGCAGGACCAGGAATTCTAGTGGGAACAATTAGGCACAACTTAGATCTGAATAAAAAAGATTAAAGCAACCATGTTTAGGACCTATTTAATCATGATATATGCTTATATTTTTATTTCATCTTATAAATTTGACAAGTTTGTTGGTTTAGTAGAGTTTTCCTGCATTATTGAAGGGGTCTCTTGGTTCCGGCAGACATCTGTTTTTTGTTCCGTGTCCGCACCGTATTCGGTCTGTATCTGTTTCCGACAATATTTGTTTTTGTATTTGTTTCCGGGGTTTCTGTATTCGTTTCCGCTTCCGTAAAAAAATATGAAAACAAATGTGGCACCACTCAGTTCCGTCCGTATCCGCTCCGTTTTCATCCCTAGTCCCGGTGGCTCTTACTCCAGCTGCTGGGGCCATGGCCTAAAGATAGGTCAAAGTGGGTCCCGGGTACCTGGTCTTCTCAGCTCCGTTGGGGACCCGCCGTCGCGAGGTAGAGACGAGCCCCCGGGTCCTGTTGACTGAATCACGGCGAACGTTGCGATTCAGCCGGACCCCTTGCTTATCCTGGAATCCAACGGGCGAAATGCGTAGAAATCGGCACGCCCCCTCGATCCCCACGTCCGTCGGAGTAATGGGGCCGCGACGTGACGTGTGGGATGCCTTATAAGCCACGACTGGCTTCCACTGTAGCCGTTACCTCTCCAGATTCGCCGAAATCCCCAAATCGCCGCCTCCACCTTCGTCTTCCAGACTCTGCTCCGCCGCCTCCCCTTGTCGCCATTGCACCAATTTCCCTTCTGCTCCAATGGCCCGAGTGAAAGTTCTCGGCCGGAGGAAGAGGAGCGCGGAGGCCTCGCCCACCGAGAAGCCGCTGTCCCCAAAAACCAAGAGATCGCGGCGGAGATCGGCGCGCAACGCCGAGCGGGCCGAGATCAAGAAACAGAAGGCCTTGTTTCCCAGCTGCTTCGCCGGTGACGCGGAGATGATGCGGAAAGCGGGGCACTTCGGGGTGATGGAGTCCGCTGGCGCCGATGGTGTCCCAGCAAGGAAAGCGTCGGAGGTCTTTCCGCCGTCGGCGACCAGGACACCCAAGCAGATCCCCATCTTCGACAGCTTCATGATGATGGGGCTCGTCCCCCCTTTCTCGGATTTCTTCATGGAGATCTTGCGCGCGTATCAGCTGAAGCTCTTGCATCTGACGCCCGGCGCCATCCTCGACTTGGCGGTCTTTGCCTACACCTGCGAGGCGTTCGTCGGGGTGATGCCATCCGTGGCGCTGTTCCGCCACTTCTTCTACCCTCGCATTGGGGGCCAAGGCTGGATGGGAGGCAGCGTCACGTTCTGCTTCCGTCCGAACATCAAGTGGGCCTTCCCCCTCATGGAAACCAAATCCAGATGGGAAGAGTGGAGGGATCACTGGTTCTTGGTCGGGGTGCCAGAAGCTGATGCTCAGCTGGAGGAGCCGACGGAGCGTCCGTGGATCTGGACACTTGGAGAAGTGTCAGTTTGCAGGATGAACAGTTCTCGGCGGTCGTGGCGCGCTTCAAACTTCTTCGCGAGAAAGAAGTTTCCGGAGCCGCCATTGTCGCTCATTTCCTCCGCAATCGCCTCGCGCCGCTGCAGAAACGCCCGCACCCGGCCTGGAACTTCCAGGGCCCCGGGGATCCTTCTCGCCTGAGGTGTCCCGACATGGAGGAAAACCTTGTCCGGGATAATGTGAGAGGGACCTTCACTCCAGGGGTCAAGTACCAGCTGCCCAAGGGGTTTCTGCCCCTGTGCGACGACCCGGAGAAGGACAAGATCCTGGCGCAGATGCCGGTCTGCAACGCTTTTGGTATCGTAGGCCGGGCTGATCACGGGCCCAGACCTCCTGTGGTGAAGACCCGCAAGGTCAGGGCACCTTCCAGCCCTGAAGAAGGAGAATGCTGGGAGTCCAACGAGGAGAGCGAGGAGGAATCCGAAGAGGAATTCTCCGGCTCTGACGATGACGATGACGACGGAGGCGACGGGCGCGAGACCGACGCCTCCGACAGAGACGAGGAAGCTGGCGACGACCCTGTTGGCAGCGATGACGATGATGAAGATGATGACGAGGAGGGGGCTGCTCCGCCCCCGCAGTCTGCCCTCGGGGTCGATGCTGCCCCAGACCCGAGTGCCCGTAGCCGTTCCCCGCCAGTCGTGGTGATGGGGAACGATGAAGACCATGTGGACGAAGAAGCGAACGCCGCTGGCTTGTCCGAGCCCCCCGCCGGAGAGCTCTGCCGGCCGCCTGTCACCCGTGGTGCCTTGGGAGAGACGCCAGCGAGCCCCCAGGCATCTTCTGCTGCGTCGGCAGATGTCCCCCGTCAATGGGTACCAAGCGCACCCAAGAGTAAGCCTCTTCTTCACTCTTTTCTTGCACTTTGCACTCCTTGCCTTCCCCAAGGAAAATGACCGAGTGTTGGTGCAGGGGTTCTCCTTCCTTGGGTACTGGCAAGAGACGGCGTGACACGGCGGAGGACGACACCGCCACTAGCCTTGGAGCCGGTGGAGGAGGGATGCTTCCCCCTCCCATAGCAGAACTTGAAGGCCGTCGAGGGAGCGGAGTGGGGAGCGTGACGGCGACCTCCCTAGCTCACCCGGGGAAAGCGCTCGACGCCCTGACGCCCGAGCAAGCAGGTAACCCAGAGCTCGCGGGTAACTTCGTTTTCTTGACGCACCAATGCTTTTCCTGACATCCTTTTGTTCCCAGATGCTCAGTGGCCAACGTCTTTTCTCCCGGGGGCCTTCATGGGGGGACCAGCCAGGAGAAACCACCTTCCCTCTCGCCTTCAGAGGGTCAAGAGGTGTCCAAGGGCGCCCCGAGTTCGCGGGCAATGGGAACGCAGACCGCGAACCCTGCTCCGGGTCCAGGCCTCGACTTGATAGAGAGCTCCTTGATGACTGGGACGGTGTTAACGACTTTCGCCTCTTTTTCCACTGATTCTGGTGCCAGCAAGGAGATGGCGGCGCTGATGAAGATCAAGGAGAGCCTGGCCGCCAACCGCAAGAAAAGTGTGCCTGCCCCGGGAGGTCCCCCGGCAGCTACTCCAGGGTTCACCATCAGTGGTGACGACGCGATGGATGCCATCATCCGCGGGATAGCTCAGCTGGGCAAAGACTTGTGCGACCGTGAGGCCGCCGTTGTGGGGACCATCGAGAGTGTCGAGGAACTGATCCAGACGGGGATGGACAAGCTGAACCGCTTGGCAACCCAGATCACCACCTTGCTCCCGGCTCTTGAGAAGAAAGACGCAGACCGGAAGGCCGAAAGTGAGCGCCAAGGCAAAGTCCTCTTGGCGAAAGAGCGACAGCTAGCCTCCCGGGAGGCAGAACTGGCTGAGAAGGAGAAAGCCTTGGAGCTCCAGAAACTCCAGCAGGAGCAGCAGACTGAGAAACGCCTAAGGGAGGCAGAGGACCGCCACCGTGAAGAGCTCGAGGCCAAGGACAAGGACATCCAACTCTGGAAGTCCAAAGAGCAGGAGGCCGCCCAGACCATTGAAGATGTCAAGAATGCACTCCATCAGGAGCAGGAGTCCGTCCGAGCTTTGCAGCAGCAGGCCAAGAATGACGGCCAGAAGATGTCCGAGCTGAAAGAATCCTTGGAGGCGCAAGGTAATGAGCTTGCAGCACTGAAGGAAGGCCATCAGAAGCTGATCCAGGCCAACTCCCAGGCATCTTCTGAGCTGTCCGAGCTTCGCCGCCTTAACCAGGAAGGTTTCGCCGAGGTTGAAGCCGCCTGCGACTTGGCGACGACGCGAGTGAAGCGGCTGAGTCTGCCCACTGCAGCCCCGGTGTTGGAGCCAAAGCGCCAGAGTCTGCCCCTCGTCGCGAGATTCATCAGAGAAGTAGTCGCTGATCTCCGGTCTTTCAAGAACAAGATGGTCACCCGGCTTGTGAGCGACAAGCATGAGACGAGCAAGGCGACGGCGGCCTTGGTGATGGCGTCCTTCAGAGAGGCCAATCCGGGCGTGGCCTTGCCGGACTTCTTGGCCTCGTCTCCTTCTGAGGCATCTCTCCAGGCGGTGTCAGCTCCCGCGACCGCACTCGCCATGAAGAAGTTCCCGCCACTTTAGTTGTCCTGCACCATGTTTGGGCATTTCGTGCCCCCGAATAAACTTTGCGTCAGATCTCATGTACCAGCATATTAAAACTTGCTTGTAATAGGCTAGAACTTGCTATGCTACTCTAGTTCTCGGGTTGCTTTTATTTGTCTTTAGCATGTTTTTACTTTTCTCCACGTCCTTGAGGAACTTCCTGGGATGTAAGCTTACCCGCGAGGCCCTGACAGGTCAGGCATGCGCTCGCGAGCCCTACCGATACCCAAAAAGCCGCTCACTCTGTTGGCACGCACGTCCCCGGGGTGTATCAGGTCTGCGCACCGCTTTTTACCCCCGGGAGAGTCGATACCCCATGAGTGCTCGCACGACGGTCGAGCCTTGCCTTTCTAGTTCCGCACATGTTCTGTTACCCGAGAAGTAGATAGCACGGACTGCAGAAACAGGTTTGAGGGTAACTTATCTTTTATTCATCATGGACGTCTCTGAACGACAACTGGACACTTCAGGGTACATCTTGTGGCAACATGGCTCTTCCGGGTACACAACACGGATTGCTTCAACGATTCTTGCACGGAGGAAGGTTAGCAGCTTCTTCCATCCTGGCGCATCGGTTGGCCATGTCCCACAAGCTCTCCAGGGTATCCACAACATGGATACTCATCTTTTCACGCATCTTGAGGTTGCGGACGTTGACGTGGAACGCGGCGATGACGGAAGCCTCACAGAGGTACTTCGGGATAATGCGGTCGACGACGCCCCGGAACCTCCAGATGTAGTGTCGCAATGTTTCCTCAGCTTCTTGCTCCAGGTGATAGAGGTCGGAGACGGTTGCAGGGTACGGCGTGCAGCAGGTCTTGAGGTGCTGGCTGGCCTGGCCTTCCATGTCCTCCCGCGAACGACGCCTGGGGTTGGAGCTCTGACCAGCACCTTCTTCAGGAAGTTCCATGGGCCGCTTGCCATGGGGGTCCTCAGGCTGTTCCTCCGCCGGAGGTAGTGGCTCGGGGACGGCAGCGCCGTGGTCGATGGTCGGGGCAGGACTCGTTGGAGCGTGGCATTGGAGAGCGTAGTCCAGCAGGTTTTCCAAGCTGTTGATCCATGCCTTCGCACGGGGATCACTCTTGCACTGATCTGGGGGAAAGGAGAGAAGCGCCCGGGCCACGCCCAGAGCTTCCTCTAGCCCCCAGCCTTTCCGCGATGCCTGGCACGCTTGCTCTCCAAAGACCTCCCGAGCCCCGACATGACTTTTGCTTGTGACTGAGGCAGCTGCTTGCCTTGTCCCGAGAAGACGGCTGTTCCTGGAGCGGATCCGACCGCGGACGAGGTGCTCGAGGCAGATCTTGGCGATCTTGCCGTAGACCGCGAACCAGAAGAGAAGAACTTGACGACGAGCTTGTTTCCGAAGAAGAGGAGCCTGATGTAGACTCCGACGTTGTCGACGAAGAGCTTGCCGTCGCGGCGGATGTAGGCGAATCCAGCACTTGCGCCCCCTACCTGGCGCGCCAGATGTCGTGTCTCGTTGCACGGACACCGGGAGTATAGGATACCCCCTTTTAGGTTCGGCACGGGGCGCGAAGGAGGCTGAGAATCGTCTTCTTGGGCGGAGTCTAGATCAAGCTCTCCTCTCCACGATCAAAGCATGCAACCAAAGGGACACAAGGAGCTACCCAGGTTCAGGCCGCCCGGAGGCTAAAAGCCCTACTCCTGCATGTCTGGATTGATGAGTTCTTCATAGTGTGGCTTACAATGGAACCTCCCGGGCAGGGTACCCGGAAGGGTTTTGGCCCGAGGTAGAAGAAGGACAGATCCTGACCCGGAGGAGATCACCTTCCTCTCTACCTTCGCAGCCCTAGTCTAGTCTTGCTCTGGTTCTAGCTTGTCTTCTCCTTGTCCGACCTTCCCCCTCCTCCGTGCCTTGGTCCTCCTTTTATAGGCTAAGGGGTTGCCACAGGGTCACGTGAGGGGCGTGCGAAGGACCCTCCTCATCTAGTTTAGGGGGAGACGTGGCCTCTCCTCAGCCTAGCGTCTCCCTTGGGTTAGGTGGGAGCGTCCGCCTTGGGGGTGGACAGGAGCTGACACCACCACGGGGCGTGCTTCCCACCCGCGCTGCCTTCGCCTTGCTTCCCAAGTCTTCCGTGGTGAGGTGGAGTGCTTATCCACAGGTACGTAGGAGGTACCCGGGAGGGAGCCTGGCCTCCTGCCGGGAACTCGGGCTCTCGGGTCCTTCCTGGCCTTCTTGCTTGATTCGGGGACCCGGAAGGTCCCCAGGACCGGAGCCCTTAGTCGATGCAGGCCTTGCGTGTCTTGACGGTGAAACCGCCAGCTTGACTTGAGTCTTGGTCTTGTCCATCTTCAACTTGGGCCCACATGGGGTGGACCCACTTTGGCAGTACTAGGGAACCCCATGTTCCACTGTTGCGACACAACAAGTGAGTCGAATTTTTAAGCTTAATGAGAAGTGTGCAAAATTTTAAGTATACAAGGGAAAATGTATATTGAATGAGAGTAAAATTTTGCATAAGTAAGAGGATTGGAGATAAGAAGTTTTCGAAAATACTTCACTCCTTTGTTTTTAGAAATTAACTTTTGTAACACCTATCTAGCGACCAGGCTAATCTAAGGTCTCTTAAAGTCAGGATGGCTCTGATACCAAGTCTGTGGGGACCCCCGGACTAGCTGTCCGAAATACCCGATTATGCTTAACACAACGATCCCGTGATCAGTCTGTCGTTGCACATAATCCGAATAGATACCAAAGTTTACATCCATTACAATACCGAATTAAAAGTCTTACATAAATGGTCATTTAGACCAAGTCTTACATAGGTGCCTTCATGGGCCAACCAAAATATCAGCGGAAGCTACGGCGTAGTAGACGTCAAATCCTAACGAAGACGACCCGACAGAAGCTGACTTATGGAGATCCTTAGTTCGCGTAGAAGTCACCATACTCCTGCTCGGCGTAGTGCTCCTCCTCGTAGTCTGGCTAGGACAATAGCCAGGGACGAAACCAATATGAGTACATTTGAATGTACTCGCAAACTACCCCAACATGAGTATGCACTATTTTTATTTTACTTTCAAACTTTTATTTATTTAAAACATCTCTATATCTTTATTAAAAAAAGGTAAGAAGAGTTTTATAACTATCTTTAAAAGAAATCACCATCTTGTTTGTTTTTCCAAAACTCCTCCTTTTTCAGACCATAGCTCACCATGGTCCATATATTTCAGCAACTCATACCACTCCATTTTTTTTTGGACATTTATGACAGTAGGGAAGGCCCCTACTGCCTCTATATTAGAACACCCACGAAGGGGCAGCAGACATTGTTACATATTTACAGAGAAGTTCAAAGAAATCAAAGAGTGCTAACTATAGAATTAATGAAAGTATGTTTGCTGTCCTTGGTCCTATGGACAAGGAGTCTAAAGTCCTCTTTGAAACGAGCAGCCCAGGCTGAGGTTGAAGGTGTAATTCCATTAAAGTAGTAGTTGTTCCTCTCCTTCCAAATGCTCCAAGCAGCAGTAGAGAAAACGTCCATGAACATCTGCTTCGTCCAACGAGACCTGGAGAATGAGATCAACTCTAGTCTGGTGGCCATCACATTTGGAGATATAGGGAAATTCAGTTTCCCCCAGCAATCCTTGCTGAAATCATAGTGGAAGAAGAGGTGTTCCACTGTTTCCTCAACCCCAGCGTTACACATCGTGCAAATGAAGTTGTTGCCCACATTATAGTGGCGTCTGCGCAGCATGTTCCTTGTGTTCAATCTGTCAGATAACAGTAACCAGCAGAAGAATTTGATTCTAGGGATGCTTTTGCTTTTCCAGATCCAATTAAAAGACTCATGAGGAACAAGTTCTCTGAAGCAAAACTTGTAATACTGACTAGAAGAATATTGATCAGAGCCCCAAAGATATGACCACTTATCATTGGAGGAGTTGTCCAGCACAATGTGGGCAGTGTCTTCCTGAGCATGTCGCAGTTCCTGGATAGCTTGTGAAGAAAGTGGTAAATGGAAATTAGCACCAAGTGTATCTGCCGAGAGAAAATATGTGGCTGAGACATCTTCATCCAGAGTAAAGGAGAATGCTCTAGGATAGGATTCTGAGGCAAGCTGGTCCTTCCAAGGATCCTTCCAGAATAAAATGGTGTCCCCTTTAACAATAACAATGGTACACTTGGAGATCCCTCTGTAAATTGGTGATAATTTGCACACATCTCTCCACCAGAAAGAGCCACAGAGGTCTATGGCATGAGGCACCTTGTTGCTATAGTGAGTATTCCATATTAGAGAGACCCAAGGTGTATCCATTTTATTGTAGAATTTATGAAGGTATTTAAGCAAAAGCCCTTCATTCTGAATTTTTAAATTTAATACCCCAGCACCACCCTTATTCTTTGGTCTGCACACTTTGTCCCATGCAATCAGAGAGTTGCAATGTTCACCATCGTCAGTTTTCTTGTTCCACAGGCAGTGCCTTCTGATCTTATCAACATGTTCTATGATTTTGGGGTGTATCTTAATGGCACACATTGTAAAAGTAGCAATTGAAGTGACCAATGTGTTGATTAAAGCTTTTCCAAAAACTTGCACATGGTCTAGGACAGCCTCCCAACTGTCCATATCCGAGTTCTCGGCTATTCGAATAGTTTTACACTCTGCAGAGTTAGCACGCTTTTCCCACATTCATCCGGCAACTCATCGTGTCCGCCACGTCTCGCCATACAAGGTGTATGCGAAGTAAGCCGCCGACCATAGCCTTTCCTTTGCTCATGCTAGTATAGGACCCTACCGCTACGAAATTTTCCACCTTTCCATCGACACCCAGTCCAGATCCCCCGTCGGGAAACCTAAGTGTGAGGACTCGTAGTTCTGCCCGGCGAGCGAACCCTTCAATCTCCCATCCTCAGATGCCAGGACCCAGGTCAGGGGGTAGGTCGCCATGACCATCCCCTCATGGAACGAGGTCATCCTCGTTGTTGAGGCATCCCATACTAATATGAGCAAATTATATGACTACGCCCTTTCCCATATGTGGGTAAATGTGGTCGCACAGGGTAAGATTGGTCATCATAGTACTAGGACACAATGTGCATTTTTCATAAACATCACCATTCTCCATTTCTCCACTTCAACACCGACATCTCGGCATTCCATAACCACACAAGTATTTTCAAAGGAGTTTTGAGTAAACAATATTTATTCTCCCATCCTATAATTTTATATCAACTATCTTATACTTCTACATAGGTGGCAAAATAGTTTTCATATACTTGTAAAAAGGTTTTCAAAATCAATGATCCTTTTGAACAATTCATGTGACAAAATAGATGTATATAAATGCAAGCTCAGTGAAGTAGCTTGCCTTGCTCGGCAAAGTTCTCGGGCTCTGGTGCTTGCTGATCAAAGTATTCCCCCTCCTCGTACACTCCGGCAACGTTCTCGTCTAAACGTCAAACAAGCAATGCAAACAATCACTAAACTACTCAAGCAAGCATCATAACATATCAATCATAAACATCACAAATAGCCACTGGACCTATCAAACAATACAATTGGGTTTCAATTAATTGAATTAAGCATTATTTAATTATGTCTAAATTAATGTAGAAACTTGTGGAACATGTTTAATTCCACAACTTGAGTTCTGTTGGTCACAAAAATACAAACTAAATTTCTACAGAAATCTACTAATGTGTAGAAGACAACACAATTTAGTTTGGATTAATTGGAGTTACCAAACTCCCTACACAAGTGTTTGAATCCAGTAACTTAATAATCAAGTTTTGGCTACCAATTAAGTTCTGTTGATCCTAAAATTTAATACTTTTAGGGGTGACTAAAAATGACTAAATGTGATCTAACAAAATTGGTCCTAAACCATTTGGGTTAACCATTAAGCATATTTAATTGGTTTAGTCCAGAAGGGTGTTCTAACTTCAACTTTATACTGCACAATTAATTCTACCAAAATTGGGGAAGCTAATACATGGCAGTACCAAGTTAACAAAATTGGTTTGGAATTATTTGGCTTAACAGAGTATCAGAAACAAACAAGTTTAGAATTTAAACCTTCTGTAGTATTTTTAATAATACTTTTTAACTATTTATTTAAATGACATGAGACCACTTGGGTTGGTTAAACAATTTCATAAGATTTCCAGAACAATTGGATTTGATTTATTTGGATGTCTAGATCTCAAGATATTGAATTTCTAAAATAGGTCCAGTACTGAATTCACAGAGAAAACTAAATTCGAAAATCTAACTGCTCTGGATAATGTTGAAAAGTATGACAGGTGGGGCCCTTCTGTCAGTGACTCAGTGCACGTGGGAAAATTAATAAAACATTGACGGGTGGGGCCAGCGCGTCAGCCTAACACCTAAACGAAGAGGTAAGTCACCGTTTGATCTAGATCCAACGGTCCCGGTTTAAAGGCATCGGCGGCGACCTTATTTTGGCGGCGCCGCCGCGCCGGCGGCACGGTGGTGGATGGATCCTCACCTAGGGGCTCGGGAAGACGCGGGGAAGGTGCTGGAGAACGGCGGAGGCTCGAGGAAGGCAGTGGTGCGAGTTGTACTTGCTGGGGAGGCTCCAGTCGACGGCGGCGAGGTCTCGAACTTCCACGGCCACGGGCACGAGCTCCGGCGAAGCTTCTACGGCGCGCCTGTGCACGAAACAACGGAGAAAAGGGCTCGGGTGAGTGCGGTGATAATGGAGAGCAGGGTGGAGGGGTCAGAGAGGGAAATGGGGCAGCAACACGGCACGGCCGTGTCGTCGTCCACCTTCGGACACGGCGGAGCGTCGAGGAAGCTCACGGGCAACTGGAGCTTCGAGGGAGTGGCTCCGCCCTCCTGGCAGTGCACTGAGGAGTGGAGAGGGGGTGGAGACAGAGGTGCGGGGTGTGGAGAGCTCGGGCGCGGGGTGGGGTATTTAACGGCGAGCACGGGTCCATGGTGGTCCGGGCGCAGGAGAGCTCCAGGGGCGACGTGCTCTCGCCGTAGGGGCGGTGGAGGTGCGGCTACGATGTGGGAATGGCAGGGAGCAAGGTCGAGTGCGTGTCGACGAGCGGAGCGTGCTCGCGAGTGGGACCGCCAGGGAACGCTCGGGCGGTGCGCGGCGCGCACTGCACACGGCGTCACTCTGGCGGGGGCGGGTTCCTGCGGGTTGCGGTGTGGCCAGAGAGGGGGCAGCGAGGTGAGGGAGAGAGGGGGGGGGGCACGGAGCTGAGCAACGCGGCGTCGCCACGCCACGGCCACTTGCGCGACATGGCGCGTGCTCGCCGGAGCGTGTCCCCTCCGATGCTTCTCCTCGACGCCAACCTCCCCTCTTCGATTTCTTGAGCGCGGCGAGGTCGGGGAAGTGTGGGAGATCAACTGGAGGCTTCAATTTGACGAATAACACACGAAATCGATCGATTGATCTTCGGTTTGGTTGAATTGGGGAAGAACACAGTGCATGGATGCAAGGTGTTCGATGAAATTCCCCAACCAACTTTTAATTTTATTTTCTGAACTTTATTTTCATAATTTGCTTCACATACTCAAATGTGGGTTTGTGGTGCAATTTATTTGACAAGTGTTGCACCACACACTTTGTGATTTAAAAAGATAAAGAAAGGTTTTTGGAATTTTAATTTTAGAATTTTGAAAATATATTTGGAGAGGGAAAAGTATAAGAACAAAATTGAGAGTGATTAAATATCACTCCACTGAATTTTATTTTGAAAGGAATTTAATCTCCCACTTGGAGAAATTTGTGTGACACTTGTCACATTATTTTTCTTGCTTTGCTTTTTATTTTATTTCTTTTCTTTTCCCCATGTTTTTATTTAGAGCAAGCAACACACAATTTAGCAAGAAATAAATAACACAAGCAACAAAATGAGATCATCACATATAATTTAGCAAAAGTTTTTGTTGGCTCTCATTTTGGAATCATAATACTTATATTAATTTTTTTGGGATGTTACAAAAACCTTTGTCTTGTCCTCTTGCATTGAAGAGGATTAGGACACTTTTACATTCTTGTTTTGTTACATTGAACTTCCATCCATCAAATCAACCACCTTGTTCTTTAAACTTGTTTAGTGCATAATCAACTAAAACTTGTGACACTTTATTTGTAGGGAATAGATAACTTTTCGTTCTTGCTCCTGCGGATCGATACCTTACTTCCACATTGAGAGGTGCTACAGTGATCCCCTGCTCTTCGGGGTTATCACGTCCCTGGACTATACCTTATAACGCTGGATATTGTTCTCGGAGTGGGGTATTACCCAACCATGTATCCTCCGAGAACCAGAACCTTATCTCAGACCCATCCTTAATGGAGAAAGAGCCATATGGGAAGAAGAATTTCTTCATCGCCATTAGGCCCGCCCAAAAATGCGAATCACCTGATTTCCAAGAAACCTGTGATAATGCACTTGAGCCGATGTATTTCCTCCTAAGGAGAGTTTGCCACACCCCTCTTCCGTCAGCAGCTTAAACAACCACTTGCCAAGAAGAGGTCGATTCTTGACCTGAAGATCATGAATCCCAAGACCACCATGGTCCTTAGGGCGGCACACCACATCCCATTTTGCCAGCCGGTATTTCTTTTTTTCACTATCCCCTTGCCAAAAGAATCTGGATCAAAAGTAATCCAGTCGATGCAAGACTCCCTTTGGTAATTGAAAGAGTGATATCATATACATCACCATATTAGTTAGTACTGAATTTATGAGCACCAATATCCCCCCTAAGGATAGTAATTTTCCTTTCCAGCTACTTAGCCTCTTTTCTAGTCTTTCCTCAACATGTTTCCATTGAGCTATCGTTAGCCTCCTGAAGTGAATTGGGATGCCGAGATAGTTAATTGGAAACTGGCCAAGCCCACAGCCGAATAATTCGGCATATTGGGCCGCCTCCACCTGGGCGTCACCAAAACAAAACACTTCACTTTGATGGAAATTGATTTTTAGACCGGAAAGTTGCTCGAACGGTGATAATATTAATTTCAGGTTTCTTGCATTTTCCATATCATGTTCCATAAAAAGAATTGTATCGTCGGCGTATTGTAAAATGGATAATCCGCCATCCACTAGATGCGGTACCACTCCAACAATTTGCCCATCGGATTTTGCCCGCTCAATGATTATGGCTAACATATCAGCGACTATATTAAATAATATAGGTGATAATGGATCGCCTTGCCGTAATCCCTTTTTAGTCTGGAAGTTTCTACCAACATCGTCAATGACTTTGATGGCGACACTTCCTCCAGAAACGAAATTATGAATCATTGCATGCCACTCGGCTGAAAAACCTTTCATTCTGAGTGTTTGTTGCAAGAAAGACCACTTGACTTTATCATATGCCTTTTCAAAGTCAATTTTTAGTATGACTCTATTAAGTTTTTTCCGCATCTCATGAACTGTTTCATGTAAAATCACAACTCCATCAAGAATATTGCGACCTTGCATAAACGCCGTTTGAGTGGGTCTCACAACATGATCAGCCACCGAGTTAAGCCTAATAGTAGCAGTTTTAGTGAAAATCTTGAAGCTAACGTTAAGAAGGCAGATAGGTCTATATTGTTGAATCCTTTCTGCTCCATTAACCTTTGGCAACAAAATTATCTCACCGAAATTTAGGCAAAACAGCTCAAGATGTCCAGCATGTAAATCCTGAAACATCTCGAGCAAGTCCGATTGGATTATGTCCCAGAAATTTTGATAAAACTCTACAGGAAAAACATCCGGACCCGGGGCTTTGTTGTGATCCATTTGGAATACCGCCTTCTTCACCTCCTCCATAGAGAAAGGAGATGTCAGATGGGCGTTTTCCTGATCGGAAACCTGCGGGATATCATCTTTTTGGGTTTCGTCCAGCCTGACACATAACGGAAAGTGGTTTGTGATCCTGGACACCAGTGCTCCCTACTGTTTAAAAATTTTAAAAATCATATTTCTATGTTTCAAAACATTCTGGAAAAAAAACTCCACGTGTAGCCAACTCCACGTGTAACGTGCAAAAATTTCAACTCCAAAAACTTTGTATTCTGAGCTACACAAAAATGAAAAATGTGTAGATCTCACAATGTATATTTTAAAATCCCTAAGTTTTATCAATTGGTTTTTTTTAGCCCATAATGAAAGGAATATGCCCGAGAGGCAATAATAATGTGGTTATTATCTTATTCCATGTTTATGATAAAGGTTTATTTCTCATGCTAGAATTTATTAATCGGAATGTTGATACATGTGTGACTAATAGACAAGTAAAAGTTGCTAGTAACGCCTCTCGTTTAACTAGCTCATTGATTAACTGATGATCAAGGTTTCCTGATCATGAACATGGATGTTGTTAATAACGGGATCACGTTATTAGGAAAATGATGTGACGAACATACACCCAAAGTAAGTATAGCAATGGATCAAGTCATTAAGTTTACATTGTTATATCTTTCACATACGAAGTAACTAGCTATAATCATTCGACCATGAGAGCATGTTAATCACTAACACGGGATGAGTTCTTTGGTACTCTAAAAGCATTAGTTGAGGCTCATGGGTCAAGAGTGGGATTTGTCCACCAGAAGAGGTGGAGTCACCCCTAGGGGCAACGTCCCACCCTCACCCCTCTCCTATATATGGAGGGGTGGGAGCTCCCTCTTGAGCACACACTTGCTCCTCTCTCCCTCCTCCCTCTGCTCCACCTTCCGGTCATCCGCTTGGCGAAGCCATTGAAAGAGCATATCTTTCATCTTGCTTTTGGTGAATAATGATAACATGAACAGAGTCCTAATAAGCTGCTATGTTTTAGGGTTAAATATGATTGCAGCTGTGTTAGACGTCGAAGGAGAAAGAGGGAGGCTGTGCACCTCCCAGGAGGCCGGAGATATCCTGGCGGAGGGCGGAAATTCTGGGCCCAGAATTTCCGGCCGGAGGGCCGGATATATCCGGCTTACGTGAAAACGGCTAAGTTTTTAGCGTTTTGCTCTCTGTATTCGGTGCGCCGAAGGCCGGAACTGTTGCCGAAGATTTCCGGTGCTAGCCGGAAATATCCGCCCCCGGGGCCGGAAATATCCGCCTGCCCGAAAATATCCGGAACTTATCCCGGAGATATCCGGGGCCGTGAAGACTGCAACGGCCAGATTTCGTGGAGCGGTATAAATACCCCTCCATCTACCTCAAGCTCTCTCAAGCTTCAAGCCATCTCTCTCCTCCATTAATGAAAGCTTCAATCTACTAGATCTCCCACTCCAACCACCCAATCATCTTGATACTTTGAGGAGTGAAGGAGGAGGTCTAGATCTACATCTCCACCGAAGGAATTTCCTTTCCCCCCACACTTCACGTGTGGATTCTACATCTTGGGTTGCTTGTAACCCTACGTGTCTTTGTGAGTCTCGGAGGGAGTCCGAGGCATTGTTGGGAGGCTCCAACTCATTGTGGAGTTCCCCGACCTTTGTGTACCGGCTTGGTCAACGCCTTCAAGGTGACCTCATAGTGGATGAGCCAAACCCCCACGGGTAAAGTTCACGGAGAATAGAGTGAGCACATCCGTGCTATTGGAGCGCCTAGGTGGCTCCACACTCCTCCAACGTAGACGTACTTCCCTTGGGAAGGAACTACGGGAAACATCTCCGTGTCTCCACTTTGCGGTTATTTCTGTCTTTACTTGTTGCTTCCGCTACGTTATCTACCTTGTTTGTATCACATAGGTTGCCATCATCTAGTACACATCTAGTCAACCTTTGTTATACTTGCTCAAGCCTTAATTAATCGAAAAAGAATTAAAATTTGGTAGTCTCCTAATCACCCCCCTCTAGTCGACATATCGATCTTTCAATTTGTATCAGAGCCTCGGCTCTTATCTAAGGCTTCACCGCCTAAGAGAATATGTCAGACTTGGACCCTCTCGCATCGGTCACTAATGAACGCTTTGGTGTGGTTGTTGGTGAGATCAAAAATGAGATATCAAATCTCAGTACCGAGCTCACCACCAACCTCAACCTAAGCATGAAGGAATCGATGCGTGAGATGCTCAAGGAATTCCTAGGGGACCCGACACCTAAGGTTGATACAACCCCCGCGGCAACGGATAGTGGAACGAAGCCGGATATTCCTCCGTCTACGGATCTTGTCAATGTGGATGGAACGGCAAAGGCCACCCCACCACTTGTGCAAGCCACTACATCTCTTGCCCAGGGTGTTAGCTCAACCCCAAGGTTACCGGGGGTGTATGCAAGTGTTTCACCGGGACAATTGTATAACGCAAACCACCAACATGTCAACCCGCCACACATCGCCAATATGGGCACACCTCCTATGCTTGACCCAAAAGACTTTCCTAATTGGCAATTTAATATGCGATCACACATGTCTAGTTGTTGTGTCTTCTTGATTGACATTATAGAGCAAGGCTTTCATCCTCAAGACCCACTCAACATGACTCCAACGGAGAAGGCCAATCACCAACTCAATGCCACCGCCATGCGCATGATTCAAACGGCCGCCGGCCCAACCTACACCACTCATATCCGGGTGTGCAAGACGGCCAAGCAATGTTGGGACAATCTCCACAACTTGTTCTTGGGTAGCGCAAGCATTCAACTTTGCAAGTATGAAGCGGTTCTAGATGAAGCCGAAGAGTTTGTGATGAATGAGGATGAGACACCCGAAGATCTCTATCGAAGACTCTCCGCTCTTGCCATCACCTTGAATGATTTTGGCTTTGAGAAGATTGAAGATAATTGGATCAAGCGCAAGTTCCTCAAGGCAATCACTCCTTCAAATCAAAGCTTGGCTCAAACCATTCATCAAGACCAGACTTCTCAACACTTGACTCCAACACCATTCTCAATGAGTTTTTGTCTCCATCGGAATGGTTGTGAAGAGTTCTATTCATGCTCATGCTCGGCAAAGAGGACTTGCGGGACACTCTCCAAATGTTGCATTGAAGTCCAAGGCCATCACTTGTGAAAATGAGTGTGAACAAGAAGGTGAAGAGGATGATGCGCAAGACACCAAGGATGACTACTATGATCACATGGCCCTTGCCGCAAGATCATTTTGGAGCAACCGCTCCCGAGAAGGTCGATCCTCCAACAAGAAGAAATTTGGCAAACCAAGAGGGGAGCGTCCAAAGACTTGCTATAATTGTAGCAACCTCAACCACTATATTGCCCAATGCCCTTGGGAAAATAGAGAGGATCACAATGGAAAGCTTGTGAGGAAAGACACACCAAGGCCACCATCAACAAGAACTATGTGAAGAAGAGGGTTCCCAATGTCTTGTGTGTTCAAGATAGAAAGGTGTTGGAATAATACATGTCCGGTGATGAAGATGGAGATGAAGCCGGAGCTACCGCGCGCATTGTTGTGGCCACCCTTCCTCTACATCGTCATCCCTATTTGAATCTCCCAATGAGAATGAGCTCATTCCCTACACATGTCTCATGGCAAAAGCCACCTCGGTAACTCCTTCGACTAAACCAATCTCCTCTACACCTCCTTCCTTATTGGATTGTGTTGAGAATGTTGTGAAGGAGCCCCAAAGTCCAAATGAGGTGGACTTGTGGCTAGCTAATCTTAAGGGAGATGATAAAGTTCATGTTGATGCTCTTTTAGAGCAACTTGAGGAAACTAACTCTCTTGTAGATCAAAAGGAGGAGATCATCTCGGGCATGGCAATTCGGGAAATGGACTATGCGAATGAGATAGCGGATTTCTCTATCGCTCTTGGAAAAGAGCAAACTCGTAGAGGGTCTCTTGAGGAGGCTCTATCTAACTTAGAGGAATCCTATGCTATTGACATGTCTAGAGTTAAAAAGGACCATGAACATGCTCTTGCTACTTCCAAAGTCTATAAAAATGAGAAGAATGAGCTAGGCATTGACCATGCTAGACTTGTGGAGGAAAACAAGAGACTTGAAGAGGAACTCAAAACCCTCAAAGAGTCGTTTTCCAAACTTGAAAAGTCTCATGATCAATTCCTAGGTCAACAAGTAAAATTAGCTATTGCTTCTACATCAAATGAACTTGTTGATCAATCTATTATTTGTTGTGAGCATGCTAACCTTGTTGAAGAAAATGCTAAGTTGAAATCTCAACTTGAGAAGGGCATTTTGTCTTGTGTCCAAGGAGAGAAGAACCTCATTGACCTTTTGGGTAGCCAAAAGGATCAAGTTGGAAAAGAAGGACTTGGTTTCTCTACCAAGTCAAAGAAGAAGAACAAGAAGAAGAAGAAGCCAACTCCCTCTTCCAAAGCTATCATCTTTGTGAAGGGGGGGAGATGGCTAAAGAGAAGGAGACCAACACCATTGTGGGTGGTGAGACCACAAGGGGTCTTCCCACTCATAATGACTTTGCCGGCAAATATAACCCATCTTATGTTCTTTTGAAATCTAGAGATGGTCATGTCTATGCTAAATATGTTGGTACTTCATATGGTGATGATTATCATTGGGCTATTTGGGTTCCAAAGACCCTTGTGACTAACAAGAAAGGACCCATCAAAAATGGGTACCTAAGTCAAAGACTTGATCTCTTGTAGGGTGTGGCGTCCGGTGCGGGTCGATGGACGGTGGATAGTGGCGCATCCCAACATATGACCGGACGCATTGACTTGGTGGATGATATTGAACCTCCTCTACCTCAATATTCACGAGTCAAAATTGGTGACAACCGCGAGCTTAAGGTATTGGGACGAGGCAAGGTCGTTGTTGCTAGAGAAGTCTCTATCAAGAATGTACTTATTGTTGAGTCCCTTGGTTACAACTTACTCTCCGTCTATCAACTCACAAAATGTGGTTATGGGTGCTATTTTGATGACGAGAGTGTGATCATCACCGTGAAGGGATCTCTTAAAGTAGTCTTTGTTGGACATGTCGAGTACGGCATGTATGTGCTTGATTTCTCAAAAGAGAGCACGTCGGCCGCGACTTGTCTAATGGCTAAAGTTGATGTGGGTTGGCTTTGGCATCGCCGACTAGCCCACACCAATATGAGAACACTCCATGATCTTCAAAGTGGTGATCACATTCTTGGACTAACCGATATTAAGTTTCCAAAGATCGTGTGTGTAGGTCTTGTGTTCTAGGAAACAACATGGAGAAGCTCATCCATCAAAGACCAAGATCACCACCACAAGATTCTTGAGCTCATTCACTTGGACCTTTGGTCCCTATCTATGATAGTCTTGGTGGGAAGAAGTATTGCTTGGTGATTGTTGATGACTATTCAAGATACACATGGGTCTATTTCTTCAAGAAGAAGAGTGAGACCAACAAAGAGTCATTGACTTCATCAACATGGCTCAACGTCAATATCAAGAGAAGATCAAGACAATCGAAGTGATAATGGGTCCGAATTCAAGAACTACACCGTGGAGGGATTTCTTAGTGAAGAGGGGATTGCTCATCAATATTCCACTCCATACCCCTCAACAAAATGGTGTTGCGGAGAGGAAGAACCGGACTCTTATGGATGCGGCTAGGACCATGATTGCGGAGTATGCTTCTCCGTTTAACTTTTGGGCCGAAGCCATCTCACCGCTTGTCATGCAACAAACCGGTTATCTCCGCAAGCTCTTGAACAAGACCCCATATGAGATTCTTCTTGGGAAGAAACCGGATCTCTTATTTTCGTGTCTTTGGATGCAAGTGCTTCATTCGCAAGAAAGGTAACCGGTTATCTAAGTTTGAGACTAGATCAATAGAGGGTATCTTTGTTGGTTACTCCACAAGCTCTCACGGCTATAGAGTCTACAACAAGACCACCGGTCAAGTTGAAGAATCTAGTGACGTGAAGTTTGATGAGGATAACGGCTCCCAAGTGGGGCAAGTTGATTCTAGTGTTGTAGATGATACCCATGGAGCTTGCTCTAAGAAGGATGGCAATTGGGGACATTCGTCCTATTGAAGAGGATCCTCCTCAAGTTCAAGATCCTCCACAAGCTCCTCCTCAAGTCATACCATCACCTATCAAGATCCTCCATGTAACCAAGAACAAACTCCGAGCCCTCAATCAAGTGAGCAAGGTCAAGAACGAGATCAACCTAGTGGTTCCTCTCCACAACTTGATGTTCAAGACCAAACTCAAGAAGGTGCATCGCAAGCAAATGATCAAGAACAAGCTCAAGATGATCTACATCGAGATCAAGTTCAAGATCAAACATGCACATGACTCCGATGATGAAGGAAATGATCAAGTTATATCTCAAGAAACCTCGGGGAGCTCAAGAATAGAAGAGACTCACGACGAGAGCGAAACCTAGAGCACTTGGATTGCCATTTGGACAATGTTCTTGGTGGTCCAAAGCAAGGTCGTCACAAGAAGTCAATTGGCAAGCTTTAGCACTGACCATGCTTTTGTGTCCTTCATCGAGCCCAAGAAGGTGTATGAAGCTCTTGAAGATCATGATTGGATTGATGCCATGCATGAAGAACTCAATAACTTCAAGCGCAACAAGGTGTGGAAGTTGGTGCCAAGGCCAAACGGGTGCAAGAACGTCATCGGCACCAAGTGGGTCTTCAAGAACAAGCAAGACGCGAACGACATCGTCATTCGAAACAAGGCAGATTGGTGGCACAAGGCTACTCTCAAGTCGAAGGTGTTGACTTCGGTGAAACCTATGCCCCCGTTGCTCGTCTTGAATCTATTCGCATCTTGCTTGCATATGCATCTCATCATAACTTTAAACTACAACAAATGGATGTTAAAAGTGCTTTCCTTAATGGTCCTATTAATGAGTTGGTATATGTTAAGCAACCTCCCGGGTTTGAGGATCCCAACCATCCGGACCATGTTTACAAGCTTGACAAGGGCTCTATGGCCTTAAACAAGCCCCACGTGCGTGGTATGAGCACCTTCGAGAGTTTCTAGTAGACCGTGGATTCCAAGTTGGTGTTATTGACCCCACCTCTTTACCAAGAAGGTGGGTGGCAATCTTTTCATATGCCAACTCTATGTAGATGACATCATTTTGGTTCTACTAACAATGCTTTCAATGATGAGTTTGCAAAGCTAATGACAAGCAATTTGAGATGTCCATGATGGGGGAGTTGAAGTACTTCCTAGGTTTGAAGTGAAGCAATTAGGGAAGGTACCTTCATCAATCAAGCCAAATACCCAAGACATGCTCAAGAGGTTCAAGATGACGGAGCTCAAACCTTACAAGACACCCATGTCTACCACCGTTGACCTCCACACCGACACCGAGGGTAACGATGTCGATCAAAAACTCTATCGCTCGATGATTGGCTCTTTGCTTTATCTTTGTGCATCTAGACCGGATATTATGTTTAGTGTGGGTAAGTGTGCAAGGTATCAAGCGGCTCCCAAGAGAGCCACAGTGGCGGTTAAGCGCATCTTTCGATATTTGCTTCATACCCCAAACTTTGGTCTTTGGTATCCCAAGGGTTCAAGCTTTCATCTCATGGGGTACTCGGATGCGGATTATGCCGGAGAGAAGAAGGATAGGAAGTCCACATCCGGGAGTTGTCAATTTCTTGGCCGCTCTTGGTATGTTGGTCTCCAAGAAGCAAAATTGTGTTGCTCTCTCCACCACCGAGTCCGAGTACATCTCCGCCGCAAGTTGTTGTGCTCAACTCTATGGATGGTGCAAACCATGAAGGACTATGGTGTCAACTTCACCAAGGTGCCTCTCCTTTGCGACAATGAGAGTGCTATCAAGATCGCCCACAACCCCGTGCAACATGCCAAGACGAAGCATATTGAAGTTCGTCATCATTTCATCCGGGAGCACGTGGAGAGGGGAACATTGACCTCTTATTTGTAGGTACCAAAGATCAACTCGCGGACATCTTCACCAAGGCCCTTGATGAACCAAGATTTCGAGAGTTGAGGAATGAACTAAATATCATTGATGCGAGTAACTTTGCTTGACCGCCTTGCACAAGTACCCATAGAAGACATCGTAACTAGTTTAGATGTAGGCATGGAGATAGGGGGAGTGCGATCCTAATTCATTGGACTATCCCTCCCCCCATTATGCCAATAGTGAGAACTCATTTTGCACCTCTACTTTCATTCTGATGAATTGTGAGCTTAAATGACGAGTAGTGGCGGTGAACCCAAGATATATCTTCGCGGTGTCACACCACAAACTCATACATGGTGGCCTAGGCCACCGCCCTCTTCTTTGTGAAGAGTTGCTCTCTTGGATTTTATTTGGATCTTATTGCCTATCCTTTGTTCTTTATGGAAAACACACTCAAATGTTGGTTTTCATGACGTTCTATTTGCGTTTTCATATGTTTGAGTGTGAAGTACCATTCCCTGTTTTTTTGTCTTCTCCTAAGCCTTCTTATCACAAAAAACCATGCTATTCCATCACTCATGTCCTTGTTTTTCAAAGAAAGGGAAAACTGGGCGTCGGATGCCCGGAAATTCCGGCTGAGCTACGGATATATCCGCCCCCCTGGCCGGAATTATCCGGCATTAGTGAACCGGGCGTCTTACACGGAGGCGCGGGTCAACTGCTTCCTCCTCGAACAGCCGATCCACCCCCCCCCCCCGCGCCTACCTCTCTCTCCTGCCCGGAGCACCTCGACGCCGGTGATCTCCCCGGGGCCTTCCGGCCTCGGGTTCCTCCGGTTCTGCGCCGGATCTGCATCCCCACGCCTAGGGGATCCTTCTCCTCCGGATCTTTTTCGCCATGGATCCCGATAATGCCCTCTATTTTCTCATCTAGGACGAAGTGATTTTCGTTTAACCTAGTGATTCTAGAGACTTGTACCTCGATTCCTTTGGTAGAAATGATCATCTAGGCTTGTCCTCCCTCTTGGTAGCACCGATTTGATTTTTGTTGGAAATTTTTCGAGCAAGACGTCGATTCCGGCCGCTGCGTGTGCACCTCATGCCCGGAATTTCCGGGGCCGGATACTTCCGGCCGCGGACCGGAATTTCCGGTGATGCTCATTTGATTTCCAGCACTGAATCATCTCGTTGTTTCTTTTGGTTCGTTCCGTGGACATGAGTGCTTGCCCCCTTGCTTCCTTCTACTCTTTTTTTTCTCCTACAGGTGTTGAGCTTCGCCGTGGTCGATCCAAGCATCTTGCCCATCGTCCAACTCGTCCCCTTGTTGTTGATGAGACTCCTGAAAACAGTCAAGCTTCCAAGGCCAAGAAGGCACGAGGCCAAAAGAAGAAGGAACCTCAGCGATCTTTTGATGATCTATCTTTGTCTGAGTTTTGCACCTGGCGTTCTGCTTTCACTTATGATGTTCTACGGGATGAAGACATTGATTCATGTTTCTGGACTGCTCAGATGGAGCTGCTGCATAGGGAACTTTATCTCAAGCTGTCAGAAAGTAAGAAGGTTTGTCCTCACAAAGTTATCAATTTCTCGCAACTAGAGCTCAAGTCAGACTATTTTGGTGGGGCTATCCGAGTTGTTGATGCCATGGGTTTGAGGAAGTTGATGGAATCACCTTGCAACTACAACATCCCTTTGATTCATCAGTTTTACTCCATAGTTGTGTTTGATTCCAATCCAGACATTGGTATGACTTGGATGTCCGGGCCTCACAAGCTTTCTTGCACCTTTCATGACTTTGCGTCTCTTCTTGGCTACCCATTTGAGAGCAATCTTATCCCTCAAGGTGAGCGTATGCATGTGGAAGGCGTCACCCCCAACAAGAACATCTTGCCGATCTCTATGTTGTTGGAGGTACTATTGGCACTATTAAGGGGCTCTTGCCGGTCTATGATATTCTGCTTCGCATGTTCCGTCACACCATTGCTCCAAGTGCCGGTAACAACGATGATCTTCGAGGAGGTATTGTTCCTCTTATGGCCTTTGCTCATGAGACCTATATGCTTGATGAGCCCGCTCCTAACTCTTGCCGCATTGATGTGATGGACTTCATTTTTCATGAGATGCATCAAGCCGTGATGGAGAGGAAGGTTCCTCCATATGCTCCTTATATCAGGAAGCTTATTAAGCATTTTTACCCCCTTAGTGAGGAAGACGCTCAGGATGTGGATCTTGCTCTTGGTTGTGAACCTCATCTCGATGTCCGTATGATCAAGAAAGCAGCTCATGTGATTCAAGAGCAAGCCACGTTGCATGTCATTGATGAGCATGATGTAACTGGTTCTCGGCAACATGATCCTGCTAGCAACCCGAGGGTGAAGAAAGCTGAACCTAAGAACCGTCCTTGGGTTGTCCGAGCAATTGAGAAGGCGCTATGCATGGGCACTGAACTCCACAAGGAAAACTATGATGCTTATGAAGAGAGGCATGCCATTCTGACCAATCAGTCCGCCATGATGACACATCTCAAGATGGACAATCCTCCCAAGCCTCCCCCGAAGTTGATTCCTTATGAGAAGTGGAATGTTGATGAAGTTAACTGGGACTTCGGAGTTGAGGATGATGTTGATCTCGACGAGAATGGCAAGCCCATCGACCCGGATGAGTGATGCTTGGGGCGCTAGCGTCGATCCCTCTCCCTTTTTGGCGTCTATGCCAAAGGGGGAGAAGTATCTCTATGAGGCCTACGGGGATTTGCATGGGTGGGAGTACAAGCCCGTGTTATCTTTTATTTGTTTCTTATGCTTGTTACTCCCATTTTCTATTATGTTCGATTTAGGTGAACTTTTATTTGCATGTGTGGTAAGACATATGGAACTCCTTGTTGTACTATCTATTATGTCTTATTTGTGTATGTTTGGTGTTAGGCAAGTTTCTCCTCTTGTATGCTTTTATTTATTAAGAACTTGCTTGGTTTGTAAAATCTAGGGGAGCTTTTCCAATAAGTTGTGGGCATGTTGTTTTCAAGAACATGTTAGTGTTAATGCACACACTTAGGGGGAGCCCGCTTATATTTTGCAAATCCCTCTAGTCATGTTGTCATTATTCGCCAAAAAGGGGGAGATTGAAAGAGCATATCTTTCATCTTGCTTTTGGTGAATAATGATAACATGAATAGAGTCCTAATAAGCTGCTATGTTTAGGGTTAAATATGATTGCAGCTGTGTTAGACGTCGAAGGAGAAAGAGGGAGGCTATGCACCTCCCAGGAGGCCGGAGATATCCTGGCGGAGGGCGGAAATTCCGGGGCCCGGAATTTCCGGCCGGAGGGCCGGATATATCCGGCCTACGTGAAAACGGCTAAGTTTTTAGCATTTTGCTCTCTGTATTCGGTGCGCCGAAGGCCGGAACTTTTGCCGGAGATTTCCGGTGCTGGCCGGAAATATCCGCCTGCCCGGAAATATCCGAACTTATCCCGGAGATATCCGGGGCCGCGAAGACTGCAACGGCCAGATTTCGTGGAGGGGTATAAATACCCCTCCACCTACCTTAAGCTCTCTCAAGCTTCAAGCCATCTCTCTCCTCCATTAGTGAAAGCTCCAATCTACTAGATCTCCCACTCCAACCACCCAATCATCTTGATACTTTGAGGAGTGAAGGAGGAGGTCTAGATCTACATCTCCACCGAAGGAATTTCCTTTCCCCCCACACTTCACGTGTGGATTCTACATCTTGGGTTGATTGTAACCCTAGGTGTCTTTGTGAGTCTCGGAGGGAGTCCGAGGCATTGTTGGGAGGCTCCAACTCATTGTGGAGTTCCTCGACCTTTGTGTACCGGCTTGGTCAACGTCTTCAAGGTGACCTCATAGTGGATGAGCCAAACCCCCACGGGTAAAGCTCACGGAGAATAGAGTGAGCACATCTGTGCTATTGGAGCGCCTAGGTGGCTCCACACTCCTCCAACGTAGACGTACTTCCCTTGGGAAGGAACTACGGGAAACAACTCCGTGTCTCCACTTTGCGGTTATTTCTATCCTTTACTTGTTGCTTCCGCTACGTTATCTACCTTGTTTGTATCACATAGGTTGCCATCATCTAGTACACATCTAGTCAACCTTTGTTATACTTGCTCAAGCCTTAATTAATCAAAAAAGAATTAAAATTTGGTAGTCTTCTAATCACCCCCCCCCCCCCCCTCTAGTCGACATATCGATCTTTCAGCCATGACCTATTTGTTCTCCACCACACCACACCGTCGCGCTGTTGAAGTTTTCTGGTGGATCTTCTACTTCCGCTGCCCCATTGGATCGAGGGAACGGAGATCGCCATCAAGCAGTACGTGTGAACGAGTACGGAGGCGCTGCCCTTTGCAACTGCAAGGATAGTGAAAAAAAGATTTTTTTTTTTGAAACTTATAAATAAGATTTTTGAATTTTAAACCGGAGGGAGCACTGGTGCCAAGGATAAAAAATGTCCATTTGTGATGTTACTATTTTGATAAAGTTGGCCAGACAGAATAATTTGACTAATAAATAAAATCTAAACCTACACTTATGGCCGACGGAGGGAGTATTTTGCATCAAATGTCACGTAGTAACTTAGGGGTAGATATAGTGGGGTTATTTTGTCGTAGAGTAACCAATTTATTGACAACAAAGATATAAGGAATGTCATAAGCAAAAAAAATTATAAATAGGTCTTCGAGACACCTAGACTACAAACACTGAAACGAGCCGAAGAAGTGTCGCCTTCCTCACCCCTCCCTCGTCGAATTCAGGTAAAGCTTGTCATGGTAGAAAGACGGGAAGTCGTCGTGCTAAGGCCCCAAGGAGCCGGTGCACCAGAGCAGTAACCATCTCCAATGATGACAACCATAAATCGAAAGAGCCAGACCTGCAACAACACAGACGAACACAAAAACAAACTGGATCCTAGGAAATCCGTCTGACAGACGCCTCCACGGACCGTCTTTTGGCGCTATGCGCACCACTGGAGTGGGGATAGGACCGAGAGGACCTATTCTAACTTCAAAATGTAGCCACCACCTCACCATCTCAAAGAAGTCACTAAAAAAATCAGAAAGGATGGAACCCTCCCCGCCGGCTAGAGGCCGTGATCTGCCATGCCTCCAAGACCCTAAGGCAGGAGAGGATCGGCGGCATCGCTGGCGAGGGGACGGAACCCTAGATGGGTTTTAGGATATCACCTCACGATCGTCTCCTCTGTCTCACGTACGTGCCGTTTTGTTTGCTTTGTGTAAACTACTTAGGACAATTTCACTAACTGATATGATAATTCAACGAGATACAAAGAAGTTCAAGCTGATCTCGCCGAGATCCGACCAAACTCTCCAACCTACGACACCGTCGTCGTCCAAGTTCTACTTCCTAGCCAAGTCTTTTTTATCGAATGTTTGTTCCTCAAATAGTACTCAGCCACGCATCTACCTCTACCTATATATAAAGGACGGAGGAAACCGCGGCCTCTCAGGCCATCCACGTCGCCGGCGTCCGCTGGCCGTCCGATCGGCGCGACGGACGGCCCCGATTCGCCACGTCGCCCTCCCCGACGGGTACTGTAGCTAGCTACAGTACCGGGTATTTTCTACCAATGGACGTGCGACACGTCGCCCGGTCGCCCCCCTCGCAGATGGTCACGCGCGTGCACGAATTTTGGCGCACACATTTTTGCAAAAAAACGCCCGCAAAGGACCCAATTGCAATTTCTGGCAAGTTCGGGGCTTATCTGCAAAATCGCCACGAAACCCCCCCCCCCCTCCCTCCTCCCCTCCCGCGCGCCCGCCGCGTCGCGGCCGCCGCCGTTCCGCCGCTCCCCCCGCCGGATCGACGGGCACGACGCGCATCCGGCGTCGCCGCCTCTCCCTCCTGGCCGCGTATAGGCCACGGGGACGCCGCGGCTGCGCCGGGACCGCCACCGCCGTCCGCGCGGGTCTCGCCGCTCCCGCAGGCCGCCGGCGCCGCTCTGATGACCCAAAATTGGCGGCGCCGCCACCTTCGGGTCGGCCGCGAGGAGCGTGTCCGACGCGGGCAGGCGCGCGTGCCAAATCGCGGCGGCGCCGCCGGCGTGCTCGGCGCCGCCGCGGGCGGCTCCGGCCAGATCTGGCCGCTATGACGTCAGCATGACGCCACAGTGGGCCCGCTTTGTCAAAAAAATCCAATTTTTTTTTTGGAAAAATGCCCAAATTATTCATATACTTTTGAAAAAATCTAAATAATGTAAACCAA
>CAMZMU010000096.1:38340181-38625136 GCA_947311845.1 Poa pratensis | reverse complement strand
GCAATGCAAACAATCACTAAACTACTCAAGCAAGCATCATAACATATCAATCATAAACATCACAAATAGCCATGGACCTATCAAACAATACAATTGGGTTTCAATTAATTGAATTAAGCATTATTTAATTATGTCTAAATTAATGTAGAAACTTGTGGAACATGTTTAATTCCACAACTTGAGTTCTGTTGGTCACAAAAATACAAACTAAATTTCTACAGAAATCTACTAATGTGTAGACAACACAATTTAGTTTGATTAATTGGAGTTACCAAACTCCCTCAAAGTGTTTGAATCCAGTAACTTAATAATCAAGTTTTGGCTACCAATTAAGTTCTGTTGATCCTAAAATTTAATACTTTTAGGGGTGACTAAAAATGACTAAATGTGATCTAACAAAATTGGTCCTAAACCATTTGGTTAACCATTAAGCATATTTAATTGGTTTAGTCCGAAGGGTGTTCTAACTTCAACTTTATACTGCACAATTAATTCTACCAAAATTGGGGAAGCTAATACATGGCAGTACCAAGTTAACAAAATTGGTTTGGAATTATTGGCTTAACAGAGTATCAAACAAACAAGTTAGAATTTAAACCTTCTGTAGTATTTTTAATAATACTTTTTAACTATTTTATTTAAATGACATGAGACCACTTGGGTTGGTTAAACAATTTCATAGATTTCCAGAACAATTGGATTTGATTTATTTGGATGTCTAGATCTCAAGATATTGAATTTCTAAAATAGGTCCAGTACTGAATTCACAGAGAAAACTAAATTCGAAAATCTAACTGCTCTGGATAATGTTGAAAAGTATGACAGGTGGGGCCCTTCTGTCAGTGACTCAGTGCACGTGGGAAAATTAATAAAACATTGACGGGTGGGGCCAGCGCGTCAGCCTAAACACCTAAACGAAGAGGTAAGTCACCGTTTGATCTAGAACCAACGGTCCCGGTTTAAAGGCATCGGCGGCGACCTTATTTTGGCGCGCCGCCGCGCCGGCGGCACGGTGGTGGATGGATCCTCACCTAGGGGCTCGGGAAGACGCGGGAAGGTGCTGGAGAACGCGGAGGCTCGAGGAAGGCAGTGGTGCGAGTTGTTACTTGCTGGGGAGGCTCCAGTCGACGGCGGCGAGGTCTCGAACTTCCACGGCCACGGCACGAGCTCCGGCGAAGCTTCTACGGCGCGCCTGTGCACGAAACAACGGAGAAAAGGGCTCGGGTGAGTGCGGTGATAATGGAGAGAGGGTGGAGGGGTCAGAGAGGGAAATGGGGCAGCAACACGGCACGGCCGTGTCGTCGTCCACCTTCGGACACGGCGGAGCGTCGAGGAAGCTCACGGGCAACTGGAGCTTCGAGGGAGTGGCTCCGCCCTCCTGGCAGTGCACTGAGGAGTGGAGAGGGGGTGGAGACAGAGGTGCGGGGTGTGGAGAGCTCGGGCGCGGGGTGGGGTATTTAACGGCGAGCACGGGTCCATGGTGGTCCGGGCGCAGAGAGCTCCAGGGGCGACGTGCTCTCGCCGTAGGGGCGGTGGAGGTGCGGCTACGATGTGGGAATGGCAGGGAGCAAGGCGAGTGCGTGTCGACGAGCGGAGCGTGCTCGCGAGTGGGACCGCCAGGGAACGCTCGGGCGTGCGCGGCGCGCACTGCACACGGCGTCACTCTGGCGGGGGCGGGTTCCTGCGGGTTGCGGTGTGGCCAGAGAGGGGGCAGCGAGGTGAGGGAGAGAGGGGGGGGGGCACGGAGCTGAGCAACGCGGCGTCGCCACGCCACGGCCACTTGCGCGACATGGCGCGTGCTCGCCGGAGCGTGTCCCCTCCGATGCTTCTCCTCGACGCCAACCTCCCCTCTTCGATTTCTTGAGCGCGGCGAGGTCGGGGAAGTGTGGGAGATCAACTGGAGGCTTCAATTTGACGAATAACACACGAAATCGATCGATTGATCTTCGGTTTGGTTGAATTGGGGAAGAACACAGTGCATGGATGCAAGGTGTTCGATGAAATTCCCCAACCAACTTTTAATTTTATTTTCTGAACTTTATTTTCATAATTTGCTTCACATACTCAAATGTGGGTTGTGGTGCAATTTATTTGACAAGTGTTGCACCACACACTTTGTGATTTAAAAAGATAAAGAAAGGTTTTTGGAATTTTAATTTTAGAATTTGAAAATATATTTGGAGAGGGAAAAGTATAAGAACAAAATTGAGAGTGATTAAATATCACTCCACTGAATTTTATTTTGAAAGGAATTTAATCTCCCACTTGGAGAAATTTGTGTGACACTTGTCACATTATTTTTCTTGCTTTGCTTTTTATTTATTTCTTTTCTTTTCCCCATGTTTTTATTTAGAGCAAGCAACACACAATTTAGCAAGAAATAAATAACACAAGCAACAAAATGAGATCATCACATATAATTTAGCAAAAGTTTTTGTTGGCTCTCATTTTTGGAATCATAATACTTATATTAATTTTTTTGGGATGTTACAAAAACCTTTGTCTTGTCCTCTTGCATTGAAGAGGATTAGGACACTTTTACATTCTTGTTTTGTTACATTGAACTTCCATCCATCAAATCAACCACCTTGTTCTTTAAACTTGTTTAGTGCATAATCAACTAAAACTTGTGACACTTTATTTGTAGGGAATAGATAACTTTTCGTTCTTGCTCCTGCGGATCGATACCTTACTTCCACATTGAGAGGTGCTACAGTGATCCCCTGCTCTTCGGGGTTATCACGTCCCTGGACTATACCTTATAACGCTGGATATTGTTCTCGGAGTGGGGTATTACCCAACCATGTATCCTCCGAGAACCAGAACCTTATCTCAGACCCATCCTTAATGGAGAAAGAGCCATATGGGAAGAAGAATTTCTTCATCGCCATTAGGCCCGCCCAAAAATGCGAATCACCTGATTTCCAAGAAACCTGTGATAATGCACTTGAGCCGATGTATTTCCTCCTAAGGAGAGTTTGCCACACCCCTCTTCCGTCAGCAGCTTAAACAACCACTTGCCAAGAAGAGGTCGATTCTTGACCTGAAGATCATGAATCCCAAGACCACCATGGTCCTTGGGCGGCACACCACATCCCATTTTGCCAGCCGGTATTTCTTTTTTTCACTATCCCCTTGCCAAAAGAATCTGGATCAAAAGTAATCCAGTCGATGCAAGACTCCCTTTGGTAATTGAAAGAGTGATATCATATACATCACCATATTAGTTAGTACTGAATTTATGAGCACCAATATCCCCCCTAAGGATAGTAATTTTCCTTTCCAGCTACTTAGCCTCTTTTCTAGTCTTTCCTCAACATGTTTCCATTGAGCTATCGTTAGCCTCCTGAAGTGAATTGGGATGCCGAGATAGTTAATTGGAAACTGGCCAAGCCCACAGCCGAATAATTCGGCATATTGGGCCGCCTCCACCTGGGCGTCACCAAAACAAAACACTTCACTTTGATGGAAATTGATTTTTAGACCGGAAAGTTGCTCGAACGGTGATAATATTAATTTCAGGTTTCTTGCATTTTCCATATCATGTTCCATAAAAAGAATTGTATCGTCGGCGTATTGTAAAATGGATAATCCGCCATCCACTAGATGCGGTACCACTCCAACAATTTGCCCATCGGATTTTGCCCGCTCAATGATTATGGCTAACATATCAGCGACTATATTAAATAATATAGGTGATAATGGATCGCCTTGCCGTAATCCCTTTTTAGTCTGGAAGTTTCTACCAACATCGTCAATGACTTTGATGGCGACACTTCCTCCAGAAACGAAATTATGAATCATTGCATGCCACTCGGCTGAAAAACCTTTCATTCTGAGTGTTTGTTGCAAGAAAGACCACTTGACTTTATCATATGCCTTTTCAAAGTCAATTTTTAGTATGACTCTATTAAGTTTTTTCCGCATCTCATGAACTGTTTCATGTAAAATCACAACTCCATCAAGAATATTGCGACCTTGCATAAACGCCGTTGAGTGGGTCTCACAACATGATCAGCCACCGAGTTAAGCCTAATAGTAGCAGTTTTAGTGAAAATCTTGAAGCTAACGTTAAGAAGGCAGATAGGTCTATATTGTTGAATCCTTTCTGCTCCATTAACCTTTGGCAACAAAATTATCTCACCGAAATTTAGGCAAAACAGCTCAAGATGTCCAGCATGTAAATCCTGAAACATCTCGAGCAAGTCCGATTGGATTATGTCCCAGAAAGTTTGATAAAACTCTACAGGAAAAACATCCGGACCCGGGGCTTTGTTGTGATCCATTTGGAATACCGCCTTCTTCACCTCCTCCATAGAGAAAGGAGATGTCAGATGGGCGTTTTCCTGATCGGAAACCTGCGGGATATCATCTTTTTGGGTTTCGTCCAGCCTGACACATAACGGAAAGTGGTTTGTGATCCTGGACACCAGTGCTCCCTACTGTTTAAAAATTTTAAAAATCATATTTCTATGTTTCAAAACATTCTGGAAAAAAAACTCCACGTGTAGCCAACTCCACGTGTAACGTGCAAAAATTTCAACTCCAAAAACTTTGTATTCTGAGCTACACAAAAATGAAAAATGTGTAGATCTCACAATGTATATTTTAAAATCCCTAAGTTTTATCAATTGGTTTTTTTTAGCCCATAATGAAAGGAATATGCCCGAGAGGCAATAATAATGTGGTTATTATCTTATTCCATGTTTATGATAAAGGTTTATTTCTCATGCTAGAATTTATTAATCGGAATGTTGATACATGTGTGACTAATAGACAAGTAAAAGTTGCTAGTAACGCCTCTCGTTTAACTAGCTCATTGATTAACTGATGATCAAGGTTTCCTGATCATGAACATGGATGTTGTTAATAACGGGATCACGTTATTAGGAAAATGATGTGACGAACATACACCCAAAGTAAGTATAGCAATGGATCAAGTCATTAAGTTTACATTGTTATATCTTTCACATACGAAGTAACTAGCTATAATCATTCGACCATGAGAGCATGTTAATCACTAACACGGGATGAGTTCTTTGGTACTCTAAAAGCATTAGTTGAGGCTCATGGGTCAAGAGTGGGATTTGTCCACCAGAAGAGGTGGAGTCACCCCTAGGGGCAACGTCCCACCCTCACCCCTCTCCTATATATGGAGGGGTGGGAGCTCCCTCTTGAGCACACACTTGCTCCTCTCTCCCTCCCTCTGCTCCACCTTCCGGTCATCCGCTTGGCGAAGCCATTGAAAGAGCATATCTTTCATCTTGCTTTTGGTGAATAATGATAACATGAACAGAGTCCTAATAAGCTGCTATGTTTTAGGGTTAAATATGATTGCAGCTGTGTTAGACGTCGAAGGAGAAAGAGGGAGGCTGTGCACCTCCCAGGAGGCCGGAGATATCCTGGCGGAGGGCGGAAATTCTGGGCCCAGAATTTCCGGCCGGAGGGCCGGATATATCCGGCTTACGTGAAAAACGGCTAAGTTTTTAGCGTTTTGCTCTCTGTATTCGGTGCGCCGAAGGCCGGAACTGTTGCCGAAGATTTCCGGTGCTAGCCGGAAATATCCGCCCCCGGGGCCGGAAATATCCGCCTGCCCGAAAATATCCGGAACTTATCCCGGAGATATCCGGGGCCGTGAAGACTGCAACGGCCAGATTTCGTGGAGCGGTATAAATACCCCTCCATCTACCTCAAGCTCTCTCAAGCTTCAAGCCATCTCTCCTCCATTAATGAAAGCTTCAATCTACTAGATCTCCCACTCCAACCACCCAATCATCTTGATACTTTGAGGAGTGAAGGAGGAGGTCTAGATCTACATCTCCACCGAAGGAATTTCCTTTCCCCCCACACTTCACGTGTGGATTCTACATCTTGGGTTGCTTGTAACCCTACGTGTCTTTGTGAGTCTCGGAGGGAGTCCGAGGCATTGTTGGGAGGCTCCAACTCATTGTGGAGTTCCCCGACCTTTGTGTACCGGCTTGGTCAACGCCTTCAAGGTGACCTCATAGTGGATGAGCCAAACCCCCACGGGTAAAGTTCACGGAGAATAGAGTGAGCACATCCGTGCTATTGGAGCGCCTAGGTGGCTCCACACTCCTCCAACGTAGACGTACTTCCCTTGGGAAGGAACTACGGGAAACATCTCCGTGTCTCCACTTTGCGGTTATTTCTGTACTTTACTTGTTGCTTCCGCTACGTTATCTACCTTGTTTGTATCACATAGGTTGCCATCATCTAGTACACATCTAGTCAACCTTTGTTATACTTGCTCAAGCCTTAATTAATCGAAAAAGAATTAAAATTTGGTAGTCTCCTAATCACCCCCCCTCTAGTCGACATATCGATCTTTCAATTGTATCAGAGCCTCGGCTCTTATCTAAGGCTTCACCGCCTAAGAGAATATGTCAGACTTGGACCCTCTCGCATCGGTCACTAATGAACGCTTTGGTGTGGTTGTTGGTGAGATCAAAAATGAGATATCAAATCTCATACCGAGCTCACCACCAACCTCAACCTAAGCATGAAGGAATCGATGCGTGAGATGCTCAAGGAATTCCTAGGGGACCCGACACCTAAGGTTGATACAACCCCCGCGGCAACGGATAGTGGAACGAAGCCGGATATTCCTCCGTCTACGGATCTTGTCAATGTGGATGGAACGGCAAAGGCCACCCCACCACTTGTGCAAGCCACTACATCTCTTGCCCAGGGTGTTAGCTCAACCCCAAGGTTACCGGGGGTGTATGCAAGTGTTTCACCGGGACAATTGTATAACGCAAACCACCAACATGTCAACCCGCCACACATCGCCAATATGGGCACACCTCCTATCTTGACCCAAAAGACTTTCCTAATTGGCAATTTAATATGCGATCACACATGTCTAGTTGTTGTGTCTTCTTGATTGACATTATAGAGCAAGGCTTTCATCCTCAAGACCCACTCAACATGACTCCAACGGAGAAGGCCAATCACCAACTCAATGCCACCGCCATGCGCATGATTCAAACGGCCGCCGGCCCAACCTACACCACTCATATCCGGGTGTGCAAGACGGCCAAGCAATGTTGGGACAATCTCCACAACTTGTTCTTGGGTAGCGCAAGCATTCAACTTTGCAAGTATGAAGCGGTTCTAGATGAAGCCGAAGAGTTTGTGATGAATGAGGATGAGACACCCGAAGATCTCTATCGAAGCTCTCCGCTCTTGCCATCACCTTGAATGATTTTGGCTTTGAGAAGATTGAAGATAGTTGGATCAAGCGCAAGTTCCTCAAGGCAATCACTCCTTCAAATCAAAGCTTGGCTCAAACCATTCGATCAAGACCAGACTTCTCAACACTTGACTCCAACACCATTCTCAATGAGTTTGTCTCCATCGGAATGGTTGTGAAGAGTTCTATTCATGCTCATGCTCGGCAAAGAGGACTTGCGGGACACTCTCCAAATGTTGCATTGAAGTCCAAGGCCATCACTTGTGAAAATGAGTGTGAACAAGAAGGTGAAGAGGATGATGCGCAAGACACCAAGGATGACTACTATGATCACATGGCCCTTGCCGCAAGATCATTTTGGAGCAACCGCTCCCGAGAAGGTCGATCCTCCAACAAGAAGAAATTTGGCAAACCAAGAGGGGAGCGTCCAAAGACTTGCTATAATTGTAGCAACCTCAACCACTATATTGCCCAATGCCCTTGGGAAATAGAGAGGATCACAATGGCAAGCTTGTGAGGAAAGACACACCAAGGCCACCATCAACAAGAACTATGTGAAGAAGAGGGTTCCCAATGCCTTGTGTGTTCAAGATAGAAAGGTTTGGAAGAATACATGTCCGGTGATGAAGATGGAGATGAAGCCGGAGCTACCGCGCATTGTGTAGCCACCCTTCCTCTACATCGTCATCCCTATTTGAATCTCCCAATGAGAATGAGTCATTCCCTACACATGTCTCATGGCAAAAGCCACCTCGGTAACTCCTTCGACTAAACCAATCTCCTCTACACCTCCTTCCTTATTGGATTGTGTTGAGAATGTTGTGAAGGAGCCCCAAAGTCCAAATGAGGTGGACTTGTGGCTAGCTAATCTTAAGGGAGATGATAAAGTTCATGTTGATGCTCTTTTAGAGCAACTTGAGGAAACTAACTCTCTTGTAGATCAAAAGGAGGAGATCATCTCGGGCATGGCAATTCGGGAAATGGACTATGCGAATGAGATAGCGGATTTCTCTATCGCTCTTGGAAAAGAGCAAACTCGTAGAGGGTCTCTTGAGGAGGCTCTATCTAACTTAGAGGAATCCTATGCTATTGACATGTCTAGAGTTAAAAAGGACATGACATGCTCTTGCTACTTCCAAAGTCTATAAAAATGAGAAGAATGAGCTAGGCATTGACCATGCTAGACTTGTGGAGGAAAACAAAGACTTGAGAGGAACTCAAAACCCTCAAAGAGTCGTTTTCCAAACTTGAAAAGTCTCATGATCAATTCCTAGGTCAACAAGTAAAATTAGCTATTGCTTCTACATCAAATGAACTTGTTGATCAATCTATTATTTGTTGTGAGCATGCTAACCTTGTTGAAGAAAATGCTAAGTTGAAATCTCAACTTGAGAAGGGCATTTTGTCTTGTGTCCAAGGAGAGAAGAACCTCATTGACCTTTTGGGTAGCCAAAAGGATCAAGTTGGAAAAGAAGGACTTGGTTTCTCTACCAAGTCAAAGAAGAAGAACAAGAAGAAGAAGAAGCCAACTCCCTCTTCCAAAGCTATCATCTTTGTGAAGGGGGGGAGATGGCTAAAGAGAAGGAGACCAACACCATTGTGGGTGGTGAGACCACAAGGGGTCTTCCCACTCATAATGACTTTGCCGGCAAATATAACCCATCTTATGTTCTTTTGAAATCTAGAGATGGTCATGTCTATGCTAAATATGTTGGTACTTCATATGGTGATGATTATCATTGGGCTATTTGGGTTCCAAAGACCCTTGTGACTAACAAGAAAGGACCCATCAAAAATGGGTACCTAAGTCAAAGACTTGATCTCTTGTAGGGTGTGGCGTCCGGTGCGGGTCGATGGACGGTGGATAGTGGCGCATCCCAACATATGACCGGACGCATTGACTTGGTGGATGATATTGAACCTCCTCTACCTCAATATTCACGAGTCAAAATTGGTGACAACCGCGAGCTTAAGGTATTGGGACGAGGCAAGGTCGTTGTTGCTAGAGAAGTCTCTATCAAGAATGTACTTATTGTTGAGTCCCTTGGTTACAACTTACTCTCCGTCTATCAACTCACAAAATGTGGTTATGGGTGCTATTTTGATGACGAGAGTGTGATCATCACCGTGAAGGGATCTCTTAAAGTAGTCTTTGTTGGACATGTCGAGCACGGCATGTATGTGCTTGATTTCTCAAAAGAGAGCACGTCGGCCGCGACTTGTCTAATGGCTAAAGTTGATGTGGGTTGGCTTTGGCATCGCCGACTAGCCCACACCAATATGAGAACACTCCATGATCTTCAAAGTGGTGATCACATTCTTGGACTAACCGATATTAAGTTCTCCAAAGATCGTGTGTGTAGGTCTTGTGTTCTAGGAAACAACATGGAGAAGCTCATCCATCAAAGACCAAGATCACCACCACAAGATTCTTGAGCTCATTCACTTGGACCTCTTCGGTCCCCTATCCTATGATAGTCTTGGTGGGAAGAAGTATTGCTTGGTGATTGTTGATGACTATTCAAGATACACATGGGTCTATTTCTTCAAGAAGAAGAGTGAGACCCAACAAAGAGTCATTGACTTCATCAACATGGCTCAACGTCAATATCAAGAGAAGATCAAGACAATCCGAAGTGATAATGGGTCCGAATTCAAGAACTACACCGTGGAGGGATTTCTTAGTGAAGAGGGGATTGCTCATATATTCCACTCCTTATACCCCTCAACAAAATGGTGTTGCGGAGAGGAAGAACCGGACTCTTATGGATGCGGCTAGGACCATGATTGCGGAGTATGCTTCTCCGTTTAACTTTTGGGCCGAAGCCATCTCCACCGCGTGTCATGCAACAAACCGGCTCTATTCCGCAAGCTCTTGAACAAGACCCCATATGAGATTCTTCTTGGGAAGAAACCGGACCTCTCTTATTTCGCGTCTTTGGATGCAAGTGCTTCATTCGCAAGAAAGGTAACCGGTTATCTAAGTTTGAGACTAGATCAATAGAGGGTATCTTTGTTGGTTACTCCACAAGCTCTCACGGCTATAGAGTCTACAACAAGACCACCGGTCAAGTTGAAGAATCTAGTGACGTGAAGTTTGATGAGGATAACGGCTCCCAAGTGGGGCAAGTTGATTCTAGTGTTGTAGGTGATATACCCATGGAGCTTGCTCTAAGAAGGATGGCAATTGGGGACATTCGTCCTATTGAAGAGGATCCTCCTCAAGTTCAAGATCCTCCACAAGCTCCTCCTCAAGTCATACCATCACCTACTCAAGATCCTCCATGTAACCAAGAACAAACTCCGAGCCCTCAATCAAGTGAGCAAGGTCAAGAACGAGATCAACCTAGTGGTTCCTCTCCACAACTTGATGTTCAAGACCAAACTCAAGAAGGTGCATCGCAAGCAAATGATCAAGAACAAGCTCAAGATGGTCACATCGAGATCAAGTTCAAGATCAACACCATGCACATGACTCCGATGATGAAGGAAATGATCAAGTTATATCTCAAGAAACCTCGGGGAGCTCAAGAATAGAAGAGACTCACGACGAGAGCGAAACCTAGAGCTCTTGGATTGCCATTTGGACAATGTTCTTGGTGGCATCCAAAGCAAGGTCGTCACAAGAAGTCAATTGGCGAGCTTTAGCACTCACCATGCTTTTGTGTCCTTCATCGAGCCCAAGAAGGTGTATGAAGCTCTTGAAGATCATGATTGGATTGATGCCATGCATGAAGAACTCAATAACTTCAAGCGCAACAAGGTGTGGAAGTTGGTGCCAAGGCCAAACGGGTGCAAGAACGTCATCGGCACCAAGTGGGTCTTCAAGAACAAGCAAGACGCGAACGCATCGTCATTCGAAACAAGGCGAGATTGGTGGCACAAGGCTACTCTCAAGTCGAAGGTGTTGACTTCGGTGAAACCTATGCCCCCGTTGCTCGTCTTGAATCTATTCGCATCTTGCTTGCATATGCATCTCATCATAACTTTAAACTACAACAAATGGATGTTAAAAGTGCTTTCCTTAATGGTCCTATTAATGAGTTGGTATATGTTAAGCAACCTCCCGGGTTTGAGGATCCCAACCATCCGGACCATGTTTACAAGCTTGACAAGGCGCTCTATGGCCTTAAACAAGCCCCACGTGCGTGGTATGAGCACCTTCGAGAGTTTCTAGTAGACCGTGGATTCCAAGTTGGTGTTATTGACCCCACTCTCTTTACCAAGAAGGTGGGCGGCAATCTTTTCATATGCCAACTCTATGTAGACGACATCATATTTGGTTCTACTAACAATGCTTTCAATGATGAGTTTGCAAAGCTAATGACAAGCAAGTTTGAGATGTCCATGATGGGGGAGTTGAAGTACTTCCTAGGGTTTGAAGTGAAGCAATTTAGGGAAGGTACCTTCATCAATCAAGCCAAATATACCCAAGACATGCTCAAGAGGTTCAGATGACGGAGCTCAAACCGTACAAGACACCCATGTCTACCACCGTTGACCTCCACACCGACACCGAGGGTAACGATGTTGATCAAAAACTCTATCGCTCGATGATTGGCTCTTTGCTTTATCTTTGTGCATCTAGACCGGATATTATGTTTAGTGTGGGTAAGTGTGCAAGGTATCAAGCGGCTCCTAAGGAGAGCCACATGATGGCGGTTAAGCGCATCTTTCGATATTTGCTTCATACCCCAAACTTTGGTCTTTGGTATCCCAAGGGTTCAAGCTTTCATCTCATGGGGTACTCGGATGCGGATTATGCCGGAGAGAAGAAGGATAGGAAGTCCACATCCGGGAGTTGTCAATTTCTTGGCCGTCTTTGGTATGTTGGTCCTCCAAGAAGCAAAATTGTGTTGCTCTCTCCACCACCGAGTCCGAGTACATCTCCCCGCAAGTTGTTGTGCTCAACTCCTATGGATGGTGCAAACCATGAAGGACTATGGTGTCAACTTCACCAAGGTGCCTCTCCTTTGCGACAATGAGAGTGCTATCAAGATCGCCCACAACCCCGTGCAACATGCCAAGACGAAGCATATTGAAGTTCGTCATCATTTCATCCGGGAGCACGTGGAGAGGGGAAACATTGACCTCTTATTTGTAGGTACCAAAGATCAACTCGCGGACATCTTCACCAAGGCCCTTGATGAACCAAGATTTCGAGAGTTGAGGAATGAACTAAATATCATTGATGCGAGTAACTTTGCTTGACCGCCTTGCACAAGTACCCATAGAAGACATCGTAACTAGTTTAGATGTAGGCATGGAGATAGGGGGAGTGCGATCCTAATTCATTGGACTATCCCTCCCCCCATTATGCCAATAGTGAGAACTCATTTTGCACCTCTACTTTCATTCTGATGAATTGTGAGCTTAAATGACGAGTAGTGGCGGTGAACCCAAGATATATCTTCGCGGTGTCACACCACAAACTCATACATGGTGGCCTAGGCCACCGCCCTCTTCTTTGTGAAGAGTTGCTCTCTTGGATTTTATTTGGATCTTATTGCCTATCCTTTGTTCTTTATGGAAAACACACTCAAATGTTGGTTTTCATGACGTTCTATTTGCGTTTTCATATGTTTGAGTGTGAAGTACCATTCCCTGTTTTTTTGTCTTCTCCTAAGCCTTCTTATCACAAAAAACCATGCTATTCCATCACTCATGTCCTTGTTTTTCAAAGAAAGGGAAAACTGGGCGTCGGATGCCCGGAAATTCCGGCTGAGCTACGGATATATCCGCCCCCCTGGCCGGAATTATCCGGCATTAGTGAACCGGGCGTCTTACACGGAGGCGCGGGGTCAACTGCTTCCTCCTCGAACAGCCGATCCACCCCCCCCCCCCGCGCCTACCTCTCTCTCCTGCCCGGAGCACCTCGACGCCGGTGATCTCCCCGGGGCCTTCCGGCCTCGGGTTCCTCCGGTTCTGCGCCGGATCTGCATCCCCACGCCTAGGGGATCCTTCTCCTCCGGATCTTTTTCGCCATGGATCCCGATAATGCCCTCTATTTTCTCATCTAGGACGAAGTGATTTTCGTTTAACCTAGTGATTCTAGAGACTTGTACCTCGATTCCTTTGGTAGAAATGATCATCTAGGCTTGTCCTCCCTCTTGGTAGCACCGATTTGATTTTTGTTGGAAATTTTTCGAGCAAGACGTCGATTCCGGCCGCTGCGTGTGCACCTCATGCCCGGAATTTCCGGGGCCGGATACTTCCGGCCGCGGACCGGAATTTCCGGTGATGCTCATTTGATTTCCAGCACTGAATCATCTCGTTGTTTCTTTTGGTTCGTTCCGTGGACATGAGTGCTTGCCCCCTTGCTTCCTTCTACTCTTTTTTTTCTCCTACAGGTGTTGAGCTTCGCCGTGGTCGATCCAAGCATCTTGCCCATCGTCCAACTCGTCCCCTTGTTGTTGATGAGACTCCTGAAAACAGTCAAGCTTCCAAGGCCAAGAAGGCACGAGGCCAAAAGAAGAAGGAACCTCAGCGATCTTTTGATGATCTATCTTTGTCTGAGTTTGCACCTGGCGTTCTGCTTTCACTTATGATGTTCTACGGGATGAAGACATTGATTCATGTTTCTGGACTGCTCAGATGGAGCTGCTGCATAGGGAACTTTATCTCAAGCTGTCAGAAAGTAAGAAGGTTTGTCCTCACAAAGTTATCAATTTCTCGCAACTAGAGCTCAAGTCAGACTATTTTGGTGGGGCTATCCGAGTTGTTGATGCCATGGGTTTGAGGAAGTTGATGGAATCACCTTGCAACTACAACATCCCTTTGATTCATCAGTTTTACTCCATAGTTGTGTTTGATTCCAATCCAGACATTGGTATGACTTGGATGTCCGGGCCTCACAAGCTTTCTTGCACCTTTCATGACTTTGCGTCTCTTCTTGGCTACCCATTTGAGAGCAATCTTATCCCTCAAGGTGAGCGTATGCATGTGGAAGGCGTCACCCCCAACAAGAACATCTTGCCGATCTCTATGTTGTTGGAGGTACTATTGGCACTATTAAGGGGCTCTTGCCGGTCTATGATATTCTGCTTCGCATGTTCCGTCACACCATTGCTCCAAGTGCCGGTAACAACGATGATCTTCGAGGAGGTATTGTTCCTCTTATGGCCTTTGCTCATGAGACCTATATGCTTGATGAGCCCGCTCCTAACTCTTGCCGCATTGATGTGATGGACTTCATTTTTCATGAGATGCATCAAGCCGTGATGGAGAGGAAGGTTCCTCCATATGCTCCTTATATCAGGAAGCTTATTAAGCATTTTTACCCCCTTAGTGAGGAAGACGCTCAGGATGTGGATCTTGCTCTTGGTTGTGAACCTCATCTCGATGTCCGTATGATCAAGAAAGCAGCTCATGTGATTCAAGAGCAAGCCACGTTGCATGTCATTGATGAGCATGATGTAACTGGTTCTCGGCAACATGATCCTGCTAGCAACCCGAGGGTGAAGAAAGCTGAACCTAAGAACCGTCCTTGGGTTGTCCGAGCAATTGAGAAGGCGCTATGCATGGGCACTGAACTCCACAAGGAAAACTATGATGCTTATGAAGAGAGGCATGCCATTCTGACCAATCAGTCCGCCATGATGACACATCTCAAGATGGACAATCCTCCCAAGCCTCCCCCGAAGTTGATTCCTTATGAGAAGTGGAATGTTGATGAAGTTAACTGGGACTTCGGAGTTGAGGATGATGTTGATCTCGACGAGAATGGCAAGCCCATCGACCCGGATGAGTGATGCTTGGGGCGCTAGCGTCGATCCCTCTCCCTTTTTGGCGTCTATGCCAAAGGGGGAGAAGTATCTCTATGAGGCCTACGGGGATTTGCATGGGTGGGAGTACAAGCCCGTGTTATCTTTTATTTGTTTCTTATGCTTGTTACTCCCATTTTCTATTATGTTCGATTTAGGTGAACTTTTATTTGCATGTGTGGTAAGACATATGGAACTCCTTGTTGTACTATCTATTATGTCTTATTTGTGTATGTTTGGTGTTAGGCAAGTTTCTCCTCTTGTATGCTTTTATTTATTAAGAACTTGCTTGGTTTGTAAAATCTAGGGGGAGCTTTTCCAATAAGTTGTGGGCATGTTGTTTTCAAGAACATGTTAGTGTTAATGCACACACTTAGGGGGAGCCCGCTTATATTTTGCAAATCCCTCTAGTCATGTTGTCATTATTCGCCAAAAAGGGGGAGATTGAAAGAGCATATCTTTCATCTTGCTTTTGGTGAATAATGATAACATGAATAGAGTCCTAATAAGCTGCTATGTTTTAGGGTTAAATATGATTGCAGCTGTGTTAGACGTCGAAGGAGAAAGAGGGAGGCTATGCACCTCCCAGGAGGCCGGAGATATCCTGGCGGAGGGCGGAAATTCCGGGGCCCGGAATTTCCGGCCGGAGGGCCGGATATATCCGGCCTACGTGAAAACGGCTAAGTTTTTAGCATTTTGCTCTCTGTATTCGGTGCGCCGAAGGCCGGAACTTTTGCCGGAGATTTCCGGTGCTGGCCGAAATATCCGCCTGCCCGGAAATATCCGGAACTTATCCCGGAGATATCCGGGGCCGCGAAGACTGCAACGGCCAGATTTCGTGGAGGGGTATAAATACCCCTCCACCTACCTTAAGCTCTCTCAAGCTTCAAGCCATCTCTCTCCTCCATTAGTGAAAGCTCCAATCTACTAGATCTCCCACTCCAACCACCCAATCATCTTGATACTTTGAGGAGTGAAGGAGGAGGTCTAGATCTACATCTCCACCGAAGGAATTTCCTTTCCCCCCACACTTCACGTGTGGATTCTACATCTTGGGTTGATTGTAACCCTAGGTGTCTTTGTGAGTCTCGGAGGGAGTCCGAGGCATTGTTGGGAGGCTCCAACTCATTGTGGAGTTCCTCGACCTTTGTGTACCGGCTTGGTCAACGTCTTCAAGGTGACCTCATAGTGGATGAGCCAAACCCCCACGGGTAAAGCTCACGGAGAATAGAGTGAGCACATCTGTGCTATTGGAGCGCCTAGGTGGCTCCACACTCCTCCAACGTAGACGTACTTCCCTTGGGAAGGAACTACGGGAAACAACTCCGTGTCTCCACTTTGCGGTTATTTCTATCCTTTACTTGTTGCTTCCGCTACGTTATCTACCTTGTTTGTATCACATAGGTTGCCATCATCTAGTACACATCTAGTCAACCTTTGTTATACTTGCTCAAGCCTTAATTAATCAAAAAAGAATTAAAATTTGGTAGTCTTCTAATCACCCCCCCCCCCCCCCTCTAGTCGACATATCGATCTTTCAGCCATGACCTATTTGTTCTCCACCACACCACACCGTCGCGCTGTTGAAGTTTTCTGGTGGATCTTCTACTTCCGCTGCCCCATTGGATCGAGGGAACGGAGATCGCCATCAAGCAGTACGTGTGAACGAGTACGGAGGCGCTGCCCTTTGCAACTGCAAGGATAGTGAAAAAAAGATTTTTTTTTTTGAAACTTATAAATAAGATTTTTGAATTTTAAACCGGAGGGAGCACTGGTGCCAAGGATAAAAAATGTCCATTTGTGATGTTACTATTTTGATAAAGTTGGCCAGACAGAATAATTTGACTAATAAATAAAATCTAAACCTACACTTATGGCCGACGGAGGGAGTATTTTGCATCAAATGTCACGTAGTAACTTAGGGGTAGATATAGTGGGGTTATTTTGTCGTAGAGTAACCAATTTATTGACAACAAAGATATAAGGAATGTCATAAGCAAAAAAAATTATAAATAGGTCTTCGAGACACCTAGACTACAAACACTGAAACGAGCCGAAGAAGTGTCGCCTTCCTCACCCCTCCCTCGTCGAATTCAGGTAAAGCTTGTCATGGTAGAAAGACGGGAAGTCGTCGTGCTAAGGCCCCAAGGAGCCGGTGCACCAGAGCAGTAACCATCTCCAATGATGACAACCATAAATCGAAAGAGCCAGACCTGCAACACACAGACGAACACAAAAACAAACTGGATCCTAGGAAATCCGTCTGACAGACGCCTCCACGGACCGTCTTTTGGCGCTATGCGCACCACTGGAGTGGGGATAGGACCGAGAGGACCTATTCTAACTTCAAAATGTAGCCACCACCTCACCATCTCAAAGAAGTCACTAAAAAAATCAGAAAGGATGGAACCCTCCCGCCGGCTAGAGGCCGTGATCTGCCATGCCTCCAAGACCCTAAGGCAGGAGAGGATCGGCGGCATCGCTGGCGAGGGGACGGAACCCTAGATGGGTTTTAGGATATCACCTCACGATCGTCTCCTCTGTCTCACGTACGTGCCGTTTTGTTTGCTTTGTGTAAACTACTTAGGACAATTTCACTAACTGATATGATAATTCAACGAGATACAAAGAAGTTCAAGCTGATCTCGCCGAGATCCGACCAAACTCTCCAACCTACGACACCGTCGTCGTCCAAGTTCTACTTCCTAGCCAAGTCTTTTTTATCGAATGTTTGTTCCTCAAATAGTACTCAGCCACGCATCTACCTCTACCTATATATAAAGGACGGAGGAAACCGCGGCCTCTCAGGCCATCCACGTCGCCGGCGTCCGCTGGCCGTCCGATCGGCGCGACGGACGGCCCCGATTCGCCCACGTCGCCCTCCCCGACGGGTACTGTAGCTAGCTACAGTACCGGGTATTTTCTACCAATGGACGTGCGACACGTCGCCCGGTCGCCCCCCGGTCGCAGATGGTCACGCGCGTGCACGAATTTTGGCGCACCATTTTTGCAAAAAAACGCCCGCAAAGGACCCAATTGCAATTTCTGGCAAGTTCGGGGCTTATCTGCAAAATCGCCACGAAACCCCCCCCCCCCACTCCCTCTCCCTCTCCCGCGCGCCCGCCGCGTCGCGGCCGCCGCCGTTCCGCCGCTCCCCCGCCGGATCGACGGGCACGACGCGCTCCGGCGTCGCCGCCTCTCCCTCCTGGCCGCGTATAGGCCACGGGACGCCGCGGCTGCGCCGGGACCGCCACCGCCGTCCGCGCGGGTCTCGCCGCTCCCGCAGGCCGCGGCGCCGCTCTGATGACCCAAAATTGGCGGCGCCGCCACCTTCGGGTCGGCCGCGAGGAGGCGTGTCCGACGCGGGCAGGCGCGCGTGCCAAATCGCGGCGGCGCGCCGCCGGCGTGCTCGGCGCCGCCGCGGGCGGCTCCGGCCAGATCTGGCCGCTATGACGTCAGCATGACGCCACAGTGGGCCCGCTTTGTCAAAAAAATCCAATTTTTTTTGGAAAAATGCCCAAATTATTCATATACTTTTGAAAAAATCTAAATAATGTAAACCAATAATTTTAATATGTCCACAAAAAAAGGCAAATATGTCAAAGTGGTCACATAAAAATAAATATGAACGACCAAAATTCAAATTTCCATGTGCCGTCCAAATTTGTATTTTTCGTATACGTCAAAAGGAATTCAAATGCGTTAAACTATTCAAAAACTGGATGACTTCCGAATTTGAACAGTTTTCAAAATGCGGACAATTTTTAATTTTCAATAACTTTACGATTGAATAATTCAAAATTTTAGCCCACCTTTGCCCATTCTCGGCCTGCAAACTGTGACGGGCCTAGTACCTTTTCCAGGCCGCCCGTGAGTCGTTGTAGCCGACGAACAGTTCTCGGTGACTTGATGTCTTCTTGATCAGCATGATGGTTGCTGGCACTTTAAAGATAAAAACTGCAGTACGAAAGATACCAACAAAAATCTATTTTTTCAAGATATCATTGGGACAAAACCATAACAAAGAATATTTTAAGTTTGTGAATTTACAAAGACCATGGATGATGTCAACAGAATCACAACATTTGCATGCTAGTACTATCCGCAAATTAACCAAAAGAATTACTCTGACCGGTAATTGGAGAAAATGGTGAAATAAGCTTAATATATGACATTAGACAAGAAATAAGTATCGTCACACTAGATATGAGAAATGAAACGTACATGCATTATCCGAAAAGATCGGGACTTTTCCTGGGGTTTGTCCTAATACAATTTTATAGCTAAAAGGGCCTCATCGGCATTAACAAAGTTACAATAAAAATAAACGTGACATTAAGTTAGTGTGAAATAAGTACATAATTATAATAGACATGACCAAAATTTTCGGTTAGTACACAACATGCATGCATTCGTGATTGAGGTGATAAAACTTTATAACAAATATTCTGTAATCTAAGTGTAATACCAATTCCTAAATAATACAGCTTCTTTGGAGATCACATCAATCACAAATACATGCATGCCGTGATACATGAGACCTTGAGTTGATAGGTTATTTAGTGATAGGAGGCATAATATCTGAAATATGAAATAGCAAGATTTAGACTACAGGCAACATTTCAGTATAAATTGCACAGCTGACCGTTTGGCACACAATTCATTATTACTTGACAAGTGTAAACTTCTCTGAATATTATTTGACACAGATTATAGCTCTTTTTCGGTGTATTCATCCTACCATCTACCAAATACACGCATGCACTTGCTTACATAATCCATTCTCTTAATATAAGTGAGAGATAAGCAAACATAGTGCTGAGAAAACGTCCACAAATCTAATACACACATGATCTTTTATCAGTAATTAGGTGGCATCCAAAAAAATGCGTCTGACTCATCATACCTCCCCCATTCACCATCCAATTGTTGCTCACTTTATCAACCGCAAGTGCCACCATGCATCACCGAGTCGCCACCACTAACAACAACGGAGGCATCGGTGGCCGATGCGAAAGTTGATATGAGTATTCACGTGCAACTACTACGAGAGATGTAGAAAGTCTTTCACCTCACTGGTGTTGGGTGGCCACAAAAATATGCAGCGACGGGAGAGCAAGTGGCTTGCAAGTTGACAATGGACTTGAGAGGCGACATCGGGGATGGATGTGCCATGTATTCCAAGGGCTTACCGGAGCCAGAGGTGTGTGCGGAGAGATGGAAAAATTTGAAGCGGAACAGATGTTTCGCTAGAATACGGATCGAGGGAAGTGGAGAGAAAAATTATGTCGTGCAACTTGGTCTGAGTGATGCTATGGTGGGCACTAGCGGCAAAGAAAGGATAAGGGGGAGAGTTGTCGTAAAGTGCATGTAGCTTTGAGCTCACCACATTTTCTTATTTTACAAAAATTGAAACGACATGTCCATGTTTTATTATTTGCCAATAAAGCATACAACTACGTGTACGTATTGTACATGCTCTATAAGTTTTGTAAGCATTTTGTATTTTGTGCTATAGAAAAGAGAGAAATTTTAAGGGAAGATAAAGCTATTCTTCTTTTTTAAATCAAAAATTTATTTTAATGAGTTTTTAATATATATAAAACATGTGTATGTATCCAACATATTTTTGTGTGTAGATATTAATTAGAGATGTGGTTTCATGATGTTGTGAGTTTAGTATTTAACTAATTGATATTTAAGTGGGGTCCACCTTGATGTGGACATGTGAAGGAAGGAGAAGGCAAGAATCTTAGGGAGATTAGTATTTGTAGAGATATAAATATCAAAGGAAAGTGTCAGGATGGGGTAACTTTCTGCAATAGCAGACCTGGATATCATATTTATGGAGAGGCTAGGATATGTGCTTGTTTTGTGCTATTTACTGTGTGATTTTTTAACTGACTTTCTGCCATTTCAGGCGCCACTGAGCAAGCCATGGTATGCTGCATCTTACTGTATTTTATAACTACGATGGTCTGACAGCAGGATTGCGGATGAATGCTTTGGAGATGTTGTCGAGGCTCTGTAAAATGATCTGTGTCTTGTGACAGAACCTGACAGTGAAGGTCTTTATCAATTTGAATTGTTGGTCGAAATTCTAATTTTTCTTTCATTACGTGTGTGTGGGGTTTTAGTGTCCACTATTAGTCATGGTATGCTATTGTCAAGTAGGTTTTTTGCGGATGCAATTGGTAATGCTAATCACAGGAATGATGACTGCCTTAGTAAGAATTACAAAAATCTGTAATTAAATGTTTATGTTAAATACTAATATGTTATTTATGTTATTGTCATCTTTACATTGGTAAGATGCAACCTAAATCCCGAAGGCCTTTATCTGATATCTCGCATTAAAAATTTGAACAAATGTGCAGCGGCGGTCATGTAGAGATGATGAGGTCTGTTAGTCTATTTCCTTAATTCTTTTGTCCTTTAGATGATCCCTGGTATTGGTGGACTCAAACATGGGAGTAGCTTGGCCAACAGATTAATTGGGAGTTCATGTACTATATTATTCATCCAAAGAAAAAATTAGGGCCTAAGATGAAAGCTGCTTTCACGAATGATTTGTTCGACCGTCATCAATGGCATGAGCTTAAAAATACTTCTTTGACATATATCATATATATAATATGCTTTTAACTTATATGACATGTATTAGCTTATGCATGATATATCAAAACTAAAATGTTCCATTCAACTGAACAAGATGTGTCTTGTCAAGACTGTGTGCACGTGCAAACCTGCTAGTGTCAATAAACAATCTTCCAGTAGACGTCCTCGCTTAGTCCATCTTATCCCTACTATCTCTACAACTCTACCTAATATATATATATATATATATATATATATATATATATCTATACCTAATAATAATAAAAGCATTAAGTCTTCTTCTCGTACGTCGTTGAAATTGCCCCTAAAGTTGATGAAAATTACCCACCTACGCCACCCAGAAGTTAAAAAAAACGTTTCGGTTACCTGCAAACCAGCGAAACGGTACGCTGATCCATCGCTCCAAGAGCCAGGGCTACATACGAGGACCGTGTCCTACTCAAATCAATATGCGAAGAAAAACAACTCGCGGTCTTTAAATATGGAGCGACGGATTGCCTTGCATCAAATCGATCCAAGCTAACGATCGGAATCGAGCGGGCAGAAGCAAAGCCGTCGAGGTCGCCGCCAGCACCCAACCCCCTCCTTTCCGTCTTCATCTTCCGCCGCCGACGGGAGCCCACGCTTTCAGCGTGCCGAAGGCATCCTCCGCCGCCGGCAGCCCAAGCCTGTACAATACGTACTTCACGAGTTAGAGTAGTATACGACTACAGGCTACTTAAAATCAATCAAGTCGCCGTCCTGGTGAAAAACCCGGCCCAGTCGTACCAGTGCAGCGCGACGTACACGCCCAGGCCAGCGATGATGCCGTTGGCGATGGAGAAGGTGAGCGGCATCAGCGCCATGGTCACGAACGCCGGGATGGCCTCCTTCATGTCGCCCCACTCCTTCGATGTCCTTGGCCACGCGCATCATCATGGCCCTCACCAGCACCAGCGACGGCCCCACGGCCCACGGCGGCACGCTTATCAGCAGCGGCGAGAAGAAGAGCGACGCCAGGAAGCACGCCGACACGGTCAGCCCCGTCCTGCCGCCTTTCCTGATCCCTGCCGTCGACTCGATGTACGTCGTCACCGTCGTGCTCCCTAGCGCGGCGCTCAGCACGGTCGAGCCGACGTCGACCAGGAACGCTCTGTGCTCACCCTCGACCAGGCGCCGTACGTGAACCCGCCGTACTCGGCCATGGAATACATTGTGCTCGTCCACGTAGAGGAGCGTCCACGTAGAGGAGCGTCAGCATGGCGACCCAAACACTGTCGTGCCGATGGTGTCAGGATCTTCACCCGTCCACTCCCATTAGCAGCACGGGCAGGTTGGGCAGAACGTGAGTATGAAGAGCTACATGTTGGCCATTCAACACGAAGCTGGCCTGAGTGAGCCCATGTGCAGCAACATTGCCATATTCAGATTTGTGTACTATTCGATTTCTAGACCTAGCGCTATTTGTGACTTTTAATTCCTTTTTCATTGCATGTATTTTGATCCACGCATCAGGTCAGTGACTTTGGTCACGACATGTGCTTTCTTAGGTTGAGTGGATTAGTAATAACAAGGCCGCTGCCATTTTCGATTATTGGCTAGGTTGCAGCAGATTCCAATGGCATAAAAATTCAGTTGCTTTTCTTTCCGCTGAGAAAAGAAAAACAAAATCCCATTAGACCTTCCAATCGGTGATTTAGAAACAATTGTTTGTTAATCTGAAAGTATGAGACAACTTTTTAGCATGGTAAAAGGATCAAATAGATACTTATAGAGAACTTTAAGTTCCCAGCCTGTAGATCCACCATACACCGCTTGCTGTACCCGGGCAAAATTAAATATCAATGCCACGATTCCTACCCTTCGAGCCATTTACCTACTCTGTCCAACTTGATTTATAATTCGCGGGTCAATCGACTTTGATGCGAAACTTGGGCTCAGGTTTATCAACAAAGTTGATTCTTTTTTCAATCCCGTTGCAACGCACGGGCATGTTTACTAGTATATATATATATATATATATATATATATAATATAAAAGGCAGTAAGGCTTCTTCTCGTCCGCCCCGGAAAAGACCATTTTGCCCCTGAGGTTCGGTGGTATTTACTGCTACTGCCACCGCCAAGTCACCATAGGTCGAACGAACACAGAACAGAGCTCCCGGCCGGTCTCGTCGGCCCAAAGTAGAGGAACCAGCTGGCGGCGGCAACCCCGGGGTGGCCGGATCCAGAGAGGAAGGTCGGCGGCGGGATTTAGGGGAGCACGGCGACATCTCCTCCCCCTACCCCGACGCTAGGTACGAGCTCCTCTCTCAGGGCAGCAGCAACCCCCAATCCCCATGGCTGAGAGGGGAACGGCGGCGGCGCCCGAGGCGGGATCCGCGAGCCGCCTGTGCCTCTCCTTCGGGCCGGCTCCAGCGCCTCCCGCGGCGACCTCGCCGAGCGACATATCGAAGACGCGTTCCTCTAATTCGACCTCCTCTTCGATCTGTCATCAGCGCTGGACGAGGCGCCCATGGTCGGCCACCTCGCTTCCCGTACGCTTGCCAAGGACCGAAGGACTCGGTAGCCCGCCGTCCGATGCCGCGGAGGCGTCTCCCTCCAGCTCGTACTCCTCCACGCTGCCCTCGGCGGCGACATCCATCACCAGCAGCAGCTGCGGTTCCGCCTCTTCAAGCGGCCGGGCTCCGACGGTGGCGCGGGTGAGGTCGTGTTGGGGCTGAGGATCAGGGAGAAGAGGAAGCTCGAGAACCTGCTCTTCTTAGCCTTCTGCAGCGTTTGCCTGCTCCTCGGCGCCAGCAAGATCTGGGCCGGCGGCCGGTCCTCCCTACCAGCTGCCGATGATTTGCAGGTATGCATAAAGTGGCATATGCTAGCAAACGTATCCAGATCAAATACAAGTGGTTTCTATTCCCAGATGTCTGAAATTCATTGTACAAAGCAGTGGTTGATGCTATTGAACAAATTAAGAAGCTGAACGAAAAATAGCCGAGCAACTGCTGCACCGCGACAAGCGGCGCGTCTCTGTCACCGGGAGACCGCAGTCGCCGACAGATGTCGTGGCGGGGCTCAAGAGGTTCCTGTCCTTCGGCAAGAAGAACGGCAAGGGTGCCGACGATGCCGGCGCCGTCGTCGTCATCGACCGTGCGCCGCCTCCGGCAGGTGATGCCGGCGGGAGCCAAGGATCGGCGTCATGTGATTCGATTAAGCCGAGAACGTGCTGGTCGGATGCTACTTCCGATGATCTGGACAACAGCTATGTCATCCCTCCGCATGGTAATTCCTCTTCGCTTTCTCCATATTATCATCGTCAGAGGTTACATGATTATATAGCTCCGATGTGTTCTTATCACCAATATGCCGCTTGTGCAGTTCGGTCCTTGCAAAGCTTTGTGCCGTCGTCTCATGCAAGATCTCAGCTGAAGGAGATGGCTCTACATGCAAAATCACTTCCGGACACTATTTGGGGGTCGGGCAAGAATTAATTGTGTAATTAAATTACTGTGCTCGTAGTGATGCCATTGAGTTTAGTTTAGCTACTGATGAGCTGATCTGAATCTCTGAACCTGCAAGATATATTTTCTTGTCTTGTGCTGTGTCGTGCTGTCCTTTTACTCAGTCGCGCCGAAATGTTCTTCATGCAGATGCAACTTATTCTTGCCCAACCGGAGAAACAAAATACAGGAAAAGAGTAAATCGACAAGTTGGGAGATGAAGTCGCTTCAGTTTTACTCCATATGCATTCTGCTCATTTTGTGCGTTTAAACTTTCAGGGTTGCTATTTCTGAATTGTCATAGGTTAATGCCAGGGAGGAGACATGTAAGTATGCCGTGATGTCCTTTAAGTAGTTACTTCACAACTTTAAGTCCATGTTGTTAACAGAATGTGCATTGTTCCAGGTCTGAAGCTATTAAAAGAACTAATGGTACCTATTTCTCCGAGGAGGTGCGATTCTTGCCGTACTTTCATTTTGGCATCCTTAGTTTGTTCTGCCGAGGAACACACTGTCAACTGTTTTTTGATTTTGCAGAAGCTTTGCAAGTGGCTTGTGCAGCTCCTTATGCTCTTGATTACTTGCATGCAAATCACATTCTTCACCGAGATGTGAAGGTCAGTAACAGTGCCTCATTTGGAGCATTATAATGGTAGTTGTCTTTCTAAGGTGTGGTAATAATGTATACTGAAGCTGCTAATTTGTTTCAGTGCTCCAATATTTTTATTGCCACAGACCAAACTATAAGACTCGGTACGTAGCTTATTGCAAGGAAAAGTGCAACACTTTATGTATTTGTTCTGCAATCCTGGTAATGATGTAATTCCAAATCTAATAATGCAGGTGACTTACGTAGCTTATTGCAAGGAAAAGTGCAACACTTTATGTATTTGTTCTGCAATCCTGGTAATGATGTAATTCCAAATCTAATAATGCAGGTGACTTTGGGCTTGCAAAAATATTGACTTCTGATGATCTGCATCTTCCATAAGTACTTAAATAATCTGTATCTTTCATGTACACATCAGATTGTGTTCTCATGTGTTAGGGGTTATGTTCAAATTGATTGTGGAATAGTGCAATTTGTAAAACGAAACATCTGAAATATGTTACAGATATTTGAGAAATTTCCGATCTATTTGTACATGTTGAAGTTACTTCCATTCTGCAAAATTATACAATACCAATATGTAGAGATTTGGAGATAATGATAACTACATTATTATTGATTGAAAAGGTTGTTTCAAATTGGACGATTTATTAGTTATAAGAAATCATGGAATATAGATTCGTCAAATATAGAGTGGATATTAGAGATTTCATCAGGATGTCATTGTTAACCCGTTGCAACGCACGGGTATTTTCCTAGTATATATAAAAGTAGGACATATTCTCTCCCTGTCACGCGTCCACGTCGGCCCGAAAATTTCAGCCGTCCGATCCGGGCAACGGACGGCCCAGATCGCCCGCATCCCCCGCTGCTACAGTATTACCGTAGCAGCGGAGTTTCTTCCAATCGCGCGTCGCCACGTCGCGCACGCTTTTGCGGGAAACCCCCCTGAAGGACCTACTCGCAATTTTCGGAAACCTAAGGGACTTTTCTGCAAAACAGGCACGGATCCCTCCCTCTCCTCTCTCTCTCCCGCGACGCCGGGCGTCGCCGCCGGCGCCGGCGTGCATCGCCGCCGCTGGGCACCTCCCCGCGCGCATCCAAGCACACGGGGAGATGCGCCATCGCCGCCGTGCCATCCTAGCTCTGCGCCGCGTCCTGGGAGTCCGCGAGCTCGCCGGAATCGGCGCCGCCGTATCTGCTGTCCGCCGCCGCGTTGCCTCGCCGCCAAGGACGCTCCGGCGACCAAAATTCGGCGGCGCCGCCGCTCCCGGGATCCTTGCGTCCAGCCGTGTCGGACACGCGGAGGCGCGCATCCCAGCTCGCCCTGACGCGGCGGCGCCGTGGTCGTCGCCGCCGTTGCCTCCACAGCCTCGCCCACGGCTGACGTCGTCACGACGTCAGCATGGCCATGGTTGTCAGTTTTTTTTTTGCGAAAAAATTGCTAAATTCCAGAGAGGTGGACTCCATATTTGGCTTGGCCAGATGGGCCATTTGGTGGGCCGGGCTGGCTGCTGGGCGGCTCCGTCCGGCCTTTTTTTATTTTTTTATTTTGCTTTTTTGCCTTTTCTGTTTTCCAAACGTTTTGCAATTTTTGAAATACAAAATATTCACAAATGTGGCAAACATGTCGACATTAACACGAATAAAAGTACGACGACTATTTATAGAGATTGGTGAAATTTCAAATCGGAATTTTTAAAATTTCTGATGCCTTTCAGATCTGGGCAATTGAAAACCGTAAAAAAAAATCACATACGAGCAACTTTTAACGATTTCAAAATTCGTACAGTTTGCAAACGTGAACTTCTCTTTCCTAATTTTGATGCATTAAAATCTAAACAATATTTGAATGTCCACATTTTAAAATTTGAATTTTTCCTCCCGACGGTATTTACAATTCTGACGAACATATCAGCATTAGCACAAAAAATAAACGTTCACTATTTACGATCAAATTTGAGCAATTTTTAGAATCTATTTGAGCATTTCAACCAAATTTCATATTTACATCTCTTAACTCTGAACAATATGAAAACATTAAAAGAATTCAAATCTGAATGCATCCCAAAACGAACAATTTTAGAATTCACAACATTTTTAAACACGACCTTCGGCGAATTCCAAAAATTTCCAAATTGAAGGACTTTTGAATATAGACATCTCCAAATTAGAAATTTACGAAACACCCAAACGCACGCGGCATCGACGCGCTCAGATGTCTAGTACTAAAGAATGTCAGGCTGTCATCTCGCATACCGTCAGTGCTGACCTCACATTTTTTGACTAGATGCAAGAAATCCAGCGAACTGGCTTCGCCGTCGAGCACACTCTCAGTCACACTCATTGACTCGTTCCAGCTCGGCAATTTCCCACGCTTATTACTAAGAGCTACGAGTAGATTACACGCACAGAGAGAGACAGACACCGAGAGTCCGAGACACACACGAAAACAAACCACCCGATCGATCTTGTCATGGCCGAAGCGGAATGCCTGCCGCACAGCCGTGGAGACGGCGTGCGCCGCCATTTCCTACTTGTGGCCTACGGAATCCAGAGCCACCTGAACCCGTGTCGCGTCCTCGCGCGCAGCCTCGTGCAGCTCCACGATGCAGACGGCTCTGGCCCCGTCCTCGCCACGCTCTCGGTCCCGTTGTTCACCCACCGCCGCATGTTCCCTTCGTCCGGCAACGCTGTGTTGGAGGAGGAGGAGGCCACAGACGGTGTCATCTCCTACGCCCCCTACTCCGACGGCGTCGACGACGGCTCCCGCGCCAAGGACGCCGATGATAGGGTGCGCCGCCGCCGCGCGAGCTCCCAGAGCCTCTCGGCCATCGTCGCGCGCCTCGCAGCACGTGGCCGGCCCGTCACGTGCGTCGTGTGGAGCCTCGTGCTCCCCAGTGCACTGGACGTCGCGCGTGAGCACGGCATCCCCATGGCCGTGTTCTGGATCCAGCCGGCAACCGTCCTCGCCGCCTACTACCACTACTTCCACGGCTACGGCGAGCTTATCGCGTCCCACGTCGCCGACCCCGCGTACGAGGTGAGCTTGCCAGGGCTGCCCCAGCCTCTCCGGATCCGCGATTTCCCATCGTTCCTCGTCGACACCACCGCCGGCGAGACGGCCAAGGTCGTCAACGACGCGTTCCGCGAACTGTTCGAGTACATGGACGAACCGGGACAGAGTGCCAAGTTCCTCGTCAACACTTTCGACGAGCTGGAACCCGCGGCGCTCACGGCCATGAGGCAGCACCTGGACGTGTTCGCCGTCGGGCCCGTGATTGGGTCCTCGGCCGACGCGCGGATCCACCTGTTCGACCACGCCGGCGCCGACAAGAAGAGGTACATGGAGTGGCTCGGGGCGCAGCAGGAGACGTCAGTGGTTTACGTCTCGTTCGGCAGCATATGGACGTACAGCAAGCAGCAGATGGAGGAGATCGCGAGCGGGCTGCGGCGGTGCGGCCGGCCGTACCTGCTCGTCGTGCGCAAGGACGCGCGGCAGGAGGACGTGAGCCGCTGCCTCGACGAGGTCGTTCAGGAGGGGCAGGGGATGGTGGTGGAGTGGTGCGACCAGCCGGCGGTCCTGTCGCACCCGTCCGTGGGATGCTTCGTCACGCACTGCGGCTGGAACTCGACGCTGGAGGCCGTGGCCCTGGGCGTGCCGGTCGTCGCCGCGCCGAGCATGTTCGACCAGCCGACGAACGCGTTCTTGATAGAGGAGGAGTGGGCTACCGGCGTCAGAGGAGAGCGCAACGGCGAGGGCGTTTTCGCCGGGGAGGAGCTCGCAAGGTGCGTCGAGTTGGTCATGGGAAGTGACGCGAGGGCCGTGGAAATCAGGAAAAGAGTGGAGGCTCTGAAAGGGATGGCGCGAGTGGCAATGGCTTCTGGCGGGCCTGCGGAGAGAAGCCTCCGAAGCTTCGTCACAGCGGCCAACGCTACGGATAAAACTTCCACAAAGGATACCACCAACCAGGTCGGGATCGATCAAATAATTTAGCGTCATCGATCTGATACTCAATTTAGCCCTGGTAAGTGGTAGGCAATGGATCAAATAACATAGTTGATCGAATGAGTAGAAAAAAGTTAAGATCTTAGAGTTGCTATGTTAGGTAGCATGATTGTCGAGATTGAGGAGAGAGAAATAAAATTTACTCGCTCTATTTTTTAATATAAGATATTTAGGTGCTCTATAAATTGTAAATTGTTTAGAGCATCTCCAGTCGGAGGCCCCAAATTCGGTCCCCAAACTGTGTCCGGACGCTCGCGCGTCCGCGGACAGTGACCGGTCAGCCCCTAAATATTGTCTCCTACAACCGTATCCCCCAAAGTTTTTCCAAATTGTGTGGCCAATTACATGTGATTGGTGGAGAAGGAGAGAGAAGAATCAATGAAGGCCAAAAGAAAAGAAAGGAAAAGTGCACCGCCCGGATCGCATCCGGGTTTGGCAACTGCCGGACGGTCCGACCGTTTGGTGAGGGTATGGCAAACGCCGTTGGGTAGTGTTTTTTGACCCAAATCGTGTCCGGTTGTCCGCCTGGACGTTTGGGGAGGGTTTGGCAACCCCGGTTGGAGATGCTCTTAGATGCCTACTAACATGAGTGAACATGCACACTAAAATGTGTCTAAATATATTTGTATACATGTGCATGTGAACAAATGGTAAAACATCTTATAATCCAGCTGTCAGTAAAAGGATGTCTCAACTTTGTGTAAATTTGCATTTATATATATATGCAAATTTATACATGCAAATTTAAACAAGACATCATTTTATGATCAGAGAAAGTATTAAAAACGGAGGGAGTAAAGGAGTCTTGTCTTTCCTTAGCGGCAAGAGAATTTAGATGTCGTTGCCCTCATTTTCTCCTTTTCCCTCTCCGTTTCCTTGTTGAGTCAACGAGTCGTCTATTGATTTATGATGATCCAAATTCATATAAAAACAAAGTTAACTTCGGACGGAGCGACGCGAGGCCCGTCGCTAGGTAGGCTTGGGTAGGCTTGGACCGTCGCTCTGATAGACAAATTTCATCTCTCTCCCATTGTTAGGAGGTTTTCCACGTTAAATCTCATATTCTCGTTGGTTTGATCTATTTTGTTCATCGTTTATAACATCGTCTAGCTTGGAACAGTGAGACAGCAGGTAAGTTGCAGAAGAGGTTGTGGTGAAGATTCGGGCATCAATATGTTGATGATCTGAGTTTTTTTTTCAGTTTTCTTTGCACAATGATGATGCCCAGGAGCTGGAATTTGAATGTAAGATGTATGTAGGCATGCTGGGAATTCAATAATTTTGGCGGTGAAAACTTTTTACATTTTGACAGCAAAATGGTCCAGAAATATGGACATCATTTATGGTACAATTTCTGACAGCATTTGGTCTAAATTTTTACAACAACTCTGCTGCAATTTGATAGGACACATCATAAATCTGGTAGCATTTTTACAGTAGAAACTGGTAACATTTTTTACAGTAATTCAAGCACAACAAAAGGACTAGCTTCACTGCGTGGTACATGATCTGCAGTACGTAACACCTAACAAAAGAAATTAACAGAAATACTAGTTTTCTGCAAGAGCTTAAGCACATTTCACTCCTCTCCATCTTGCCATGGTTTTGCTTGTTGCTTATCCACTACTTGTGACTTTCTTCTGTGAGCATTTTCTCTGATGTTAGTGGTTGGAAACTAGAATCATGATCTAGAGCTGCCTGGGAACTAGAAACATGATGTAGAGCAGTTAACATTGATCAGCAAGGTGTTTCTTCAGGTCAGCAATAACAGCTTCGACAGCAACACTGATGACATGCCATGTTTCCCACCTTCATAACTCCTTGCCACTGTGTTAAAATTCTCCATGAAAGTGAAATCTCAGAGACAAATAGTTCAAAGGATTCATGGTTTAATCATATGAAAACAACAAGAATTTATGCACTGCATGATCATAGGTACCGAACTATCTGAATTTTGATAGCTAACCCCATTATTTTTTTTTTAGATAAGAGGGGTCCTCCCCCGATTTCATTGAAATCAAAACAGGGAGCAAGGTTTTACAATCCTAGAGCAAAACCGAAGTGCAAAGCTAGTTTCAGAAAGTACACATGTCACCAAGGACCAACGGCAAAGCTAAAAAGCAAAAGAAGAACAGGCTACGGACTCCAAACCACAAGCTTCAGGCAAGGAACTTCGCGAGGAGAACACAGCAAGTCGTAGCTTGATCAAAGTTGAAATCTTTAGAGGACGGGTCGGTCGATCCATCCGCCCCAAAAGACCATCGTAGTCACCTCCAAGCGATGCGGAGCACGTCGGTCATCTTCTTGTTCAGTACGAGCACGTTTCTTGCTAGTAAAATGGCGTCCGCATCCTTGGAGAGTACCTTCCAGTGCAAAGCTAGGTGTTTTCTATGTGATTTGCAAAGATGTGGGGATATTCTCTATCGAAAATGTCAAGTGCAGATTTTTTCGTGCCTAGGCTCAAGTGATCTCTTTGTTAGAATATTCAAAATTAAGAATCATATTTACAAGTTTTAAAAAATCTGAAAAGATATCGTACATGTTAATGATGTATACCATAAATGTGTAAAACATCATTTGAAATAACTTATATTTAAACCTATAAAAAATAACAAATGTGTGATTTTAATATACATACTTTTAAATGTAAAAACTATACTACCTCCGATCCATATTAGTGGGCACAACTTTGTCTAGATACACATGTATCTAGTCTAAATACTTAACTAGATACATATGAATTTAGACAAAGTTATGCCCACTAATATGGATCGGAGGGAGTAGAAGATTTGGTCTTTTTATGTAGCCCATAGTCTAACAAGTTTTTTATTCTGATTTTGCATACTTTTAGGATGCGCCATTGACTAAATCTAGAATTTAATTTCATATTTTTTTAAACTATTGTTATTTTTGAATTATTTATAATTAAGGAATCACTACTTGTAAATCTCGGCAGTCATTGTGACTTCTCGGGCATGTATATTCTTCTTTCTTCAAAGAAAAAAGAAGAAAAAACAATATGGATTTGGACTTCCCACTCTCCTCCGTTTCCGGCGAGGACGCCGCCGCCACGACGACCCCAGCTGGCCGCGCCATCTGCCACGCCGGCTGCGGCCGCCCGTCCAGCGTCTGCCTCTGCCCGCACCTGCCCCCGTCCCCGCTCCACACATCCACTACCGTCGTCGTCCTCCACCACCCCCATGCCCTCCACCGCAACCCGCTGTCCACCCTCCCCCTCCTCGCTCACTGCCTCGCCAACCTCCACCTCCTCCCCGGCCGCCGCCTCCGCCCCTCCTCTACCCCGCTCCTCCCGCCTCCCTCCGCAAGCCCCGTCCTCCTCCTCTTCCCCTCACCCGCCGCCTCCGACCTCGCCTCCTGGTGCCGGTCCACGCCTCCCTCCGAGCGCGCCAATCCCATCCTCCTCCTCTTCGATGGCACCTGGCAGCAGGCCAAGGAGATGCACGCCGCCAGCCTCTCGTTCCTGTCCTCGTTCGTCGTCCCCGTCTCCCTGCCCGTCGACTGCGGCGTGGACGGGGACAGCATGTTCGAGTCGGAGCTCGTGGTGAAGAAGGAGCCGCATAAGGGGTGCATGAGTACAATGGAGGCTGTTGCAAGGGCGCTGCGGCTGCTGGAGCCGGAGGGAAGAGGCGGGGAGATCGAGGAGACGATGGTGAGGGTGCTCAGGGCGATGGTCGCCTTCCAGGCCGAGCATCTGGAGCACCGTACCATCAAACCGAGACTGAAGATGAAGAAGAAAAAGGATATCAAGAGGGAGGAGATGAAGAAGAATGCCGGATTGCTGTGACTGAACTTCTGCATATTTGTGTCGGCTCACTGATGGATTTCTGCTGTGTTGAATTAATTACCTACGAGGCTTTCACTGTCACCAATAACCAAGGTTTGCTCTCTTCTTTGTTATCGCAGAGATGGTTGTACTTTACTTATCTTGACAATGCTGTTTGGTTTGAACAATGGCTAGATGTAAGAAAAAAAAGTAAGTTATTACAAAAGTGACCTAACCTGTAGCAGAACGTCTAACCTGGTCATCAATTTAGAAAATGCGCTAGACGCCTCCTAGATTTTTGTTCACTCGATGCAGTGTGAATGTCATCTTCACCTCAGAAAGTAAGTACTTGCTGACCTTAGCATTTAAACGATAGATTAACCATCATCAGTGCACATCGACAACCTCTTTTGTATCTCTTTCCGTGCACATCATAAGCTTAGTCTTCTTTTACAGCTTTGTTTTCTTCAACCATGAGCATGTCCTCATTCAGCCTCCATTTGTCTGTATGCTCCGTCGACCAGTTCTTACTGGTCTTAAGCTTTCCTTATTTTGACTATCTTGGTGTGCTTTTTGGGGATATGTTATTTCTCAGGGGGATTTTGTCTTGTGCATCTGGCATACTTTACCAAGTTATGTTGTCTCTTAATACTTGGTGAGAAAGAATTTGATGTCATCAAGATAGGCAAGATTAGAAGGACTGAAGGATTGTTTTGACGAAAAGACAACAGATTTTTCAATTTCATTGATGAAGTAGGGACTGTTAATTTTTTTGATCAGTTACAGGAAAAAATAGGTTCTGTTGGCGCTGGATACGGATTTTACACAACCAGCTAACTAGCATTTATAAGGGCATCAAGCTGGCTGGAAGATTTTGTTCACCGGCTTAACCCCTGCATGGCCCCAGTTGCGAGCTTCATCGATGTTTCTTCCAAGCAGTTCGGGGGAGCTTTGGGCGTGATTAAAAATCCTTGTGCTCCTCTCCTACCATAGCATCCAGGTTAGCAGATGATAAGCCGTTTTCCAGGCAGGCTGTTCTTCAGACTGGAGTAGTTGAAGATGAGTCTGAAGTTGATCGCTCAAGGTAGGCTCGGGTTTGGCTGGCAGCTGGGCAAAGGGGGTCCCCATCACAGTTTAAAGCTTAGCTGAGACTTCCATGGCAAATTGGCAGCTCCACAAGGTGTGGTGAGCAGTTTCTGGTGCCTGATCAAAGGGCATGTGCTTCCTTGCCAGCACATCCGCCATCAGGCACTTACCTTTGAAGGCCAACCAGGCAAAGATCCTTGCCGCTGGGGTAGCCCTTTGTCATCCAGATTAGGTGTTTGTCAGCAGACCTGAGACTACCTTCAAACTGAAGGCGGTTTGCCGATGCAGCAGAGTAGGAACTGTGTGTGGTCCACTTTGGCGGACAGTGTCACATATGCCATGGGAAATTGAAGGTGCGTTTGGGGTGTGTGTGTGGGGGGGGGGGGGGGGTCTTACGTCCCAGAGCTCGCACATCTCCATTGGCACATCCATCGGGGGGTTGGCCTTGATGTGGCACAACCATCGGTTGCTGTGAACAGTGTCACCGAGGCACCAATGTTGCTTTCGTGCAGTGCTTGGCCAAGCACGGCCAGCGGTCGATAGGACGCTGCCTGTCTATCCAATGTGAATGTCAAAATTCTGCAAATTCTCCATCACCAATGATTACCGTAGTTGATGCATGGAAGAAGGATTCAGTCTCGGTATTTGTCGGGATTGGGAGGCCATGCCACGGCTGTGACGGGGTAAGTCCAGGACAACCAGAGCCAGCGAAGACGGAGGGCATGGCTGTGCTTCTGCAAGTCGGTCAGGTCGAGGCCGCTGTTGTTGGGCTGGCGTCCGATAGGGGCATCCCCAAGTAGGTGATTGGGAACTGCTTGATTGGGCATTCCGTGTCCCCGATGGCCTCCGTGATTTCAGCCTGGGAGCAAATGATGGGAGAGACTGAACTTCTTCTCCAGTTGGCATGCAAACCAGAGGCTTTAGCGAAAGTGTCAAGGAGACACATAATGGCCTTGAGCTCGATCTGACAGGGTTTGAGAAAGACAACGACGTCGTGGGCGTAGAGCAACGCCCGGTATGGAATTTGCAGCCCACCCAGCGGCGATAGAACTCCCATCTTGCGGCCATATCAAAGATGGCCACGAGATCATCCATACCGATGACGGAGAGTACGAGGGCAGCGGGTCGCTGCTGCAGTCCCCTCCCGTGATCAATCTTTGCCGTCAGGTGACCATTGAGCAAAACCCTCGTGGAAGTTGTGTGAGCAGACAGGCAGTCTGGTTTGTCTAGCATAAGCTGAAACCGCGTGCAATGAGCACCTCCAGCAGAAACCCCCATGAAAGGGTGTCAAAGGCCTTCTGGATGTTTGACTTTCAGTTGAAGTGCAGTTCATTTGCTTTGAGTTGTTTGGTCATGGCTTAATGGGTTGTTGAAGGAGGATATCCAAGTGTCCACTACTGCAAGGGAATCAACCCCAAAGGCACTTCCCAAGAGCAATGGACAATGGGAACTCGGTGACCTCTAAGGTTCTAAAACATAGATCACCAGTGACCCAGTGAACATCGAAGGATCAACTGCTGGTTGGCACAAACAGATTTTTGTATGGAGATGGTCATTACATGAGGTCTTGGTACCTTGGCAGCTTCACCTGTTGGGGACCAGTTCATCATCATCGGAGCCTCCCATTTAGACTTATTCAAGGATGCCATGATGCATGCACTGGTTAGTGGTTACACCATGAAAGTGAAGCAATGGTTCAGAAAAATTGCTGCTCAGAAATAGATAATAAGTCATATGATGTGTTAGTTTTTTGCTTTTCGGTTGGAAGTCATTCCTTTGAAATCTGACAACTCTAAATTTTATGTTCTACTTACAGTTTTTTAAGTTTTTTGTTGCAATGTTATGATGTTTTAGTTGTAGATAAATAATAATACTTCACAGGATTTGTAAATACATTTGGAGGATTTGATCAGTAACAGTATGCATCTTGTTTTTTTGGTAGGTCTGCAGGGAGATGATTATAGAGAAATCGGCAGCTTGTGAGATGAAACTAGGAGACATTCTTGAAGTCGGCAAAGGTGAAAATTCGAAGACTCTTCTGCTAGGGAACTACTGTTTGATTTGTGTGGTCATTAGCCTGAATACTGGCAGATGTATCGTTTATTAGAGCATGGTTTCCATTTTAATCTGCTGTTAGGCTGCTCTGGGGTTTCATGTACCAAACCAAGCTTACGGTCCGCATGCTGGTAATGAACTAATGATGTTTGAATGGAAATGCACATTGTAGCCTCGATTAGGCCTGTTATTTTGGATACAGTTTCATAGTGGAAACAGGAATCTTGGCAGGAACTATTCCAGCTTTGTAGCATTACAACTGGAGTCGCCACAGAAAGCAAGTGTAGTACACAAGTTGCACGCTGGAAGGAGCAGACAGAGGTCAACGAGCTGGTCTTGGAAAACCAAACGATGCCTTTTCCACGCAAGAAGCTGACAGAGTCACCATTGTCGATGTCCCCAAGACCAGAGCAGACGTTTGCCGCTGCTGCTGCCTACAGCTAGTTGCCCTTTTCGCTTATCTTTTCATTGGAACTGGGTAGGATAGTGCTGTCAACTACTAGAACCAAGCTTGATCCAGTAGTGTGCCGACTCGGCTCGAGCTCGGTGGAAGCTTGAATGGGTCGAAGTGGCCTTCAAGCTTGCTGTCAGGATGAAGCCTGTCTCGTATCATAGCCAAAAAAAAAATGCTGTATAATTTCTGTAGACATTCAGAGAACGGTAGCCGGGTATAGAGCCTCTTTGCATTGCAGGATTGAAAACATAAAAATAATAATAAAAAACTGTAGAATTAGTCGTTTAGATAAAAACAGGAAAGTGGCTTGATCTTACGCACTTGCGTCTAAATATGAGGTTAGAGTGAATGTTCAAATTCCTATAAAATAAGGTAGGAATATAGTTCATAGGAATTTGGATAGCACCATTCTTTCTGATCAAAGACAACCCCATAGCAAGAGTTCAGGATTGAAATCATAAAAAAATCTTATGAAATTTCTAACAAATCCAAAGATGCACACTAGTGCATTTCACAGGAAAAACTGTGGCAGTAGCGAGTAGTAGCCAGTAGGCACGACAGGACGAGGTTCCCAAGAAGAGCGCGAACCCCCTCGTGTCGCTCTGCTCCCCTAAATTTTTTTGGCGGGCATCAAACACAGAGCAAAAGCGGGCCGGTCCCGCGCGCGTCCCTCCAAATGTCTCGCCCCCGAGCTCCCGACAACTCCTCCCAGCCTCCGCCCCCACCCAAAACTCGCAACGCCATGCACGGCCTCCCTCCACCTCCGTCCTTCTCATCGATCGGCGCCGCGCGCTGACACCTAGCTAGGCTACCAAACGCCATGGCGTCCACGGGGAGGAAGACAAACCAGCTCCCGCCCCAGGCCGGACGGCTCTGGGAGGCCAGCATCCGAAAGCTCACCACCATCCGCCGCGGCGCCGCAGCCTTCCCCGCAGCCGTCGCCGGCGTCGACGGACTCGTCGACCCCACTGGCGCCCTCTCCGTCACCTCCTCAAACACCATCTACCAGCATACCGGCGCCGACGAAACGGACGGCGCAGCCCCCGAGGCCAGTGGGGCCGAGGAGGATGCCGACCTCGGGGAACCTAGCCACTCGGAGCAGCTGCTGCCCAGCGGGGACTTCTTCCAGGGCGACCTGCGCGGGGACATCCCGCACGGCGCCGGCAAGTTCCTCTGGACGACGGACGGAAGCATGTACGAGGGCGCCTGGCGCCGCGGCCGCGCGGCCGGGCGCGGCAAGTTCTCCTGGCCGTCGGGCGCCACCTACGAGGGCGATTTCGCCGGCGGATACATGCACGGCCAAGGCACGTACATTGGCGAGTTCGGGGACACCTTCGCCGGGCTCTGGGCCAACAACCTCCGGCACGGGCGTGGCACGCAGGCTTACGCCAACGGCGACGTCTACGACGGCCACTGGCGCGACGGCTTGCAGGACGGTCACGGCCGCTACATCTGGCGCCAAGGCCACGAGTACATCGGCACCTGGAAGGCCGGAGAGATGCACGGCTGCGGGACCGTCATATGGGCGGACAGCGACCGCTACGACGGCTCCTGGGAGGACGCCAAGCCCAAGGGCCAGGGCACGTTCCGGTGGGCCGACGGCGGCATGTACATCGGCACGTGGTGCCAGGAGTCTGGCGTTACCCACGCCAAGGGCGTCTACTATCCGCCGTCCGGCGGCCCTGCTGTGCCCGTGCCCCGAGAGCCTCGTGAGGCGATCACCAAGCTGCTCGAGGATCTCGAGGTGTGTGAAGGGAAGACGGTATCGCTGCTGCCATCGCAGAAGATACTGACGTGGCCCGGGGTGGAGGCCGTGACGCAGAAGCCAGTGTGGCGGCCGCCGGAGGTCAGCGCCGACCAAGGGAGGGTGTCGACCGTGCGCCGGAGGAGCAGCGTGTCCGACCTGGACAGTCTCGCTGTGGGGGATGAGGGTGGCGAGGATGCTAGCACTCGGGCAGACAGGGCATGGTCGCGGACGCTCTCGTGCATCCGCGCGCCGAAGCCAGGAAAGAAGCAGGGGGAGACAATTTCCAAGGGGCACAGGAACTACGAGCTCATGCTCAACTTGCAGTTGGGCATCAGGTCTCTTGCTTTTCTCGTTCTTGGCTACAACTGTGACTGCTTACGTTGCCATCAATTTCTTTCTCTGTTGCTGATTCATTCATCTGGCTGCTATTGGTTTCTCGTGGTGCGCAGGCATGCTGTGGGAAGGCAGTCAGCACCCACCTCACTGGATCTCAAATCATCAGCATTTGATCCTAAAGAGAAGGTGTGGACGAGATTTCCTCCGGAAGGATCGAAGCATACGCCGCCTCACCAATCGTGTGATTTCCGGTGGAAGGACTACTGCCCATTAGTTTTCAGGTCAGCATGGTGTCTCTTAGTTGCCTCTTTGAGCCTCCAGAATGGGGCTAATTTGTTCTTCTGTGATTCAATCCAGAACATTGCGCAAGCTCTTCGACGTCGACCCTGCAGATTACATGATCTCAATATGTGGGGATGATGCACTCCTGGAACTTTCGTCACCCGGTAAAAGTGGAAGTTTCTTTTACCTCACCAATGATGATAAGTACATGATCAAAACAATGAAGAAAGCAGAAGTTAAGGTAGGCTCCTTTCTCCACCTTTGCTAACTTATACTCCCTCCGTTCGGAAAAGGATGTCTTACATATATCTAGAATTGGATGTATGTGTCCACATACATCCAATTCTAGATATATGTAAGACATCCTTTTCCGAACGGAGGGAGTACATGGAAGCTTAATTAAGTCTGATAGGAGTGGTGGTTTCGATTATTGACAGGTGCTTCTTAGGATGCTTCCAGCCTATTATAAGCATGTCCGTGCTTATGACAATACTCTAATAACCAAGTTCTTTGGTCTTCACTGTGTTAAGATCACAGGGGCTATTCAGAAAAAGGTTAGGAGGCTATTAGAGATTCAGTGTATTAAGACCAAAGATGATGGCTGAGCTTTCGTTGCTATGTTATCTAGGTCCGGTTCGTTATAATGGGGAATCTTTTCTGCTCTCACTACTCAATCCATCGGCGCTTCGACTTGAAAGGATCTTCGCTTGGTCGGATGACAGACAAACCCCTTGATCAAATTGACGAGACCACCACGCTCAAGGATCTTGATCTCAATTTCATTTTTCGGTTAGGAGGATCCTGGTTCCAGGACTTCTGCAGGTACATCTCCCATCTGCCTAATTGCATATCATGGTTCCTCTCATCTGCTTACTAGTTTATGCTGGTACTTGCATGTGTTATAAATCTTTGTAAAGCATGTTTTGATATTTAAATGGAAAGCTGTCCCACCAGTGGTTCTTAAACATGTCAGAAGAATCACAACTGCATTTAAAGACACCTAAGCATCCATTATACTTCTGATTTATATTTCTTACCATAAACATGTCAGAAGAATCACAACTGCATTTAAAGACGCCTAAGCATCCATTATACTTCTGATTTATATTTCTTACCAGGCAAGTGGACAGAGATTGCGAGTTGCTGGAGCAAGAGAGGATTATGGATTACAGTCTTTTGGTGGGCGTTCACTTCAAAGATCGATGCAAAGATATGTTTGCCCCACGAATGCCTCTTCAAATATTTTCGAGAAAATACTTACAAATATTTACAATTGTAGAACTACTCATATATACATTTGAAGCGACGAGCCTGAAAATTTCTTCTTCTTTTCTGGTTACAGACATCAGCAATGCTGACAATGGGACACCTACTACTGCCGCTGATCACGAACAGACAAGGTACTTACAATGCATTCTTGCTTATTGTTATTTGCTACTAAAAGTATTGCCTGTAGAGCAACGTAAAACATATGGCTCTGTTTGGGTTAGTATCAAAATAATACAATCAGATATGATTCCACTGAAGAAGCTTTAAGCTATCACAACCTTATATACAGCGCTTCAGTTTAGGGTGCTCAAATCATACCACCAAACCATTCATCTTAACATTTGACAAATATCAACACCTTAGGGGCAACATTTTACTTATGATTTCTGCAGAAAAGCACCAGCAAAACTAGGGATTAGCATGCACTCGAGGGTGGAGAACATAGTGAAAAATCCCGAAAGTGAATCCCTGCTCATCGGTGAGCCAACAGGCGAATTCCAGGACGTGATATTGTTCTTTGGGATCATTGACATCCTGCAAGACTATGATATCAGCAAGAAGCTGGAGCATGCCTACAAATCCATGCAGTATGATCCCAACTCTATATCGGCAGTCGACCCAAAGCAGTACTGCAAGCGGTTCCGGGACTTCATTTACAGGGCTTTCGCCGATGATGTGCAGTAGTTACTTCATTGACGAAAAGGGGAACACAAAATTGACTCAAGAGAGAAGAGCTAACAGTTGGCTGGTGATTGCTCTTTGCCCACCATCCAAGTATTCTTTCATAGGTAGCATCATGATTCTTTCTGTCGTAGACGACAACACGCAAATATCGCAGCGATTACTTCTACTGGTATGTGTTTATAGATTTTGTACACTTTCCATATCTTCTCTTTACTTTTGTAATTATTAGATGTAGGACAACTGTATTCAAGCCAATGGGTATGCAAAGGATGTAGTAACAGAGAACATTGTTTATGTGACATTTCCTTACGTATTTTCTTCTCCTTCAAAGAGCTCCACTTGTGCATAGGATCAACTTAACTACTCCCTCCATTCCAAATTAATTGATTTCACTTTGTCCAAATGTGGATGTATCTATATTTATAACAAGTCTAGATACATCCACATGTGGGCAAAGGAAAGTCAATTAATTTGGAACGGAGGGAGTAGTTTTTAACCCATATAACTAAATTACTTATTATGGCATGATGAAAACAGAAACTACATTTGGCATCCATCAAATTCTTAGAGACTGAATTTGGGACCCATCAAATTCTTGAGACTGCATTTGGGATCGAAGCAGATGTTCAGAAACTGCATTTGGGGTTCCAATAGATATTCAGAAACGACAGCGAATACACAAAGTCCTTACTAAAACAAAATCCTACTACCAAATCTGGGATCCATGGCGCCAGGCCCTCCTACAAATCATGCAGCAAGAAGCAACGCCTCACTCGCTCCGCCAGCTCGTCCATGGCGCTTCTCAGCCACCGCGCGACGCCGATGGACACCACGACGAGCACCACAATGTAGACCGAGACCCCGACAACGAGCACCAAGATGTACGCCGACGTCCTCTCCCTCCTGCAGCTCCCGGCAGCGTACGCGCCCATGAGGCCAAACAGGTCCAGGATCATGGCGGCGTGCAGCGCCAACAGAGCCGGCCGCGTGTTGCTCACCCTCTCGATCAGGAGGAGGACTGTGACGACCAGGGACGCCATGAAGGACGTCGCGTTGCAATAGAAGAAGGCCTTGTACCGACGCGGGTAGGTGCTCGCTAGAACCGGGTCACCGGCCACGTGTTCGGTCAGGCCGTCGCCCCAGAGGCCGCCGGGCGGGCTCATCGCGGCCTGGTACGTGACGGCGGCGGCGAGCGCGGCGAGCAGCAGAAGGTATTTGGGCAGCTTCTCGTCCCAGAGATCGCGCGCCCGTCGGGCGCCGGCTGCCGTGATCGGCAGCCCGCCGGCTCTGGCGTCGTCTTGAACGGCGCCGATTTGCGACATGAACCTCTCCGCCAGGGCACGCGCCGTGTCCGACAAGGCCAGCGCGACCTGGAGCACGATGCAGAGTAGAACCGCGAATATGAGAACGAGGACGTAGATCGAGGTCGACACTCTCCGGCTGCTCCCAGCGGCGAAGGCGCCCAAGAGCCCGACGAGGTCGAGAATCACGCAAACCCGCAGCGCGTGGCACCGTATCCCTCTCGTCGAGAGCTTCCTGTTCACCAGCAGCATGATGACGGCGAGTGAAGCGACGAAGGCCGTGGCGTTGCAGTAGAAGAACGCCAGGTATCGTGCCGGTAGTTGTCGTTGAGCACCGGGTCGCCGGCGACATGGCCTCCGAGCTTGCTCTCTTGCCAGAAACCCCCGGGCGGGCTCAAGCCGGCTTGGTAGGTGAGGCTCGCTGCGAGAATCGCGAGGAGCAGCAGAAGCTTGCGGCTCTTCTCCAGTGTGTGTTCCACGTCCGCCGCCGCTTCCTGCTCCTCGGCGTGCTCGAACACCTCCTTGAGCCAGCCGGGCGCGTATGTTCGAGCTTCTCCCTCAACGCTTGGCGCCATGCCTCGCCAGACGGCAACACTTGTAACATGAACACCACGACATGGATGCCGACGTAGAGGAACACCGGGACGACGAGCACCGAGACATACACGGATTTGGACACCTGCCGGCAGCTTCCGGCGGCGTAAGCGCCGATGAGGCCGAACAGGTCCAAGATCATGGCGACTTGCAACGCGCAGTACTTGATCCCCTGGGTGCTGAATATGTTGCTCAGGAGGAGGATGAGAATGACGAGAGAGGCGATGAAGGCGGTGGCGTTGCAGTAGAAGAAAGCTAGATATCGCCGGGGATACGTGATGTGGAGGATCGGGTCACCGGCGAGGTAGTGGTGGCGACCATCGGCGGCATTGCCCTGCCAGAAGCCGCCCGGCGGGTTCAGTCCGGCTTGGTATGTGACGCTCGCGGCAAGAATCCCGAGCAGGAGCAGATACATCCGCGATTTCTGAGAATCTGTGACGCTTCGGAATTGCCGTACTCGGAAGCTCTGCTTTCCTGATGCTGGTCATTTTGCTGCTCCAATCTCTCGAATTTGAGGTACCCTTCTAGTGCTACTTGCACATCGTGGATCAAATTCTTCACAGGCTTGCACAAGAACACGAGTGCCTGGAGGATGATGTATACGAGAACGGCGGCAACTAGCGCGACGACGTAGATGGAGGTCTTGATGCTCCGGCAGCTCCCGGAGGCGAAGGCGCCCATGAGCCCAAGCATGGCCGCACCCGTGCACACCCAGAGCGCGTACGACCGTAAACCCTGCCGCGTCACGGTCTTGCTCATGAGAAGCATGACAACGACCAGCGACGAGACGAATGCGGTGGTGTTGGAGTAGAAGAAGACCATGAAGCGCGACGGGTGGTGGACGCGGAGCAAGAGGTCGCCGGCGAGGTGGTCATTGGCTTCGCTTCCCGGCCAGAACCCGCCCGGTGTGCTCAGCCCGGTCTGGTACGTGATGGTCGCCACCAAAGTCGCGAAGATGAGGAGGTACTTGCGCGCGCGCTCCACGCTGCCGTCCGTCGTGTCCATGTCGCCGCTGCGCGCCGTCGGGGCGAACAGCGCGAAGACCAAGACGTGGGCGGAGACGTAGGAGACGACCAAGGCGACAAGGGCGAAAACGTAGGCAGACATGGCCTCGTTCCTGCAGCTGCCTGCGGCGTAGGCGCCCATGAGGCCGAACTGGTCGAGCATCATGGCGGCCTGGAGCGCACGCAGCCACCGGCGGCGATTGCAGAGGGAGCGGACAAGTAGGAGGTTGACGATGACGAGGGAGGCGACGAAGGCGGTGGCGTTGCAGTAGAAGAAGGCCTTGTAGCGACGGGGGTAGGTGACGGGGAGCACCGGGTCGCCGGCAAGGAGCGCGTCGCCTTGCACGTTGTCCGGCCAGAACCCGCCTGGCGGGCTCAGCCCGGCGGAGTAGGTGACACTGGCCGCGAGCGTGGCCAGGAGCAGCACGTACTTGCGCAGCTCCCAGAGGAAGTCCGACTCCGCGCCGGCACTGTGAAAGGCGACGCGGGGGCGGGGCGATGGTGACAGAACGGCCAACTCCAGAGTGAGCGGGGCGGTGGCACTGGCGACGGCGACGCCCGGTGTTACCGGAACAGCCGGCGCCGGAGCGAGCGGGGCGGCTGCACTGGCCATGGCGACCCCGGTGATGGCGGAACGGCTGGCGCCGGGGCGACCGGGCGACCGGGTCGGGGGCACTTTCGACGGCGACGCCCGGTGGTGGAGGAACGGCCTGTGCCGGAGCGACAGGGTCGGTGGCACCGGCGACGGCGACGCCAGGTAGTGGAGGACGGCGCCAACAACGGCCGTCGCCATCAGAGGAGTTGGGGGGCTTGTTCGCTGAGCAGAGCTGCTAGCGCCGATGCTATGCAGTTCAGTGTCGAAAAGGAGGTGGTTTTATCGACGGCGATGGTGGCTGGCGAACCTTCTTGAATGAGCGCGTCGAGATCGCGTTGCAGGTCGCCGGGAGAAGTCGTGCCAATTTCCCAGGAGACGCCAACGCGGTAACAACGCCTTGTCACGACGACGCGACCAGGGACGATGGCCGGTGGCTCTGCTTGCTAGTGTGCTTGTGTTGCTGACTGTCTTGACTCCAGCGGGACTGTGAAAATGCTCGGAAAAATCAAGATCGACGGATTAGCCGGATCTATGTCGTCTTTTCGCAGCTGCCAATTCCCTGAAGTGATCTATGTCGTCTCAGCGGGATCTCTCTGTCAAATCTTTCTGCTTCGCCCGCGCATTGGCCGGAACATTCTTGGGTACTTCCCCCATTTAGTAAGATGCTATGATCACATTAATTCCACACTGACTTCCTGAAACAAACCTGTGGGCATGGATTCTATCGACCGTACTCGCTTTTTTTTTGTATTGATTTTTGTAGTACTATCAAATTAAATTTATTCATTAATAGAATCACGCAAGTAGGTACTCTCTCTCCGTCCCTAAATATAATGCGCCCTCAATTTTTTTGGTCAAACGGCGTAAAATTTTGACCATGATTTGTTATGTACACAAATTAGTATGATAATATACGAAATGGAAGAATCTTTCTAGTATGTACTAAATTTTTATATGAATTTTATTGTGTAAATAAAGGCATATACTCCCTCCGTTCCAAATTAATTGATTTTCATTTGTCCAAATGTGGATGTATCTATACTTGTAACATGTCTAGATATATCCACATGTGGGCAAATGGAAGTCAATTAATTTAGAACGGAGGGAGTAGAAGTATGGAAAAAATCAATTGATCAAACTGTCAAAAGGCTAAAATTTAATTGGCATATTGTTTTTATGATTAAAAATTGGTGACAGGAACAATTGGATGGATGAAAAGTCGATTAGGTGGATATGTTGCATGAAATAAAATATTGGATTTAATAAATGTTAGTGGGATAACATGGATATTTGGTTGGCTAAGAGAATGAATGATGTTGATAGTTCGCATTTTGAGAGAGAAAATTAAATAATACTACATGTTAGTGGTGTTTTACTTTATAAGAAGTATAAATTAATGGTCAAAGTCAATTAGGCCAGCATAAAAATAGTGCGCCTTATATTTTGGCACAGAGGGAGTATTCAAAATTATAAATTTGGTTAAAAGGTGGTCTGATATATTTTTCTTCAAAGGACACAAAGATGTTAATTTCCGGATACAACAAACATGTCGGCATGGACGACGGGGGATAAAAAATGTAAGGTAGGACGAACTCTAAAAATGTAAAGACCAAAATAGCCCCGAGAAACCAATACTAAATATGATTCTAATATGATCAGTTAGACAATAAAAACATACTTAAATATACCTATAACCTAAAATCATACCGATAATAAGGTTTTAATGAAGTATAGAAATCATACGGAATGGCAAACCTCTACCCCTATAAAAAAACTTGCCTAATTTTATACATTTGAATATCTCTTGCTTGATGTACTACATCATTAAGTTATCAAGTAGCCATCTTGGATATCTTATTGCGTAGCTTGGACTTGATGATCTACGCCGTTGAGAAGTGTCTTTTCAACTGATGTTGTCATCACTTGTAAAAGTAATGTCACCTCAATGAGGTGATAAAACAGAGGAAATATGACATGTGTTTCAAAAATTAAAAATCTCTAAAATATGCACTTCTATGTGTATGGATAATGAATAGCCCAGGATTGTCTTGTATATCCTTGTGCTAAAATTAGCGAAATCTTCATATTACATCTCTGTAAGACGACTAAGAGCATCTCCAGTCGGAGCCCCCAAATCCGCCCCCATAGTGTCCGCGGACACCGACCGGACGACCCCCATAGTTGGGCTCCTACAACCACATCCCCCAAAAATTGTCCCCAAACTCATGCAAGGCATGCAACGTCGATCCGATCCGATACATACCGGATCATATTACAACACATGGAGTTCAAATTCAAATGAAATGAACAAAGTTTAACAAGTTGTCTGATACAAGAATAGATCTCTTCTTCTTCAAGGGGCGGTTCCACCGGAGCCATCAACGCCGAGGTCACGGTCGGAGATCTTCTTCTTCATCATGAGGATCCACTTAGCGCTTGGCTCATCCAAGAGGGAAGCGTATTGGAACATGATTCTTTGTTCCTCTGTACTTCTTGCAATCATGTTTTTCTCTTGCTCCATGGCATAGGCATCCGCCATCTTCTTTTGCTCCATCTCATAGGCATCGGCCATCTTCTTTTTCTCCAATTGGAGCTTCAACCAAGCCTCCTTCTTCGCCACGCCCAACCTCTCCCACTCAATGTCCATCCTCTCCTTGAGCCGGAGGCGTTCAAAGTCCATTCTTTCCTTTGCAAAGCCAAGAAGGCGTCATACCTCTCGGCCTTCTTGTCCTCCATTTCTTTCTCCAACTTGTGCATGGATTCATCCTTCTTCGAGAAGATGTCCTTCCATGTGGTGGACATCTTCGTGGCGGCGCCATCTCGTGCCACCCGGTCCTTCTCCCACTTCATCCCCATCATGATCCTCTTCCGGCCACTTCCACCTTCGGATGACCCATCTTCTTCATCAACTCCAACTGGGATGGAAGAGCTTGATCCATCATTGGTCTTCCATTTCTTGGCCGGATTCTTGTGATCATCATATTGGAGCATCCACTTGGGCTTCCCGTTCAACTCTAGCCAACAATGTGCGAGGGTGAAGTGTTTGTTCTCCACTTGATGGTACAAAGTGGCGGCCAAACTTGTCTATCAAACAAAAAAGAAGAGAAATGACCACGAATGAAGTGTGATGCAATGAAGAGATGTCAATGAACAAAGTACAAGCAATAGCTTACATGGGAAGTCAAGTTCATGCCACTTTGATTCCGGTTCACCACTTGTGCATGGAAACCGCAATACTTGTTGACACTTTCTTGAATCGTCGCCCACCTATGTTGGAGAGAGCCGGCATTGCGATCGGACACAATGGGGTGGGGTAGCACATATTCCTTGTGATGATGGAAGTGGGTATGTATCTTTTCCCACAACCTTGTGCCATTTTGCTCGGTTCCACATATAGCATCCATGCTTGTGGCTAACCAAGCTCGGCAAAGCAAAACATCTTCAAAAGTAGTGTACGAAGTGCCTCTTGGCGTGTACACCTTCTTGGCCTTAGCCGCAATCCCCACCGGCGCGGACTCACCCACCACTGCGGTTTTCGACGGATCCTGTGATGGCGGATCCTCCCCATTTCGGATCAATTCCAGCATACATTCATTCTTATCATCCTAAACATGCTAAGAATTACACTACGGACCTAAGATTGACTCGGAACTATGAAGTTCGGATAGAGATTCATACCGTAAAGTCAATTTGACTTTCGTCGAACAGGTTGTGGGCGACGTCGGTGGCGGTGACGCCGGAAGCATCTCGCGTCCGCTGAAGCGGCGGAGACTCCCCCATCATCTCCTCCTCCTGCGTCGACGGAACCTGCGACGGGTACTCATCCGCGATGAGGCCCGGCTCCTCCCGGTTCGTCGTGGAGGATGTCGACCTTCTTGCCGCCATGACGACAGGCGGAACCTGCATAGGGCGCCGGACGACGGGAACGGGCGTGGACAACACCGGCTCCTCGTCTTGCGTATTCGCGTTGGCTATCCGTTCTTCCTCCGCCTCCGCCAGCGCCGTTTTCTCCACCGCGAGCTCGCGGATGCGCAGCCTGCGGTGCCGCGTCCGCCGCGCGATGGTCTCCGGCTTCAGCGCCGAGTCCCCCGCTTGCTCGACGGACTGGGAGGAGGCGTCGTTCTCGACCAAATCGACTGCACCTTCCGTCGCCTCCATCCGGATTTGCAGGTGGACGCGGCGGGAGGAATGAAAAGTACCGGCGGGATATGGAGGCGGAGAAGGGGATAAGTGAAAGTGGTCGGCGCCGGAATTTTGGCTCAAAATCGGTAGGCCCGCCTTGACAGATCCGACGTGGCGGACGCGTCCGGGCGGCCCCAAACCCGTCCTACATATGGGCTGGCTTTGGGGGGAGTCGGACAGCCCGGACGTTTGTGGAGGCTTTGGGGGCCGCCGTTGGGTGGACGAATTCAGCCCAAGACGCATCCGGGCTGTCCGCCCGGACGTATAGGGAGGGTTTGGCAACCATGGTTGTAGATGCTCTAAGCTTATGCATATTGAACCTAAAAACTGAATCTTTTGAGTCAAGACATTGAAGCAACTCTAAAGATAACTCATTAAACCAATGTTTGAAATTGGTGGCACAAGTGTAAATGGAAACATAGGTGTCTGCACTACAGAAATAATCAACGGTGACCTTATGTCTTCCCAATTTTGATGATTTATCCCATTATGGTACCATTCCACCCACAATTATTGTTTTCATGTCATTTCTGCGCAAATTGACATCTTCCAAGAGGACCAACCATCTTGTCCAATCGACTGAAAATGTACTCATGTTCGTAACCAAAGACATTGATGACCTAATAAAATTATAATTTTGATCAATAAAATGTACAAAACCAAAGTAGAATCATAAAACATAATTCACCTCACACCTAGAGTTGGCTTGTGACCACCCCCATAAGCTGGCCAAAACTCTGTAAATACCACACCTAGGACATTTTAGAGTAGATTTTTGTAGCATGAGAAATAGCTATTGCAAATAGAAAGAATTGGTTCCGACTATACGAGATGTAGTCCACACCTAGGACACATGTTATTTTTGTTGCTATCGCTTATATGTTTGTTGAAATAGTTGGTGATATTTGTTAAGTGTGTCGTGGAGAAACATTTGTTACTTACCACTTTTTAATTGTTACAAACACATGTGTTAGTTGGTTTAAACAAAAATGTCATCTTGGAATTGTTGCAACACTCAATTAACCCATGTGTTAATTGCTACAAACCATTTAATACATTACTATATGTGTCTCTCTTCACATTAATTTGTTTAAGCGGAGTTTTTGTAGTTCAGGTTGTTTTCAAGAAACACGAGGGCTAAATGTAAAAAAATACTATGGCTGGTTCTCAACGTTGGATGACCATCTGATGACGGGGGGAGGGTCCTACATTTACTCTTTTGTAGGAAGATCTTCGCATAGCTTGAGTCTTTGTTTTTGGTATTGGGTTTTGAAGTATCAAATTATTCAATCATGCAAGCAAGTATAAAAAAACTTCAAATTTTGGTTTTACGATGAGTTGATTTGTATTCTACACGAAAAAGAACGATAAATATGAAATGCAACGTCTCTTTAGATTTTGTTTTTCTTGAAAAGCCACAACGATGCTAATCTCAGCATGAAACTTTACATAAGTACATAATGGTCAGTCATTTGTATATGTGACTTCCTTTCTTTTCATAATAACTAGAAAATCCCGAGTAAGTTAATGGTTGTCGATGTTACCTTTATTTCACCTCTAAATGGAATGACACCTCTTAGATATTGTTTTAGACCACCCTTTTTTGGGGTTGGGATCCTGAAAGTGCATGCTGCCCCCATGCGTGGTTTCGGTAATTAATGACAATCCTTATGGACTAATGTTTACATTGAGATATTCTTATAGATCTTGTCCATAGGAAAAGATAGGAGTTCATGTGTTGGACTCTTGAAGATGACATGATGACCAATGCTCTTTTCAAGGGTTTATATGAAGAATGGTCATGTGTAGAGTTGAGCTTATTGCAAGTATGACTTGGAAAATAAGATTGAGTGGACAATCATGTTTACCTCCAAGCCATCATACATATCAAGAGAAGAAGATGAAGTGCAAGTTCAATATTATGTATCTCGGAAGATATCATTTGATTGAAGCTTGCAAATTAAGGAGACATGAAGACGGAGCTTAGCGAGTCTCTCCCATAATGGAGTATGGGGGAGCATTTGGAGAAGTCTTCATCAAGCATGTGCTAGCAAGCATAATCAAGAAAGGTGTTTCAACTTGAGAGAGTCAACATCGTCATCATCGAGCTCAAGTGGAATGCGCAAGGCAAAGATATGATCTTGATAGGTTTTCTATTTTACCGGTCTCATGGTGTTAGTGGGAGACCGGGTTATAGGATAGACGGCGTACTATCAAGAGGGGCTCTCAAGTGAGTAACTTGATCGCATCTTTGTGGAGAGCTCAAACCTTTGCATACTTGGCATTTCATCTTTCTTGGTTCTTACTTGGTTTTTCTCCTTGTTGGGTTTTGGTGCTTGTTGTGATCTTCACGACAAGCCCAAGTTCACCGAAAACGAATTTCGTTTGGAAAACTTGTTGCGTTTTCGGTTTTGGAGGTTTGCCGATTATTCCTTTTTAGAGAGGTTTTACATTTCTCCATTTGGTTTTATCTTACATTGTTGGACTATGATGTTTATCTGCATGATCTTGTAAAGCTCTTCGTTGTGATTCCAACGAGCCCGAGAACATCGAAAACGGAGTCCGGATGATCAAGATATCTTCGTTTTCGTGTTCGGTTTTGCTGCAGTTTTTTCCTAGACCGGAGTCTCCGGTCCTCGCGTTCCGTTTTTTGTTCCAGCGTACGTCACTCTCTGCATAGGGGTCCGGAGTAGGACCGGAGTGACCCCGGAGTCTCTGGGGGGGTCGGAGTCTCTGGTCTCTAGGTCCGGAGTCTCCGGTGTTATTTTTCCTGCAACGGCTCTTTTTTTGTGGGACCTATAAAAGGCCCCCTTCTTCCCCAAAGAGACCAGCTCTTCCAACCACGAAATTTCCCCCTCTCCCACCTTCATTGTTGACCTTGGAAAGCTTGCCCCTCTCCCAATTCCTCCCATGATTCTTGCATATCTTTGAGGGACTTGAGAGAGGAGATCTAGATCTACATTTCCACCAATCAATCTCTCCTCTAAGTGAGGGGAACCTAGTGGATCTAGATCTTAGAGTTCTTGTGTGGTTCTCCTCTTTGTTCTTCCTCTCTTATTCCCCCATAAGCATTTGTTGCTTTGTTGGAATTTGAGAGTGAAGGATTTGAGCACTTGTGCTCTTGCCTTTTGCATTTGGTGCATCGGTGTGCTCTCCACGAGGATTCGTGGAAGTTGAAAGTTTGTAAGCTTGTTTCTCTTGGGCCCTTGGACCCTAGACGCCCGTGTGGTGGTTGGACCTTAGTGCTCACTTGTAAAGCCGTTCGGGAGCCCCCGATCCCATTGTGGGTTGTGCCCCGGATTGTTGTTGAAAGGCTTCGGATTCCGCCTCGAAGGATTCCGATAGTGGAAGGTGAACCAAGCCTTTGTGGTGCGGTTCATCGGAGAAGAAGGTGAAACCTTTGTGGTTGTTGAACCGTTGTGTCGGTTTACACCTCTCCAACGAGACGTACTCCCTTAACACGGAGGAACTCGGGAATACATCCTCGTCTCCGCGTGCCTCGATTATTTCTATACCCGAGCCTTTTACTTATGCAATTTACATTGTGATAGACTTCGTGCTTGAAGTATTCTATAGCTATCACCTTGTTGCTTGTCTTGCTTAGCATAAGTTGTTGGTGCACATAGGTGAGCCTAGTTTATTTAAATTATCGGCTTGTTAATTTAAACACCTACTTTTATTCCGCAATTAGCAAGCCTAAACCGGAAAAGTTTTAATCGCCTATTCACCCCCCCCCCCCCTCTAGGTGACATCATTGTCCTTTCAGATCCTCGGTTACAGATGCAGTTACTGTCGCTGCCAGGTGGGCCGGCCTCACATGTCATTGGGCATACAGTAAATGCAGAGAATCTCAACCCCATTTTTAGACTACCCATAGTAGGAGTAATATAGATGATAATATGCATGCTACTTCAGTAAGAAATATGAGATGCGACAACTAATTAATGTGAAGAGAGACACATATAGTACAATATCATAAAACAATTTTATGGATGAAAAACTTATGGTAAATACTAGATAGTTCACATGAATGTCGCACTAAAACATGTCTTGAATGTGGGTCAAAAGTAGGTAGAACATCTTATATTTTGATACAGAGGTGGTAGTATTTTATTTTGACTAAACTCAAAACACATGGTAACGAGTGTAGTTTTTTTTTTTTGACTAAACCCAAACACATGGTAACGATGCGAGTATGATCATTCCTTTTACTGTTTTTAGCTATTTGAGGATATGGAATCAGATTTTTTTATTTAACCGATCAGCAGTTTTCGCCTTGGTCATATCAAAATCTGTTAGTTAGCCACATATGCACCGCCATGTACCAAGCTGACTAGTGTGAGACTATGGCAGTTTTTTTAATCAAGCATTTTGTTTTGAATACCTCTCCAGAAAACGGTGTAGCTCGCTTCACTTACTACCTTTGGTCTTACGTTAGAATTGAGAAGGAGTTGCCTTAATTAGTTTGTACTCCATCCGTTTTTAAATGTACGATGTTTCAGTCTTTCCACATTCACATGTATTTAGATATATTTTAGTTTGTATGTTTACTCATTTTACTATGCATCTAAATAAAATGTAAAACACTTAAAATATGTTACATTTAAAGACGGAAAGAGTAGCAAACTAGACATCTTGTAAAGTTCTGCTACAAATATACCAGTTCAATAGTTTATGAAAGAACACATTATACCCTCGGTAGAATATTTGAAGGAACACATAGTATTAACGGAACAAACATTTGTGGCTCTCTTTTGTGGGCAGTGCGGTTTTAAGTAATAAAGACCCCTAACTTTATTTCCGCATGAATTCGAGTCCAAATTAACGAAGTCGAGACAATCTCGGCGAGTCCCCTAGGGCGATACCTAGGGTTTACTAGTCCTTCGGCGGCGATCGTCGGAGTTTTCAAGTTCTCGGCGATTTACCCCTAGGGTGGTGATCGCACAGCTGTCCGTGGATGCCCTGCTCGCGTTTGAGGAATAGTTAGGTCGGCTGGACGATCGTTCTCGTCCATGGCGGCTTCAGGGGGTAGCTCCTCGCGGAGGGGAGTACTGGATGATCCTTGTTCTCTGCTGGACCGACTGCACCTTGAGGATAACGAGTTGGACGAACTGATCTGGGAAGAAGAGGTGGATGTTACTGAGGAAGGGCCGAAGTGGCTTGCTAGGGTTCTTACGACCAAATCTTTCAGTCACGGGGCGTTGATGACAGATATGAGAACTGCGTGGAGGCCAGCACAGCAGGTAATCTAGCGATCTATAAACTCTAATTTGTTCTCTGTCCAGTTCCATTGTTTGGCAGATTGGAACATGGCAATACACAAGGGCTCGTGGGAGTTTAGGGGTTTTGGTGCCCTGTTAATTACTGAATATGATGGATTTTCTAAACCGGAATCAATCAAGCTCGATAAGCTGGAAACTTGGAGCCAGATTCATGGACTCCCTGATGGTGTGTTGAAGAAGGCAAGATTCTTGAAGAATTTGGCCAGCCGTATCGGCGAGGTGCAGGAGGTACAAACGATCCTACCAAGCGGATATGTGGGTTAGTTTATTAGGGTGCAAGCAAAGCTTTATGTTCATCAGAAATTAACACGATTTGTGAGCTTCTCGAGGGCAGGGAAAGCAGAATTTTTTCAGGTTAAATATGAGAAATTGCCTACTTTTTGTCACACTTGTGGTAAGATGGGCCACTGGCATGAAGAATGTGGCACAGGTGAATTTGATGAGGAAAATTTGAATGGGGACCTTTCATCCTTGCTCCTCGTAGAGGAAGAGGAGGTGGGAGATCCAATGGACAAACTCGTGATGTGAGGGGACGTGGAGGCTGAAGTTTTGGCAGAGGAAACTATGATAACAACTACAACTCACAGGAAACAGATAATAGAAACAGAGATGGTACCCCACCACAGAGTTGGAGGTGGAACAACACTTTCAATCAGAATGGGACTGATGGTACGACATATCTTAGTAAGGATCTAGTGGAGTTTCCTAATGTCAGGGTTCAGATATTCTCATGCCTGATGTTGCTCCTTCAGGAAGAAAACGTCTTGCTCTAGAGGGTATAGATGCGTAGAAAACTGCCCATGAGTCTGCTAATGTTTCAGATGTGTCATTACAGTTTGCTCCAAGCTCACTGCTGAATGATGAACAGGTGTCTGAACCAAACTTGGCAACTGATCCTTTGTCTAAAAAGAAGTTGAAAGCAAATAGTGGAGTTGCTGTTGATACAAAGGAGGGTGAAAGTGATTTGGATACACCTGTTTTGAATGAGGGTGAAATTGCGAGGGAATTACATCAACCGAAGGAAGGAGCTTTCTCGCCTTCATCAGGATCGGCGGGCCCCAATGAGGGTTCCGTCCGGGCGCAATGAAAATCCTAAGCTATAATGGTCGTGGCCTGAATCAGGCCTCGGCTGTTCGTCGCTGCTTAACCTGTTAAAGCAGCACAAACCGGATGTGATATTCCTCTCTGAAACTCACCTTGATAATTGGGCGGCGGAAATTCTCCGTCGTCAACATCAGATGGATTTCAAGGAGGTGGTTGGAAGTGATGGTCGAAGTGGTGGTTTGCTACTTCTTTGGAAGAAGCCGATTGTCATTTCTCTGCGGTATAAGATGCATAACTTCATCGACGTGTTCGTTGGGGAAAGTCAACAAACTGTGTGGAGGTTTACTGGTCTTTATAGGGAACCTCGGTGGCAGGACAACATCTCACCTGGCAATGTTTGCGAGATTTAAATGCAGCTGTTAGCCTTCCATGGTTGGTTATGGGAGACCTAAACGAGATTCTCTATCCTTTTGAAAAGGAGGGTGGAAATCCTCGACCTCAGCGATTTATGCAGGCTTTTAGGATGCACTTGATGACTACAACTTGTCTGACTTTGGTTATATTGGTAACAAATTCACCTGGCACAGAGGCCGAATACGAGAGGCTGGATCGAGCACTAACTAATGAGGCTTGGAACGATAGGTTCGGAGGAGCGGTAATGCAAAATCTAGAGTACATCAAATCTGATCATCGCCCAATTCTCATGACACTGGAAACTGAACAAAACCAGAGGATTGTTGGGCCGACGATTCTTAGATTTGAGGCTAAGTGGCTGAAAGAGGCCCAATTTCGCTAGGAGGTACAGGGCTTGGGAGCAGGCTGAATTGGGAGTTCAAAATAAATCTTTGGCGGGAAAACTGGAAGTAGTGCATTCTCATCTTCACAAATGGGATAGGTCTATTTTACAGAGTAGAAAGAAGAAGATCCGGAATAAACAAAAGATCATGAGGAAGTGGCAAACGATGCTCTTACTGATGAAAATATAGAGATGCAAAAGGAGTTAGCGAAAGAGATTGAGCAACTTCTTGAGCAAGAAGAAATTCACTGGGCGCGACGGAGCCGTATTAATTGGTTGCAACACGGCGACAAGAACACATCCTATTTTATCACTTTGCTAATGAACGTTGCAAAAGAAATTCTATTAAGAGGTTGAAGAATGAGAATGGGGCATGGGTGGAGGATATCACTGATCTTAACCCGATGATCTCTGATTATTTTGCAGGCCTTTTTAGTACAGAAGTGGATGAACCCGACCCAGAATTGCTGGCTAGGGTAACACCAAAGGTGTCTGACATGATGAATGAAAAATTGATGAAGTTGTATTCAGCTGAGGAGGTGAAAAAAGCATTGTTCTTCGATTGGTGACATGAAGGCTCCTGGGGTAGATGGTCTTCATGCAATATTTTTCAAAAAGTGTTGGGATATCTTAGGGAAATTTTGACTGCAGAAGTGTTAGAGGCCGTAAATAATAAGGTGATCCCAGCAGGTTGGAATGACAATGTTATTGTTCTAATTCCGAAGATTGAAGAGCCAGAGCTTATTTTCAATATCGCCCAATCAACCTCTGTAATGTTCTATATAAGGTAATCTCTAAGATGATCGCTCTTCGGTTGAAACATGTTCTTGATGATATCATTTCTCCTGTGCAAAGTGCTTTTGTCCCAGGAAGACTTATCACAGATAATATTTTGCTGGCTTACGAGAGTATGCATACAATAAAGAATAAAAGAAGGGGAAGTGGGGCTATTGTGCTGTGAAATTGGATATGCATAAGGCATAAGATCGGGTTGAATGGAACTTTTGGAAAAATGATGATCACTCTTGGGTTTGACAACAGGTTTGTGGATCTTCTTATGGCCTGTGTTCGATCAGTTACTTACAAGGTTCGGTTTAATAATCAAGAGACCAATAGTTTCACCCTTCGAGAGGGCTTCGTCAGGGGGACCCTTGTCTCCTTATCTTTTTTTGCTCTGTGCTGAAGGCTTTCAAGTCTTCTGGCTCATAGAGAGGAGGTTCGTGGCATTGAAGGTGTCAGGGTTTGCAGAAATGCGCCATCAGTATCTCATTTACTTTTCACTGATGATTCCCTTATCCTTATGAAAGCTAATATGACTAATGCAACCTCATTGAGACAGGTTCTTGAACAGTACTGTGCTAGCTCAGGCCAAATGGTGAGTCAGGCGAAATGCAACATCTTTTTTAGCCCTAATATGAATGTTGATGTGAAGGCTGAAATTTGTACTGAGCTTAATATTATGACTGAGGCTCTTTCAGATAAATATTTGGGCCTGCCAGCTCTTGTAGGGGTGGATAGAAGTGACAGTTTCATACATCTGTTGGAGAGAATTATTAAGAGACTTGAAGGTTGGAAAGAAAGGTTCTTGTCCATGGGTGGCAAGGAAATTCTATTGAAAGCAATAATTCAGGCGATCCCTGTGTATGCCATGGGGGTTTTCAAAATCCTAAAGAAATTATGCAAAGACATAGCTGATGCGATGGCAGGCTTTTGGTGGGGAGACTCGGATATCCAAAAACGTATGCATTGGATGGCATGGTGGAAGTTGTGTATTCCGAAAAACAATGGGGGTCTTGGGTTTCGTGATCTTCATGCTTTTAATCTAGCTATGCTCGCCAAACAATCGTGGAGACTAATTACTAATCCAGAGTCTCTTTGTGCTAAAGTTCTCAGAGCGAAATATTTCCATGATGGTAACCTCTTAAAAGCAGGAGCAAAGAAGGGATCCTCCTACACCTGGCAGAGTATAATTTCTGGCTTAATCACTTTTAAGCGAGGATTTATTTGGCGATTTGGTAATGGTGAGTTGATTAATATATGGGATGATCCGTGGGTGCCAGGGAGTCCAACACGCCAGGTTATTACTCCTCGAGGTGGTAACACTCTGCGAACTGTGAATGAAATTATTGATAAAAGGACTGGAAGTTGGAATGTACCTCTTATCCGTGCTAACTTTAGCCCCGTTGATGCTGACAGAATTATGCGTATACCCTTGAGTGATCTAATGCAGGAAGATTTTGTAGCTTGGAACTTGACAAAAAATTACAAGTTTTTGGTGAGATCGGCCTATTATGCTGAATGGAATCATCAAAATGGACATAGGCTCACGAGAAGAGATGATCATGGGATGTCAACCCATAACCCAGTGTGGGAGATTGTATGGAAGTTGCAAGTGCCAAGCAAAATTTAAAAAAATATATGGAAGACATTACATGGAATTGTACCAGATATGTCCATTCTTGCTAATAGGCATATACCGGTTTCTGGACAGTGTCCTATCTGTTTCTTGGATGCGGAGGACATTAGTCATCTAATTTTCAAATGTCCAAGAGCAAAGGAAGTGTGGAGTTCGATGGGTGTTTCTCAAATTGTAGAAAGCTTTGCTAACGTGGACAGATCGGGGTCAGTTGCTTTGGAAGAGATGCTGCGCAGTAATATTGAAACACCAACTGATCTACAACATATTGGTATTAAAGAATTTCTAGCTGTTGGAGCTTGGTATATTTGGTGGCAACGTCGTGAAGTTGTCAAGGGTGAAAAAGTGGCGGCCCCGCACGGACAAGCTTTGCAATCCAAGCCCTAACTCTTAATTATAAAGGAGCTGTGAAGGGAATACCACATGAAATATCATGGTCCAGGCCTAGGCCGGGATCGTATAAGTTAAATGTTGATGCATGCTATTTTTCTAATGCGACAGGTGTTGTGGGTGCTGTGATCCGAAATGCTCAAAGAGGCTGTAGCTGGGGTGGGGGAGCCAAGGACAAACTTACTTGATGCTGCAACCACGGAAGCCCTGGCGTTACAAAGTGGATTACATCTTGTGGACGATTTGGGGTGTGTCCCAATTACCGTTGAAACGGATTCAATGGAACTTGTCGAAGCTTTCAACGGAGTAACTGAAATTTGGAGCCCATACACTTCCATCTGACATCTTACTGCAAGAAGAATTGGTCAAGTTGTGGTGCAACACTGCCCTCGAGAAGCTAATGTTGTAGCTCATAAGTTAGCTAGATTTGCCTTTGATTCCGATTCTCTAGTGTTTTGGGAGGATGATCCTCCTAGTTTTATTATCCCCATGTAATGAACGATCTATCTTTGTTTGGTTGAGGCGGCAAGTTTCTGACGCACTCTTTTCCTTCCAGGGTACCTAAGGGACTGGAAGGTTTTTAATGAGCGGCTTGCCGACCTGTTATAAAGTGGTGAAAATTTCAAAAAAAAAAGTAATAAAGACCCCTTATCGGAAAAAAATGTGGGCAGCATAAAGAAGAAAAAAAACAGTGACAACACACGGTCTATATCATTTATTTTGTCTGAACATGTCCTCGGACACCCAAAGCGCGTAGAACTTCTTAAATCGAGCAACGATCAAATCCGTTTTAATTCGGTGTTTGAAATTTCGAATAAATCTGTTGCGCAAAAGAAAATCGAATAAATCGAACACTGTCCGTCCTACATACTGGGAAAAAGAATGTGAAAACCCCCGTTTCCTGACGAAACGGCAAATTAAACCCATCGCGATCTGGTGCGGTGGCCGCCCCCGTCGCCATTCTTCCGGCCACGACTCGACCGCCGCATCGCGCACTCCCCACTCCCGACGATGCGGCACCTCCTCCTCTCCCGCCTCCTCCGCCGCGCCGCGTCCCCCTCCCAGCCGCACCACCACCTCCAACTCATCCGCGCCCTCTCCTCCTCCTCCCCGCTCCCGGCCTCCGACGCCGACCTCCGCAAGTACGCCGGCTACGCGCTCCTCGTCCTCGGCTGCGGCGCCGCCACCTACTACTCCTTCCCCTTCCCGCCCGACGCGCTCCACAAGAAGGCCGTCCCCTTCAAGTACATGCCCCTCCCCGACGACCTCCACACCGTCTCCAACTGGAGCGGCACGCACGAGGTCCACACCCGCGTCCTCCTCCAGCCCGACTCCCTCCCCGCGCTCGAGGACGCCCTCGCCGCCGCCCACAGGGACCGACGCAGGCTCAGGCCCGTCGGCTCTGGGCTCTCCCCCAATGGCCTCGGCCTCTCCCGGGCTGGCATGGTCAACCTTGCCCTCATGGACAAGGTGCTGGACGTCGATGTCAAGAAGAAGACTGTCACGGTGCAAGCAGGGATACGTGTTGCCGAGCTCGTGGATAATCTCCGAGAGCATGGTCTCACGCTGCAGAATTTCGCGTCTATTCGGGAGCAGCAGGTCGGCGGCATCATTCAGGTATGACCTGGTGGGGGAAAATCAATTTCGTTTTAGAAGAGAGCTGTATCGGTGAATTCTTATACATTAAAATAAAAAATTGGCAATAACATTGAGCACACGTTTGGCTGAAGATGTTCCATGAAACTTTAACATTAGCAACACTCCAACAGTTTACTGTTATATTCACATAAAGCAAGAAAACATCGCCTCATAGCCTGTTACGGGGACTGAAACACGTATAATGTAGCAAACATTGCATGTTCTAGTGATTGACAAAACTTCCACGTGTATTGTACTTGTAGATTTAGTTCATGTCCTCGCACCTGTTAACAAAAGGACTGATAGGCCTTTCTGTTCAGAGGCAAATAAATTAGCAGAAAATGGTATATAGAAAGGCTCAGGCTTATCTACCGTCGAGTCTTATCATCTAATCAGCTCTTTTTTTAGATTTCTCATTCAAACATTAGTACTTGAGATTTAACAAGATACTCCCTCCGTTTTTAAATATAAGATGTTTTAGGTGTTGCACATGTTGACTAGATTCACACTAAAGTGAGTGTCCATACAAACTAAAACGTGTCTAGATACATGTGTATGTGGGAAAATGCTAAAACATGTTATATTAAAAAATGGAGGGAGTAGGTTTCATTTTGTTTTGTTCGCTTGGTCTTTATTCTATATTTAATTGCACATGGTTACTGAACATTTTTACCAGCTACAAATGTTTTTGAAATCTTTTTATCATAGAATTCCAAGTGTTTTACTAAAAGTGAAAACTTTTTCTGCGAGTATTGTCCTTTTTCTCGAGAGAGATAAGTATTGCTCAAGGCAGGGCCGGGCCCACTGTTGTGCCGAATGTGCGGCCCGCACAGGGCCCCAAATTTTTGGGGGCCCAATATTTTGCATTTTTAGTTATCATATCTAGTAAATACAAAAAACTTTGTACCCAATTGAAGACGTGAAAGGAGCGATGATGCGTTGGTGAATGGCTAATTCTTTCCTCTAGCAGATGGATGGTTCGAGTCCTGCCATCCGCAACCGTGATTTTTTTTCCATGTTTTTTAACCACGATAAAAAAAACAACCCCAAAGGGAAATGATCAAGGATAAAAACGAAAACTACCTCAAAGGGAAATGATCAAGGCCAACAAGTGATGCCTTGCAGTAAAACAGGCGTGTATACTATCTATTTAATCTACACTATCTATTTATTTTCCCATGTTTTTTTAACCACGATAAGAAAACTACCGCAAAGGGAAATGATCAAGGCCAACAAGTGATGCCTTGCAGTAAAACAGGCGTGTACATTATCGATTTAATCTACTATTAAGCGTTAGAATTTAATAAATCTATTTTTTCGAATGCTAGCAATATTTCTCACCGGGGAACAAAATTAACAGTTATCAATCAATTCGCAAAAATTCAAAAGTCCTCACCTGGGGCTGGAGGGCCAGGCTAACAAATGATGCCTTGCCTCTACGCCCCTCGATGACTCAGTCTATTTGATCTACTAAGAAACGTTTAGATTAAAATTTATCTATATTTATCCAATACTTTCAGACAAGACGGTGGGGAAAATGACTTAGCCTACCTTACTGAGGTAGTCAGTTGGAGAAGAGCGCGACATCAATGGTAGTGATATTTTTTAGTGAGGAATAAAATTAATAGTTACTAATCCATTCACAAAATTTGAAGGCCCTCGCCTCTATGCCTGGAGATGTGGTTGTGGACTAGTATGAGTCTAGAACGAACCCTCATGTGGATGGATCATGCTAGCGATGCGACAAACCCGATAAGAAGTGTCGAGTGCTAGTTTGTCTTTTGTTTCTTCTTGGCTTTCTCTGGTCCTGCGATCGTCCGCTCAACAATCTCCCCATCCCGACCGACACTTCGACATGAACCGTTAGACGGACTTTGGTAAAGAGAAAGTAGGGGCCCATTTCAAAGCTTGGCACAGGGCCCCGGATTATGCCGGCCCGGTCCTGGCTCAAGGGAGCACTGAATAGTATGTTAGCTATGGACAGTTCTTATGGCATAAAAGTAACAGGTCCATAAACCAACATCATGCCCACAAATTGCCGCCTGGGATATCGAGTACTAAGTCACTGTGTGTGGGCATATCAACTGTGTACTCACATTTGAATATCAGAATATGTATGCACCAGTCTTCCCCGCCCTACAGCTTGAGGGGATCTAATTATTTTCTTGGCATTGCTCTACAACTTGCGGGAATGAAGCTTAACCTCCACTAACTTCATTTTAGACCAAAGACATTTATATAAAACTAATCTCAATGCTATTCTTGATTCCCTACAGGTTGGTGCCCATGGCACTGGCGCAGGATTGCCTCCAATTGATGAGCAGGTTATTGGCATGAAACTGGTTACTCCTGCCAAAGGGACATTAGAGTTATCGAGGGAGAAAGATCCTGACTTATTTTATCTTGCCCGCTGTGGACTTGGTGGCTTAGGAGTCGTTGCAGAAGTTACTCTTCAATGTGTAGAAAGACACCAACTTGTTGAGCATACCTTTGTTTCTAATGCAGATGAGATCAAGAAAAACCACAAGTAATATTACACACTGTCTCAGTTGATTAGTTTGTACAGTCAGCGCCCTTTACTGGAGGAATTTCTAACTTCCCCACCCTTTTCAGGAAATGGTTATCTGAAAACAAACATATCAAGTACTTGTGGATTCCATATACTGATACAGTTGTGGTTGCCAATGTAATCCTCCGTCAAAATGGAAAACTCCAAAGTTGACATCAAAATATGGAAAGGATGAAGCCCTGCAGCATGTTCGCGACCTTTATCGAGAGTCACTGAAGAAATATAGGTGAGAACACATGGCTAATGGTTTGCTACTAGGAATTGCAACTCTTCCTTGGTTTGCTGCATGCAAATGTGTCATAATCCATTCTAGGTTAATAGGAGAGCACCTTACAAGTACACTTGCACTTTTTCTGTGTCGCACTTAACTACTAACAAGCTTCATTTAGATACTCTGCTGTTATGCAGATATCTTTTGTACCCAAATGAATCACCTACGGCACCGAAATCCTGCCCCTCCCGCGGAACTAGTACCACCAATAGATAGACCCGTCCCTTCTTGGGTAACCCTGAAAGTATCTTCTTGTACGGACTGAAACAAGAAACAATGTGAGAAAGCATCAATATAATAAAACTAATAGAGAATTAAAAATCGTAACTTCAAACAAGAACTCTAAATTTAAAGCAATAATAAAGAATAAAGAGCCGACTGTATTAATAAAACTGAGAAAATTAACTCGGAAAGATTTTTTTTTAAGCTCCATTGTGGAATTAAGACCTAACCATTCAAGGAGAAGCTGTGCGAACGAAAGAACCTATGACTCGATAGGATTTTATCATTTTATTGAAAACAATGGTTAGAGACTGAACTGATAGGAGCAAGTGATTTTCCTCTGGTGGCCGTTGTGTCTTTAGCTTGCTCCTAGACATGTATTAGTGAGTTTGACCTCTCCACCTTGAGACCCTTGTCAGTCTAGAGGCTCTTACAGAAAGGCATGGGGGGTGCCAACATATTTGTAGGAAGAGTTGCGTACGCCAAAATTTAGACAAGTGTCAGGTGGGACTTCTTAATGCCTGCAGATAAACATTCTGTTGTTACCTTCAAATGATAACAAGCAAGCTCAAGTTGGAGGTTGGCACAGCCAAGTAAAATATTTAAAATATATTGGAACCACTTGTAGATCTACTCAAAGGAACTAATTTTGAATATGTTCTGCACTAAATTTCTAGCTTTACTCAGCAATAGTGAAATTTTATTGTTTTAGTTTCTAGCTTATGCAACTTCATAGATGCTTTTCAGAACTGAAGCAGAAAGTAAAGACCCAGCAATTGATCAACTATCATTTACTGAACTGAGAGATCAATTGCTTGCCCTTGATCCTCTGGATAAAGATCATGTGATCAGGATTAATAAAGCAGAAGCTGAGTACTGGAAGAAATCTGAGGGATATCGCATGGGCTGGAGTGATGAAATTCTAGGTTTTGATTGTGGTGGGCAGCAGTGGGTTTCTGAAACCTGCTTCCCTACTGGAACTCTAGCGAAACCAAGTATGAAGGATTTGGACTTTATGGAGGAGTTGTTACAGTTGATTGAGAAGGAAGATGTACCTGCACCTGCACCTATTGAGCAGCGTTGGACTGCCCGCAGTAGGAGTCCCATGAGCCCAGCATCAAGTTCCGAAGAAGATGATATATTTTCATGGGTAACTTGTTCTTCTGTATTTTTTGTTGTTTCGTTAATCAATTTTATTGTTGCTGTTATCCACCGACAGTTTTCTTGTAATCATACCAATTATTTTGTACTTGTCCTACATATGGTTCTATATCTGGTGAAATGGGTTAAATGATGCAGATTGCATGAAAATCAGACGTGTGAGTTACAAAATCATAGTTATACCAGACTCAGGGGAGGGCATGTTCGAAGCCCATGTAAAATTTTAAGATCGAACTCATTCAGATTTGCACGATACCAGAAAGGCAAATACTACTTCTTTTATCTGAAAAAGGCAAATACTATACAATGTGTCATATCTATTCTCCGAGAATTTTTCTCTTCTCGTCTCAAATGGGATTTCAGTTTGTCTAATTTTTGTAGAAGTATAGAATATGCGCTGTTCTATATTTGGTATATCTGTCGGTATTTTAAAACTTCGTACATGATTTTTGATGCATTTGCAGTATTTATCCCAATTTTTAGAGGACATGCTCCTGTATAACTTAGTTCAAAGTGACGTTGATAATTAGTTTACAAGCTGATGAAATACATTGCTGCTCTGAACATTTTCATATCATGTGTACTTAGCAGATAGCAGCCATACCTACATAAATAAGTATATTCTTGCGATCTGTTGGTCTCAGGTTCAGTGATAATACAGTCATGGGAAGTCCTTTGTTTCATGCTGTGTTGTTCGTGCGGCCCGTTGTTTAAAATGAAATTCGTTTCACTGTAGATGATGTGAAAAATTCAGAACACTTTTCATATTCTGGGATATAAATTACAATCAACCTGAAAGGAGTGCATGATAGAACACTAACAGTACATTTAACTTAACTGCTCTGGAGATTCGCAATCTTCTATGAATTATGTTTCAGAGGTTTTACCAGGTTCTTGCAAACTGTAGCTGCATTTTTTGTATTCAGTTTTTAACACTGTAACTTTACCATGTTGCAACTTTTAGTTGATAGTTTCTTTGTTACTACTATTAAAATACTTAGTGTGTGGTTATGCAATACAGGTTGGCATAATAATGTATTTACCAACATCGGACCCTCGCCAAAGGAAGGACATTACGGAGGAGTTCTTCAACTACAGAAGTCTGACGCAAACTAGTCTCTGGGATGATTATTCTGCATATGAACACTGGGCTAAAATTGAGGTACCAACTTTTGCTAGCACCTGCAATATCTACGCACCTACCATTAGGTGTTTGTTAGTAATTTTTGCTGCAGACATGGTGAAAGATTAGCATCAGACCTGTTAATTACAAGTGAATAATATTTTCTCTTCCAGGCATAACAGTTGCTCGCTGAACTGTCTTGCCCTGTTTGTTAACAAAATAGTGCGCCTCTGAATTAATGCTTTCCAATTCCTCTCCTTACTTCCTTAGGTTCCGAAGGACAAGGATGAACTAGCTGAGCTGCGGGTTAGGTTGCGGAAACGTTTCCCAGTTGATGCGTATAACAAGGCACGCATGGAGCTGGACCCTAACAAGGTTCTATCAAGTGCGAAGTTAGAGAAGATGTTCCCAGGGACGCCGACTGTCCAACATGCAAAGTAAAGGTGTTCTGGTTGATGATATGCTGAGCGCACAATACTTCATCGTAATATGTAGCTTCTTTTTGCCATCTTGAAAAATGTACTATTCTAGGTTGGATTATGTCGTGGATACTTGATCAAAACTAAAAACTACCATCTTGCCCCGCTGGTGGTTCACATGATCATGCACGCTTGCTGCAGAGTTAACATCTTTGTAGAACTTGCTCTGTTGGTAGAGAACTAGAAATATGTTTTTTCGTGCTCTCACCTGTGGTCAAGCGCCTGTCACAGGTGTCATATTCCTTTGATTCAGTCTGCCATCCTCTCTTTTAAATGGAGCTGGAATTTGATTTTTGTGTCGGGTCATCATATTTGTGCTGAACGGGGAATGATACGGCGTCCCGCTCTGTTTTGTGAGCTGGCATGGATAAACTTCAGTGGAGATGTAAGTTAAGTCCCACATGATTTTTTATATGCAATTTAGTAGTCCTGCATTTTATGACCCGAATTCCATAATGCAAAAATATATCCATGAGTAACTTAACTAAGGCAAAACAATAGCAAAAATCAATTTTGGGATATCGTTTTTCGGTATTTTATTGGTCGATCTAAAATAATGGGTAAATTGGCTAGTTTATCGACATATGGGCGATTTATCGGCTAAAATTTAACCGATGAATAAGCCGATTTATCTTATCGATCAGACACCAGTAAGCGATAAATTGGACGATTAATCGGAATATCGGTAGATATCTTGAACAATGGCAAAAATACTTTATTACTCCTAGTTCACAAATAAGTGATTGTTTGAACGCAAACTCAAACACACAAACATTTTAGGTTGCTCATGACTTTCAGCTGTTTTTACCATTTACACATGAGTTGCAACTAAAAATTTCTCAGCTGCACATGAATAACACATGGACGACACTCATATGAGTGTGAATTAACTTAATTCTTACTCTTACTCGATTGAGCTCGGTTCCCTTTTATACATGCATTTCATCGTATTTCTGTTTTTTCTATTACTGCATTTTTAAATCTTACGAAACCAAATGCGTCCATAATATTTTGTCCGGAGAGTTTAGGTTTTGGTCCGGTCCGGTCCGCGTCCGAGTCTAAAAACCCCGTACGACCGGGTACACAAGCAGTCGAGCTCGAGCACGGCCGCCTCCACTGCTGCGCCCAACTGACAGCTGTCCCCCCTCTCCTGCCGCCGCCGCTGCCGCGCCGGCCCTCGGAATGAGGTCGTCGGCTGGATGTCTTCGATGGTCGACCGCGGGGACCAGGAGAGCCACCGCCTCTTCCTGGCGCGGCGCACGGCGCTGGAGATGCTGCGCGACCGCGGGTACAGCGTGCCGGAGTCCGAGCTCGCGCGCACACTCCCGGAGTTCCGCGCGTGGTGGGCAAAGAATCCCGAGTTCGAGCGCCTCGCCTTTGGCACCGCCCGTGCCTCCGACCACTCCGACAAGGTGATTTTACTGCTCCATCCCTGGCAATTATGATTCCCCTAGGTGCTATTGTGCTTCCGTGCTCATCCTGGGCACCATCCCGAGACTAGATCTTTGCTCATTAGCGTGCTAGTGTCCAATTGGGCTTGGAATAGAGGATGCGTCGCGCATTTGAGAAATAAAGGAGGAAAAAAGAGAGGATGTCGGTCTTCTGGCAACCTTTCTTCTTCACTGACTTGTGCCAGACGCATATTGATTTTTAGAATGTTTTTGATTGTAGTTTAGCAGTACTACCGTTCTTTTGGGTTCAGCTGTTTATGGTTAGCATCATTCTGCAAATGGATGACCCAATTTAGTACTAGTATGTAGTGAAGTTTAATGCTTACATATCTTAAGGAGGCGCTGATTTGTATGTATTAAAAGATAGCTTGCGCCGCCGAAATAACTCTTCAACGACACTACATCCCTTCCCTCTTCCCCCATCTCTGCCACCTCTCACAACTCCCACTCCCCCCATTGGAATCTAGTAATTCTGCACCCCCTTCCACTTCCTGCTCTGACCCTGAATCTCACGTATAAAAGAAGACCCTGAATCTCACGTATGAAAGAACAGGCCTATACATGGACAAAGAGGGGGCGACAACAATTTTAGAATAAATTACGAAACTAGGACTCCGAACTGATGGAAAGGTCTAGGCACTAGCCAATGCAAACAAAAGTCCTAAGTGATGGAAAGGTCTAGGCAATTCACATATACACTTCAACATAGCGAATCAACTTTGAACTCACAAAAAAACATCTACTTTGTACCCAATTTAGACCAATTTTCAACTCGTCGAAGATGGCACTGCCAGCCCACAAAATCAGCTTTCAACCCACCAAAACCAAGCAAATCAAGCTTCCAACTAAACGACTTCCAGTATGGCTTTGTGCATGAATCGATGCAGAGGCCGGGGCTTATTCCCCTTTTTTTTTAAAAAACTAACTTTCAGTCACTACAAATTCAACTTGGAAAGGGGATGAAAACCACTTCAAACCCAATATAAAGCACCCTACCTCCCATGGTGCCAGCTGTGATTGCTGAAAAAAATGCCCAGATCTGGCCCTCGCCTCGATGAATAACGGAAGCCTAGATCTGGCTCCTACCGCACCAATTTCCAGCATAGACACCGACACAAAGGGTAGCGTGGACAGGGAGGGACATGGAATTTGCGGTGGATGCAGCGGGAAGCGGATGAAGGTACAAGTCCCTGTGGTGGAGCTGCTCTGCGCCCTACGGCGAAGGGAAAGAAACACTAGAGAGAAATGAGGATTGGAAAGAAAGGGAAAACGAAAAGACAGGTGATGGGGTCCAGTGGCAACGTGGTCAAGGTGTGTAAATCGTGGCGATGGGAAATCGTTAACACCCAAAGAACAGTCTTAAATTAGTTTTTGTGCATGTTATATACTCCCTCCGTTCCTTAATATAAGGCGTCTAAGTTTTTGAGGAAAATTTCAAAATATAAGGTGTATTACGATTCACAGACAATTTTACCCATATAAAAATGAGTCACAAATTGGATTAGTGGAATTTGATATATTGTTTTCAGTTTGTGGCTAATAGGGAGTTCTTTCTCTCGATTTTTATCATTAGATAATTATTCCACCGCATGTAAAATGCTGGTGTCTTAATATCCGTGCCAAAACCTTAGACGCCTTATATTATGAAACGGAGGGAGTAGTACGGTACCTAGTGCTTCTGTCTTTCTAGTGCATGTTGTTATTGCTTGGGGTTTCTAACTTTTCACTTTTTATGAGAGAGTAACATAGGAGTACACTTTAACTATGGTTAACTCTTATCTCAGGTGCAAATTCTGTTCTGCCCAGAAGAGCCTGTCAGAATTGGAACTATCCAGGAGATATATGACCAGATCGAAGGGGAGAACTTGTCCAGACTTATTCTGATATTGAAGGGAAAAATAATGCCTAGAGCTAGAGAGTCTATGAAGGAGAAATTCACATTTGAAGTAGACATTTTTCAGGTAAGTATTGTATAGTTATTCATGGCTTATTTTAGAATTGAAATTATGTAAATGAACAATGTGTGTTGTAAGAATAACGCCATGGCATCAAGTAAAGCACAAAAAGCAATTTTTGTGTACATGTGGTAGTGGATATAATCATACTCCCTCTGTTCCAAATTAATTGAAGATCTAGGTTTGACCTAAGTTAAACTTCTCTAAGGTTGACCGAGTTTATAGAAAAATGTGTGAATATCTATAAAGTCAGATCTATATAGTATGAAAACATGTTTTACCATGAATCTAATTGCACTAAATTGGAGAGTATAATGTAGAATCGGAATTCAGTGTACATGTTTCCGCAAGTTATGTTCTCAACCTAAAATCATTCTTCCATGAGTCATGACTTCAGTCATGGACAGTTCATGCTGTACTATTTTATATAATGTTTATACTTTACACATTACATGTTCAAACTTCAAACTGATGTGCTTTTCTTACCAAAGGTCAAAGAATTACTGGTTAACATTACTAAGCATGTCCTGAAGCCCAAACATGAAGTGTTGTCTGCAGAGGAAAAGGTCAATCTCCTGAAGGAGCACAATGTGGAGGATTCACAGGTATGTATATCTATAATTTTTTACTGATTGCTAGCACGAAACTACGCATTGTGTGATAGAACTCTCGATAATATGTTTATTCTAGAATATTGCAACCATCCAGGCAGTTTCCTTTTAGGGAGCCAGAGCACATTAATTTTTTACTATAGTTAAATTACAGAACCATTCTTAAGATGGAGACACAGTTAAAATATGTTTTAATTGACTGAAATGTTTGGATCCAGCTTCAAGTTTAAGTAGTACTACCTCCGTTTCAATGAATAAGGCGTCCTCGTTTTACGTGTTTTTTCTTTGACCAAGAATTACTCCAAATACATAAAGACTATAATCAAGATATTTTTGCTCAAATTTATCGGTCAAAGTTCATCTTGGAATGCGCCTGCGCCAAGAATGGTGACTGAGGATTTGCATTGGTTATTTTTCACCAGAAAGAAAGAGATGGATAAAATTTACACCTTTTCTATGTATTGTATCTTACTCTATCTTTTGCTCAAATCCTAACTACAGTTATTCTAGTTGTCTCACCTCCTACCATTGCTTCTTCCCTACCTCCACTTTCCGCAAAGGCGCCTCGCCTCGTCTTGTCTGGTCCCTGCTCTCTCATCTCTTCCCTTCTATCAAATCCCCACCCGAAATCTCAAAATACTTATTGGATATTTTCTTCCACTCTTCTACTGCTACACAATCCCGCTGTTGGCACAGACGAAGCCTGCGTGTCGACAGCGGTGTCCTTGTTCACGAACATGGCGAACTTCATATATATTGGAACCTCAAGATGTCCAGCAGCTGCCCCTGCCTGGCCTTATTTGTCAGCCAGCTCTCCACATTCCCTGCCACCTCCAAGGTGAGGAATAAACTTCGCTCGCTGAGGAGCAAAAGCTTTCAGATTCTGGAATATTTCCCTGGACCTCGACTTCATAGGACCCCTTCCGATGTTACAATGTTCCATGACTCGACCGGCAAGCCATGCAATTTCACAAACTAAGAAACATCAGCAATGTCGTAACTTGTCACCCCCATTCGCACCTTCTTGTCCGTGGTGGCACTGCCAGATCTGCTCCACCTGGTCGTGCCCTATGCCATGGTGATCAATGTGCCGTACTATACAGTAGGCAGCATGGGATCCCACCGCAGGCGGCAGGGCTGTCGCAATAACCGTGAATACATATGTCAGGTGACAGGGCTGTCCAACGCTGGTTTTGCCAGCCACATAACTCTCCATCGAAGATGGTAAGAAGAGAAGGTACATGAGTTGGAGGGCTTCTTTTTTGTATGAGTTGTGCAAAACAGGGTTTGAAGAGGCCTACCGGGCACTTGATGTTAGGAGCTGGCTTGGAGAATGAAGGATAGGGTGGGGGAGAGGAGGTAGTAGGTCCATTGGATGTGGAAGAAGGGTCGAAACATGGAAATGGTGGAAAATCTCGTCTTATCATTTCGAGTGGCGAATCCTCAATTGCAAACTTAGCAGACGGCAAATCTCAGTCACCATTGATCTCCCATTTCTTGTGGGTCAACTGTTTCATGCTAGAACAGTGATGTTGTTTTTTCAATCGCACTGACATTGCAAGTCACTGTGCTATGTGAACCATGTAACATCTTTTTGTTACATCCTGCTGATTGTCATTGGTTTCTAAACATAATGGCAGGGCCTGGCTGTTGTCTGTTGGTCTGCATCTTAGTTGCTACTCCCTCTGTCCATAACATAAGATGTTACTACAACCATGATGTTGTACTGATTGTGTTTGCAACATGAATGGGGCCTTAAAAGAGACAGCAATCCCTATCGTGCTTGGATGTTATGATGGAGACTATTGATAACATGGTACCGTCCTGGGGCACTTGCGTCCCATAGACATCATGCTGATAAAATGTGCTGACTTAGCACAACTTTGTTTATCATATTTTTTGTTTTTATATGGTTTTACTTAAACCAGGACTTGATGTCTGGATCAGCTTGTGCTGTTATCATAAATTGAATAGAAGATACGAATATGATATGTGTGGGGGCATGCATCATTTTCCATTTTTCCTCTTATCTGGTTGGTGGAGTGTTCACATGCCTGAAATGCCAAATCGCATTATTAACTTCTATTTTCCATGGAACTTCAGTTTCTTTGATATCCATATGAAGTTGTTTTATAGTAATTTTAGACAGTTTGCTGAAAATGGTGCTTTTATCTTTCAGCTCCCTCGCATGCTAGAGACTGATGCTGTTGCTCGCTACTATGGCCTTGGCAAGGGAACTGTAATTAGAGTGACATGTGATAGTGAGCTTACTGGGAATCATGTGACGTACCGATGTATTTTCTGAGTGCTGCATGTGTTTCCATGGATGAAAGCTATAGCCAGCTGTTTGTAAAATTGTGTTGCTATGTTGTTCAGTGTTCAATGGCTCATTACGATAGCAGGTGTCTGGACTTGTGCAGATGTGTTACATAGAATGGTCTACTGGAATTGAAGCAGTATCCGTTTATGGATTCCATTCAATTTTGCAAACTAGATCTAGCATAGGTGCGACAAGTCAGATGTCAAAATCCCGAGTAACCAAGAGAAGAAAAAAGATATAATTGTCGATTTTTTTGTATGCAGCTAACTGTGCCTTGGTCTGCTGCTTGTCTTGGGTGAAAATTCGTCGTCTGCCACCTTTCTCTTGCGGGTGCTGCTGTCACCGCTGCTGTTGTCCGTGTGGTTGCTGCTGATATTTGTGGGGTTACTGTTGCTGATGGTATCGTCGTTGGTGCTGTTGTTTGTGGGGTTACTGCTGGTGTTGCTATCGCTGTTGCTTAGCAGGTCGTCTTCTTCCTCGTGGTAGTGCTCCTTGCATCTGCTTTTCATTATGTGGGGCTTCAGCTTACTCATGTCTGATAGTCGCACGGTTTCAGGAAAAACTCATTTGCTCCTTCCTCCAGGCATCTGAGACAGAATATCAAAACATGTATCAGAGTGCATTCTAAGATCATGTATTCATGTACCATGATTCAGGAAACAACAATTATGCTAGTGCATCTGTCTAATACTATTCATTTACAGTTTTCTTTATTTCCAGATCTTAGGATATCAGCTTTACTTTTCGTGCCCCCTGTTTTTACTCCATTTGCGCAGATAGAAATGGACATGGGGTACAGAGACAAGTGATGCTGGTGAGTGGTCTGCAACTATAACCCATTTTATATAGACACGATCAACTTGAAAGATCGATAGGATTGATCTCCGTATCATTCCATATCTCTATTATTTATTTTACACTAAGTATATCGAGATAGAATATTAGGACGACGTGAGCTGTGTTTTGGTGTGGGGACTTTGTTCCTTTATTACACGGCATGTGACGCCAAATCAGTAAAGGATTCTCAGAGATTTTGCTGTCTAATTTAGACCTAAACCTATCGGTTCACAATATAGTTAGATGGAACTACGTGAAAGTTTTCTAACAGTTGTTAAAGTAAAACAATATTATCACTTTATCAGAAATCAAGATTTTTTTTCAATGAAGGTAATCTACTGATTTTAGATATATGAGAAGTTCAATCCAGTTCATGTGTACACTCAATTTTTATGCAAAGCTGCGTTCGAATTCTTGCATGGAAATATCAGTGGACTGGTTTAGGGATGACCTGAACAGTAAGACTTTACCCAAAAGGTGCTCACCTATTGATTCTTGAAGGTATGTTCTCGGATGACATGATCACAACGGGGATGTCTCTTAGAGACGACGATTCCTGATTGAACAAACCAGAGAGACACCATCAGGCACTGTTGAGTCCTTGCTTCAGCATATCAAATCAACTAACAGATCACACCTAGAAGATTTATTGAGAGAAAAAAGATTTTAATTACCTTAATCTTTTTTAGTAGATCGTATCCTGTCATGCCAGGCATGCAGTAGTCAGTGATGATCAGGTTCACGTTCACCTCAACGTCCTTCTCAGGAGCAAAACCAAAAAATCAATCAGGAACCATTCTCCAGAACAAGAACACTACTGCACATGTCTAGAACATAAGATGTGAAACCATCGCCTTAGTTCTTACCAGGTGGTCTGCATGGACAGCAACTGAGGCATCCTCGCCATGGAGCCCCAAGAACTCCAAAGCCTTGGAACCAGAATCAACCGTGGTAACTGCAGAAACAAAGGCAAACACACGAACAGAACTCTGCATCAGATGCCATGGCAGAAAATAGCTGACGCTGAAACTAAAACCAAGAGGAGCATGATATGATTGATACCTTGGAAAGACGATGTCCTGAGGAGTCTCTCAATGAGCTTCCTGTCAGGGAGGCTGTCATCCACAGCCAAGACATGGAATTGAGCCTCTGCGATTGCCACTGCCATTGGAGAAGAAAGAGTGTTTGTGATAGAGGAGGTGGATTCTAGGAGGAGAAAGCAAGACTGGTAGAGGAAAGACAGGTGGTGTGTGCGCTTGGCATGAGTCCGTTTGCTTTTCAAGGGTGTGTGGGTGGGGTTGAGTTTATATATACATCCAAGAACATGAAAAAGGATTCCAGGGAGATATGGAGAAAAAGTGGGTGAAGAAAACAAGTGTAATGACCAAAGGAAATCCCACCTCATGGAAAGCAAGATCCTAGGCAGATTTCGGCCAAATCTTGCCATGAATTGACTCCACAATAGAATAGACCCAGCAACATCAGCCACAGGCCCCTATGGTCCACCATTTTCTTTTGTTCCCTCACTTTTCCCCGTCGATCTCCATCTGCCTTTAATTTTTCGATTCTTGGGTTGTCCTCTTGTTTGGCTGACCTGAAAAGAAAGATTTGGGTCATTTCTGGCGATTTGGTACAGATGAAAAATAAAAGGAAATCTGGTATAGGTGTGATCTTCCGGTTCCGGTTTCATGTGCATCCATCTAGTCTGTTGGAATATCAGTAGTTGCTGGCGAAACCAGAAATCTTTTTGAGAGGGGGCACACTATGTGGCCGGGGGCATTTCTAAGAGGGGGCACACTATGTGAACGGGGGCATTTTTCAAACTTGTTACCAACTATGTACTCCCACCATGTAAGAAAACAGAGTATATAAGTTTATTGAAGAAAATATCAACATATAGGATACCAGCTAAATATAATAATACTTATATTTCATGATGAATCTAAAAATATTTATTTGGTATTATAGATGTTGATAATTTTTCTATGAACTTGCTCTAAGTTTACAAAGTTTTTGTCATTAACGTTTACAAAGTTTAAAATAAGAAAAAACTAGGCGTGGAGGTGCCCCCTCACCGGCGGCAGGTGGTACGGCGGCTCCGGCGACACCTAGGGTTCTTGGGTCTGTGGTGGTGGATCCGATTGCGCTTTCTTCGGGTTTCTCGGGGTGCTTTGTGCATTTTCCTGGGGTCCTTTGTGTTTTCTTTCTTTTCTTTGGACCTCCTTGTAATGTGTACTGAGTTTCCTTTTTTATGAATCGGATCCTTTTCTCAAAAAAAAAAGTTTAAAATAAGAAAAAACTGATGTCCACTATATTCTGACACAGAGTGGGTACGTAGTAGTAGAACTAGCTCTGTTAAACACACGGTTTGTCCCGTTGTAAGCAAGTTAAGAAAAATTTGGGTCATTTCTGGCGATTTGGCACAGCTGAAAAATAAAAGGAAATCTGGTATAGGTGTGATCTTCCGGCTCCAGTTTCATGTATATATCCATCTAGTCTACTGGAGGATCAGTAGTTGGGCTATCGAGCACCTTTTTTTTTAATAAGGGGGTGACCGGCCTATGCATCCAAGAGATGCACACAACCATCCGCAATTATTAAACAATCCAAATATTCAGGTTTACAATTCAAGGATCACATAAGGTGGATACAAAAACCAGCCACTCAAACAACAAAGATCTATGCATCGATTCTTCTAGAATGAAGCCACCCAGACCGGTTGAAGATAGCCCGCACGACCGTCAGCAAACGGGTACACCCGGCATCCATAAGACCACGCTGGTCCGCCGGGAGTAGGAATGAGCATAGGTGTATCCAGTGGCACGCCTTGTGAATGACCTGCAAATAATGAATAGAATTCGTTTTGTTAAAGACAATATCATTTCTACAATTCCAAATAGCCCACAAGATGGCCGCGACGCCAATCCGAATGTGAGCCTTTATAACTTTATCAATCCCGTTTAACTATGTACCAAATATGTTGTTTATACTAGAAGGTGGGGATATATTAAAAGTAAAATGAACTAGTCGTCAGATATCTCTAGCAAAAGGACATTGGACGAAAAGATGCTCCGCAGACTCATCCGCATGAAAAAAACGCATTTCTTACATCCTACCCAATGTCTTTTAGCCAAGTTATCTTTTGTCAACAACTCTTTTCTGCTAACAAACCATAAAAAAATCTTAATTTTTAATGGAATCTTTAATTTCCATAAGTACTTACACAGGTACCTTGTATGTCCATTCATGAAGTCTTCGTAAAGAGACTTAACAGTAAACACACCATTATTAGTGAGAGTCCATGTAAATTTATCAGCATCATCTCTTAAAGTTACTCGCATCAATCTCTCCACTAATAAAAACCATGCATCTCTCTGCTGACCTAGCTATCGAGCACCTATTGTTTTCAAACTTGTTACCAACTATGTACTCCCCAATGGCGGAAAAAAAAAATGGTCCATGTCAAAAAATATTGTATATTAAGTTTATTGAAGAAAATGTCAACATATACGACACCAAATAAATATAATATACAAATATGTTTCATGACGAAACTAAGAATATTGATTTGATATTATACATGGTGATTTTGGTCTATGAACTTGCTCTAAGTTTACAAAGTTTTTTTTTATTGAAAGTTTACAAAGTTTAAATTATGAAAAACTAATATACACAATATTTTGACACAAAGTGAGAGTGAGTATGTAGAACTAGCTCTATTCAGTACAGGGTTCGTCATCTTCATGTGTTGTGAGCATGCCCCTTGCAGCTTTACTGCATCCAAGCCAACTTAGCGACCTATGTAAATTTCACTAGACTACGCATGTGCTTGTGGTTGGAGCTTGGAGTGGCCGCGGTGGATAATTCTAAATGTCTGATATTCGTGTTCGCTAATGGATGGAAACATCTAGATGTGAACTAGAACGAAAATGGACCTAGAAATATCTGGAAGAAAGCAAAAGCCACTAGTTCAAACCCCACCTTTGGCACATGTGTGTTTCTCGTTAAGCCATAATATTCTTTCAGCGAGAGACAATGTTCCCATCGATACCGAGGTAGTTGTAGTGATTTCGTCAATTTCAAGATCCAGCTCATTAAGGGAAACCCCAACACGCCGACTCATTTGGTCAGTTTGCGTACGTTTTTTTCCGATTTGGGAAATAGGGCGGTCCAATGCGCTGACGCATTTGGCCAGGTGTCCATTTTTCTGTTCGCGCGGACCTATTTCCTGCCCAATTTTGAGCCGGCTTTGCGTCGGTGCAGACACGGCCGGTCGACAGCGCGTCGTTCCCCTTGTTCTCCCCCAGCGCTCCCCTAACCCGCCAGTTAGCCTCACCGAATGGACAACTACCGCCTAATTAAAGGCGGTGGTGGAGGTCTATATATTATTGCCGGCTGGGTTAACCCTAATCCACAAACCCTAGCGCCGCCGCCGCCATCATTCCAAGCCACGACGGCATCGCCCGAAACCCCTATCCCCGGCAGACGAGTGCGCCCGCATCAACACCTTCTGGACCAGGTCGAGCGAGCTCGGCAGAGCGCGCTCGGGCGCTACCGCGGGAGCCTCTCACGCCGCATGCCCACGAGTCCGACGTGGAGAGGCATGCCAAGCTACCGGCCACTGGCTCCGGTGCCGGATCCGGTGAGGAGGGAAATAAAAGTGTCTGCATATGAGAGTCTTCCTTTTGTACCGTGTTTCATAACAAAATCTGGAAGAAAAAATGCCAATGGACGGAAATAAAAGATGGGCGAACATAATCCTCGGATTTGGAGTAGCTCTCCTACGGATATCTTCTCTAGGCTCTAGCAGCAGGAGAAGTAGCACCACCGGCACACCAACTTGCGTAGTTGCGTATCCTCCTGATTCGATCGACGATCGACTCCCGGTTGCCTCGCCGATCGAATCCCCAAACACGATCGCACACCCCACGCGACGATGATTGATCGATGGCAAGGACCGAAGAAGCGGTTCGAGGATCTCGTGATGTCTCGTCGCTTTCTTTGCACCTCGAAACGATTCGCTTTCTTTCCAGGAGGATCACGTTCAAAGTCCCCACGACCCGCGTCGTATCTGCTCCCGATCCCCACGGAAAGCAGCGTTTCCTCGCCAGTTCGTTCCGTGTGGGAGCGACGCTGGAGATTCTTCTGTACCGTCGCGTCGCGTCAGAGATAAGTGAGACGTTGACTCGTGGTACGACCATCTGTCGTCGCAGGTGAGTACACAGTACACACCAAAGCCAAAGTTGGGGGATTCTGCTGCGTCCTTTTGATTTTGTAATCCGGAGTTCTTTGAAAGAGTGTGCCAATTTTTTTTTTTTGATACAATTTCTGGATACATTAAACAAGAAGAGCACAAATACAAGTAATACCCAGAAACAGCCCAGCTGTTCCACAAATTACAGAGAGGCCCCTACAAAACAAGAAATAACAAAGAAGATCCTGAGCCCAACTCTGCTTCTTCTTCGCGTCCGCTACCGCTCGCTCCGCTGCCATCGCACCACCGGAAGGGGAAGCGAAGGCACCGAGAGCCGTAGCTCGGTCGCCGGACAGAACCTGTAGAGGAAGCACCTCGTTGAATTCGCCGCAGTAGCCACCCGTCGCGGACGGCGGGATCTGAAGACGGCGGAAGCCGCATCGGCGGGGGCGTCGCCTCGATTCAGTCCGACGGTCAGGCCGCGAACTCCGGCAAGAGCCAGAAAGCAGACCTGCAAGCAAACCTTGATGAACAGCTGCAGAAAAACTCCACTCGCGCCGGAGCAACACCACCGCGCGTGGAGCAGAGAGCCAGCATCCCTTCCACACCTCGCCACCACGGCCGGCCTGTGGACAGAGGCACCACAACCCTCGAACGCTCTGCTTCAGGCGAGCACGACCACCGACGACCACCGCCGGGAGCAGGCCGCACCCCCACCACCACCCCCAGATCCTCCGCAGACAGGTCAGAGCGCACCCGCCCGCGATGAAGAGAGGAACAGAGGACAAAAACTCCACCAGCAGGCCGCCGTCTTCGCGTCACCGACCCAGCTCGAGGCAGAAGCCTCACTGGATCCGTCGATCCAGGAGGGACGAACACCGGGAACTCGCCGCCGGCGCCCCGCAGAGCGCCACCGAGGTGGGAATCGAGCTCCCGCAACTTTATTCCACGGCGCCGCCGCAGTCACCACCTCTCTGGCGTGTGCCAATTTGTCGCAGAGAGTGCATGAATTCAGTTCGTGCATAGTCTGAATGAATGTGATACTACGGTCTACCGTTGATGCGATCGAAATATCTTCCACACGAGTGACACAAGCAGGCAAGGTAAACAAAAGAACCTCTCCAAGGTTCGGTTTTAGAGCAACTCTAGCAGATATCAGATAAACACGTACCAGATATGTCATATCCAATTGAGCTGAAAAACTTTTTCCGATATCGCGGGACTCCTGTCTCCTGGCAGATTAGATCCAGTAAACTTGTACCGAACATGAATTTATTGTATCTGTTCTCCCCGTACCGGAACACCTTTTTTTGCCTTGTTTTATCAATTCCATGATTTTGAACAACATAATCTTCATAAAACATCAATACAAATTCAACATAATAACTGTCTGAACATCATACAATACAATAATCATCCATATTGCAAAGACGTCTGTCCGACCATCGAGTCTCGCCTTTTCCTCTTGCCTCCTTTCTCAAATTGCTCGACGAGATATGACATGATGATGTGCTCGACATCATCATCGAAGGGAATAAATCTCGGAATCATCCGAGTCGGATTTGTTGAACAACCAAATCAACAACCAATTCGGTGAAGAACCATACCATCTTCTCCACGGACGGTCGGATTCGCGACGCGCAAGCTCCTCACCCGCACCCGGCCCCAAATCAGTGGCTCCGACGGCCGAAGGAGTGAGAGGAGGTCTCTGCTGCTCAGACCGAGCAGTCACTCCCCGTCCGAACTGGCCATGCGCCTAAGCTCGGCGCCGTATCCATGGCGACGGTGGCCGCCACGGCCGCACGAACGGGATGCGCCACCCCAGGAACGAAACGAGGTGAAAAGGACCCGACGAGTGGCAGTGACCCTTTTCCGCGGTGTTGTGAAGCAGGGGCAGAGACGGGCGGCGGGGCGCGGCAGTGAGATATGGCAGCGGGGAGCGGAAGTCACGGGCGAGCTGAATCTTCCGTGCGGGCAATTTCGCGCCAAGAGTCCAGGGTACAGGAAAGAATCACGCGAAACAGAAGAGATGGAGTACGGGGGGCGAAACATTCGGCTCGACGGATAAATTCTTCCGAGTAAGGCCATATTTTGGTATCTGATCAGGCGGATTTTTCGTCCAGGTGCCGGAAGAAAACATTTATTTTTTGGACCGGGATTATCCGGTATGTGCTAGAGTTTCCCTTAAGGGGTGAGCTAGCGGAGCTCCGCGACCAAGGCATGCGACTAAGGGCAAGTTGAAGAAAGACAAATTTACTCTGCAATGTACCCAGTCAATGCAGCGAGAGAATCTCTGTTTTTTTTTCATTATGAGGGGAAGAACAAGCAAAATGTCAAGATAGATAAAAAGGAAAGGTGCACAATTTTCAACCGAAGAGCACTATGAAATATTGATCGACAAAAGACAATGTTTTACCACGGCCAGTTCTTACGGTAGGAAATAATTTCTGTGGCTAAAACAGTTTTATGTTGAAATATCAACCGTGGTAATAGGTGCGATCGCCCACGGTTCAAAAATAGTCATTAGTCGCCTTATGGTAGATGGTTCAACATCGATCACGGAAAAAAATGCCATGGTAAATGCATATAATGTGCATGTGGTAAACTCCGTTAAGATCAATACCACCTCCATGGGGCGGTGAAGAGAAAGCCCCGATTTTAAAAAACACACACAACCCTTTGAGGTTATCCTGCACTTGGAAGTATATCAGGCAACCAAACCAAGTTATAAGTTTGGAAGTGAGAACTCGGAAAGGTTAGTCACACCGTTATGTATTTTGCCACGATTATAAACCGTGCTACGTAAATATCGCACCCACCATAAACATGTCCAAATTAAGTGAACCGGTTGTCAACGTTAAGTGGATCAGCCTGTTAACTTCATGGGCTGCCAATCTTACATGATGAAAGCGAACCCATCAACAAATTTTTTTGGCCCGACATTGTTCAGGCACATTATTGTGCATGGGAAAAAGTATACTTTACACCCTGAAATCTCATGATTTGAAGATAATTCACCCTGAACTCCAAAACCGGGTAATTTGTACCCTTAACTTTGCAATACCAGGTAATTTGTACCTGAACTCCAAAACTCTTGGAGACTAAGTCAGCATTGCAAATGTACACACAATATGATGAGGAAATATAGCCGGTCAATTGTGATTTTCCAAGAGTTTTTTTTTCAATTATACTTCATCATCATCTCATCAGCAACAGTACGATAAATGGGGGATTTTACTATTTGCGACACTTTAGTTTTCACATTTATTATTTGCCACACCATGTGTCACTAACAAGTGGTGGTCAATGTGGCAAATAATACGGGATTTGAGAAAAATGTGGCAAATTGTAAATTATCCTGGATAAATGACGACATGATCTTCAATTGACGAACGACATATCTAATGTCAGGATATAGTTTTGAGTCTTAACTTTCCAACTATAGAAGTACGAATCACAATATATAGGAGCTAATACTTTTCCATGAGGAAATCATCAAGCAAACCCAACGCAGATAGCGATCTGGAACAGCAAACCAGCATAACTATCGACGTGAAGCAGGCATGTCCCCCAGGAGATAATCTTATGCCTCCACTTTTTAGTAGCATACTAGCACATCCACCATACAACCATCGTACATACAGTTCGATGTTTCACCACCTCCATCGCCAGCGCCACCACTGCCTATGGACGAGCATAATTAGTCAGCAACATGGGACAATGAGATGAACCGACACGTACATAGGTACATGTAAATTGCATTGCTCGTTTGGTACTGTACAAGTTTAGGAATAAACAAACAACATTGCATCGACCACGGAAATAAAGGACATATATGCTCAGAAATTAAATGACTTATTTTGGTACTCCTCCAAAGAGCATACTCAAAAGATCTTGACTGATTGACTGTTTAGACATGATGTAATGATAAAACATAAGGAAAATAGTTTATTCTAGTACAAATGAATTCCTCGCTTGCAGCAAGACTCTTCAACGAGGCATAACTAGTGCTCCATTCGTCCAAAAATATTTGACGTCAATGTAGATCAATACGGATTAAAATGTGTGAATTTACACAATAAAACATGTCTAAATACATGTGAGTCATACATCGATTATTTTGGGACAGAGGGAATACTACTATTATTTGTACTATGAGGATACAAGCAAAAGTTATTGGACAAAATCAACAGAGAGAAAATCATCAAATAAGCTTCTGAAAGTGCCAATTTACTCATTTGCGTTTCAGTTGGTTCAAGCTCAGCGTTCCACTTCACTTGGATCTCTAAAATTTACAAACGAATTGCAATTGTTTAAAGTATGTCTTCTATGCAACGAAAAAGATAGTACTCCTTATATTACAAATGTCTCTACAAGCAAAAGTGAGCATAGGTATTCAGATTTAAATATGACTGACAAAAGTCAAATAAGATTTAGTTAAAATGGACAGCCACTTACAATAGGGCTCATGGCATGTAAAAAATGAACTGTCATGTCAAATGCTAAGAGCTCCTAGCAACTCACTGTTATGATCGTAGGATCTACAGTATATAGCAATATCAAATTAGATAAAAGTACCGATGAAATAAAGATGCAAAGGATTTGAGGTCTGAGTGTGACAGTTAACCGAGTTAACCATTTGACATCTGAGTTTGTTCAAGGATAGTCATCATCTACTAGTTCAATTTCCAACTGTCATCAAACCGAATGCTGAAAAGGAATATACGAGAGCATTAACCTGAGTGCTGCTGTTCTTAAGGAATTCATCCAGAAGCAAAAGAAAAATTGAAACAATATGAAGTGAAATCATCAGTACTGAAGCTGAATTCAAGGATTATGTGAGGCATTTCAGCAGCAGTTACTGAATATAATTTTAGCTTTGTTACACTGCAAAGTGATTAAGTAAAGAAAAGCTATTACCTGCTGCGTAGAAGCTTGGGAATGCATGATACATATAGATATTCCTGGCATTGCCACTGTTGCAAAGTCTCTTAGAGCATCTCCAGTCGGGGCGCCCAAATGGCCGCCCAAAGGCCTTCCGGACAAGCTCTTTGGGCGCTGTCCGGAAGGGCTGGCGCATTTGGGCGCCGTCGCTCCCCACTCGCGCCGCCCAAAGGGGCCGCCCAATTGTTTTTTCTAATATGAATTCAAATATTTTAACGTCGGCAAATCAAACAGACATAAATATTTAATAGTTTAAACACTTAAAATTAAGTTTTACACGTTATCGAAAAACAAAATTACAGCTCAAACGTCTTCCCCCTCCTATGGTGCCGCCGCCATGCCCCGTCTTGCCCACAAATGGTTCGCTAGATCAGCTTGGAGTTCATTGTGAGTAGTTTCATCACGAATTTCAAATGCATTGACAGATAATCAGCAAAATCTGCCGGCACGTTGTGATCAACATGTGCATGAGGACCCTCAAAGTCATATGGGTGATGATCCTGCACTGGATTGTTGCGCTCGCTCTCGATGATCATGTTGTGCAAAATCACACAACAGTTCATCACCTCCCACATCTGCTCATTCGACCATGTTAGAGCAGGGTACCGAACGATAGCAAACCTTTGCTGCAGCACTCCAAATGCACGCTCGACATCCTTCCTGGCACTCTCTTGCTCACTTGCGAAATTACTCGCTTTGTTTCCCCGAGGATTGGTGATGCTCTTCACAAATGTTGCCCACCTTGGATAGATGCCGTCGGCAAGGTAGTACCCTTTGTTGTACTGGTGGCCATTGATCTCATAGTTCACAGGTGGGGCATGACCTTCAACTAGCTTCGCAAACACAGGAGAGCGCTGCAACACATTGATGTCGTTGTTTGATCCTGCCATGCCGAAGAATGCGTGCTAAATCCATAGATCATGATCGGCCACAGCTTCAAGAACCACACTGCAGTATCCTTTGTGGCCTTCTTTGTACAATCCTTGCCAACCAAAAGGACAGTTCTTCAAGCTCCAATGCATGCAGTCTATGCTTCCAAGCATCTCAGGCTATCCTCTTGCAGCATTTTGTTCCAGGACCCGGGCTGTTTCTTGTTCATTTGGTCCTCTCAAATACCGTGGGCCAAACGCACCAACCACTGCCCTGCAGAACCTGTATATCGACTTGATAATTGTCGACTCTGACATCCATAGATACTCATCTACAGCATCAGCAGGTGCTCCATATGCAAGCATTCTTATGGCTGCAGTGCACTTCTGCAGAGAAGAGAAACCAATAGTGCCCACGGCGTCCTTCTTCAACTTGAACCATGGATCGTACGTCCTCACAGCTTGCACGATATCGTTGAACAATCCACGGTTCATCCGAAATCGTCGACGAAAATCCTTGGCGGTGGCGACAGGAACGTCCGCAAAATAGTCAGAGACTAACATGCAATGGCCTTCCATTCTCTGCCTCGGCTTGCTCTTCCTCCTTCCGAACGCCGAGCCTCCTCATTTTGGTGCGGCATTGGCGTCCTCGACGGCTTGAAGTTGGAAAAGACATGTGAGAATCGTTATGTTCTCATCTTCCTCCTCAGCAATGGCGGCTTTTCTTCCAACAACATCACGGCCATCATATCGTCGTCGCTGTCCATCTGCACATGACGGCAATTTTGTGAACAATGGTGTCGGCTGGAGTCGTCGGAGCCGGCGGATTCAATTCTGTACAAAACCAGGCGTACCAGTAATTCCGCCGAACACCTTCCAGGCGGGGTGGAGAGGAGAGGCCGCCGGTTCCGGCTCGAGTCGTCGAACTGCCGGCGGCGCGGCCGAGAAGCAAGGCGCGGCGAGGAGAGGAGGAAAATCAAACAGCGCCGCCGGCGTCTAGTCGGGGGGGGGGGGGGGGGGGGGGGTGGAGGCAATGGCCGGACGGCGGTCGTTCCAGATCGAGGCGGGGTGGAGAGGAGAAGTGGGAGGGCGACGAGGAGAAAACTACTCGCCGCTGCGTGTCTCACTGCTAGGCGTGGCCCGCGCGTCGGAGGCGGCCGTTTCGTAGTGTCCGGGGCCGTCCCAATCCTGCCCAAGTTGAGGGCGTGGGTTGGGCGTGCCGGACACAAAACTGGGCCGCGCCGGACCAAAATGAGATTTGGGCGGCGCGAGTGGGGAGAAAAAAGTGTCCGGCACGTCCTAAAGGCCTTTGGACGGCCATTTGGTCGCCCCGACTGGAGATGCTCTTAAACTTCATTGACCGGAGATGGTCCATGAAGATGCCACAGGATGTCCTTACAAGCGTTACATCGTTTTCCTCATCAAACCCCACTAAAGCTAGTGATTTCCTCTTGCCCGCTGCTCCCAGCGAAAGAAGCTTGTCCAGTTCAACAGTTCTTCCAATAACCCATGTAGCACCATCATCACAATCACAAGCTTTCCTGCTCCATAGTTGGGCGCGGAAATCCGACACAATGATTAAGCCAAGGCCACCATTTTCAGCCGGCATAACTGCGAAAACGGTGTCGTCGTAGGTGTTCACATCTGGCGGTGGCTCTATTAGTGCTATTTTCTGCCTATCCAAATCAAACTCAACAATGCAAGCGCCAGCAAGAACATACGACCAGTAGATTGAATTGCCAACCAAGATGGTAGGAGTGATGATAGGTTGAAAAGTTCTCATAGCAGGAGATATCCCAACGCACTGTATGAAAGATGTTGAGGTGATTTCGCTCCATTTGCCGGTCTCCGATGTGTAAATGATTGCGAAAAACCGTGTGTGTCTTCCTCTGTCAGTGGCCAGCAGGGCGGCCTGAAAGCTGCCGGAGTGACAATCGCCGTGCGCGTGGCCTCGGTCGCCGGCTGTGCAAATCAGCGCCCCCGTGAGGATGACGATCTTGTTGGTGTCGGAAAACTCCGGGGGAACGGCCACGCGGGGCTGATCGCCCGTGACGGGGTTCCATACCAGGAGGAAGAGACGCGACGTCGTGTTGAGGAGGAGGGCGCGGCCATGGCGGCAGCCGAGGAGCTAGTAGTGGTCGCCTTCTTCAAGCCGCAAGGAAAAGCGCGCGGCGGGGATCCGGTCTGGAGGATCTAGCGCGGGGGTGAAAACGGGGCTACCTAAGCTGGAGAAGAAGCCGATTACGGGAGGCCTCCCATGGTGGGTGCGGAAACGGCGGAGGAACGCCGGGTCGGAGACGAGACGGCGCCAGCGCTTGCAGACGAGGGAGACGCGGGGGAGGGTGGACGGCAGCGCGGGGAGGCGGAGCAGGATCTCCCGGAGGAGGTCGTCGTCGTCCATCGGGAGCGCCGGCGATGGCGAGGTGCGGCGGCGGCGGCTCCCCGGACCGGTAATACAGGCTTTGGATTGCCCAATTGGAGGGCCTGTGTCATCTCATCAGAATCCAAGTCATTACGGCCCATCTACGCGAGCGCAGCAGCCAGTCTGTCGGAGACCTGCGCGGTCCAGTAGTAAACATCAGCCTAGACGGCCGGACAGGGTGCCCCTATACATCGACCAGGTAGACAGATGTTAGGGAGCCATCGCTCACCCTAACGCGATATTGGGCCGGTCCAGGAATGAACGCGCGCGCGAAAAAATGGGTCGACGTTAGGACTCAAACTTGTGACCCGAGCCATGCGCTGCGAACTACGTACGTCCTGGCCACTTAGACACTAATAATCGGTTAGTGTATAATTACTACTTTTCAGCTATCTATACGTTAAACTTTCCACAGATTATTAATATGTCTCTCTTATTCTACTTTTAATAAACCGGACGATTATCAAAATTTTATATTTTGAATATGAACAATTTTAAAATATGATTATGAGCCATTTTAAAAATATGAATATTAACGATTTATAAAAGTGAACAGAAAACGCCGGTGAACGAATTTATTTGAACGATTTCAAAACGTGAACAGAAAAAAGTTTATGACGGAAATTATTTCGAACGATTTTAAAAAAGTGAATAAAAGAGGTATTTGAACGGAAATTATTTTTGAACAATTTTAAAAGGCGGACATAAACAGTTTGTGAACGGAAATTATTTTTGAACGATTTTCAAAAAGTGAACAAAAAAGGTATTTGAACGGAAACTATTTTTGAACGATTTTAAAAGGTGACCAGAAAAGGTCTGTGAACGGAAATTGTTTTTGAACGTTTTTGAAAAGTAAACAAAATAGGTATTTGAACGGAAATTCTTTTTAAGCGATTTTAAAAGGCGAACAGAAAAAATCTATGAACGGAAATTATTTTTGAGCATATTTTTGAACGATTTTCGAAACCCTGTTTTTAAAAAAAAACCATTGAATGGAGTTTGGTCTTGAACGACTTTTGACAAAACCCGTTGAACGGAATTTGGTCTTGAACGATTTTTAAAAACTCGATGAAGGAAATTTGGTCTTGAACGATATTTAGAATTCTCATGAACGGAATTTAGTCCTGAACGATTTTTGAGAAATCCATTGAATAACATTTGGCCTTGAACCATATTTCGAAACCTCGTTGAACGAAAAAAAAGCAGCCAAAAAAGAAACAAATACATATTTAAATAATATATAAATAGAAAACAGAGAAGAAGAAAGAAAAGAGAAACAACTAAAAAACTAAAAAACTAAAAAAGAAAAAGAAGGAGAAAAATCGAAAAAGAAGAAAGAAACAACATTAAAAACGAAAAAAAGAAGAAAGAAAAAGAATAAACGAAAAAAAGAAACAGAAAAAGAAATGAAATCCGAAAACAGAAAACGGAAAACCGAATAAAAACGACAATAGAATGAGCCATACGCTTATATCGACATGATTCCGAGCGTAGCGCAGTGGTTTCCGTTCGGTATACTGGGCGGAGGTGTGTTGTTCGAATCCCAGCGACGCACTCCATTTTCTTATCCTTTTATGTGTTTAGCGCATCGCAGTGTTAAATGGGCCGGCCCAGCAGGAAGGTGTGCGATGGCACCCTATAGGGTTTGCCGCCGGACATGCCCATACATATTGAGCGGTTGTCAGGCCAGTTTATTCGTTGGTTGGTGTTTCACACAAAGAAAATAAGTACAACGGGCCGGGGCCTTGCGAGTCCCCAAGAAATTGATTTGTAGGTTTTATCGAATCCCACAAGTTTTCGGAAAAGCCGGGCATGCATACGGAGTATTTTTAAATCATTTTCTTTAGAACTATTCAAGTTTTTTTTGTACATTCACAAGCCTGGTTGGCCTGCATTTGGCGCACCAAACACGCCATACTTGTTCATTGGTGAAGAGGAACTCCTGCCTGCCTGATCTCCCAATAACAAAGAAGAAAAAAAGTACTCCTGTGCGTAGGTCGTTGGTCGGCCGGTGAGTAGATATGCACAGGTATGTCGGCGCGAGCTTGCTGCCGAGCTGCAAACTGTGTTGCTCCAGCTTCAAACAGAATCAAAGTCATAATCACGTGGCTTGTGAGATGGGCTCTTTGCATGAGCAGTAGATATGCGGTCAACAGGACATGGCACACAGCAAGAGCTAGTACTGTACTCCATGGTACTGTCACGCATCCTGTGTCAAACCTACTTTAGCAATTCCTATGTTATGTTCAGCCGAAATCCAACGCAAGCCGCGGTTAGATAGGGAAAGAATGCAAGTTTGCAATTTGTTTCGCAGCGATCCCATGAGCAGTAGAAACTTCGCTACTTTGGGTAAATAACACAACAATGATCCCATGATTAATTATGCCCGACTTTTCCAACAAGGCCGGCCACAACGATCTCAGCAGATATAAATGCCGGTGCTAAGAACATCTCCAACAAACACCAAATATTAGTGTAGCGCCTTCCGGCTCTTCTAACATGGCCGGCCACAACGATCTTAATGGATAAAGTGCCTGTGCTAAGAGCATGATCTCAAACAGACGACTAATATTAGCGTTGCGCGTAAAAGTATATGTATGCTGTAAACATGTACTGATGTACACTGCTAATCACGTATTTTACTTGGATTTGAGCCCACCGCTGGTAGAAATCAATAGCCCATTTAGTCCTCGTATTCCTGAAGTCCAATAGGTAACAACCCATCTCCCTTTGGGGTATTTTTGTACTCATCAATTTGTATCCATCAATGGCCCATCTTGGATGATCTTGGCGGACAACGCGCAGACGGCGACGGCGGCCGGCGATGGCGGCCGGCGACGGAGACGACCACAGGGAGAGGCTGACGGGTGGAGTCCACGAATTGAAAAAAAAACTTAAATTTTTGCCACGTCAACGAGTTCAACAGTTTAAATTTGTCCAAAACCGCCACAAATCGAACAAAAACCACCTTAGAGTGTGATTTCTCCGGTATTGCAAAACTCAGGATACAAATTCTCGGGTTTTAAACTTTGGGATGAATTGTATTCCAAACCATACATTTCAGGTGAAAAGTGTACATTATCCTTTTACCAATGTTTAGCCGATTAGATTAGCCCATTGATGATTGATCTTGTACTCCTGGCGTTGTTCAGCCGTCTAATGTGCTTGGTGATCCTGCCGCACCAACTAGCAACGTATGGCGGCGAGGCTGCTTATCGCCCGCTTGCCGGGCGGAAGCATCACCAGATTGTTTATCGAGGTAAACTATACACTAGATTTTCTACCTATTCGATCTAGCTCTATTTTCAGTTCAGCTACACTTTCACATTCATAACACAGAAATAATATAATATATAAATTATTTTCCCCTTCTTTTGGTTTGCTCTGGATTCTGTCCTTGTATGAAAAATTCCGATGTGATTGTTGGTGACTATTTGGACTTATAATGTGGTTACAGCATACTTTTTCCCCTTTTGTCACTGTTTGTTTAATTAAATATGCTAGTGTTTGGATAAATTTATATTCACGCAATATTATTGCTAACGTATATTGATATGCAATTTTTTGACTTAAAGTCTTGATATGCGTACTATATATCACATGCAGTCATTACTGTTTCGCCCCCATAGCTAAATCCTGGCTCCGCCCTTGTTAGCCGTGCCCCAAGCTTGCGCCCGCCGCCCACACCCCTCCAGCTCGCCGCCGCCTGCTAGGTCGCCTCCTCGGGCCACCGGCGCCTCCTCTCCTCCGTCTGATGACCCCTCCAGCTCGTGGCCGCAGTCCACGCCCTGCAGCTCCCGCCGCCGAGCGGGCCCCCTCCTCCTGGCCACCGGCGCCTCCTCCCTTTCCCGCGCGACCCCAAGTCCAGCTCAAGGGTGCACGGCCGCCGGAATCGGGCTGCAGCATCCATGGCATCGTGGTGGACGCAGGGACACAATTGCTTTTGTCAAAAGATTTGTAGGGACTTTTTCCTAAACTTCAGGCATATGTTTGTTGAGCAAACAAGTTTGTGTGATGTATTCTAGTGCGTCTGATAAACTGCTCACGTTGCGCGCTATATTTTGGTGCATCTGAAAAATCTGTCCACCTACTTCGCGCGCTAAACCGCTAATTTGACGCTGTAAAAATTTAAGGCATCAAGGCATAGTGCGGCTGTTGGAGATGCTCTAAGTACTGTTGGGTGCACTGATGACCCACAAGTATAGGGGATCGCAACAGTCTTCGAGGGAAGTAAAACCCGAATTTATTGATTCGACACAAGGGGAGCCAAAGAATATTTATAAGCCTTAACAGCGGAGTTGTCGATTCATCTGCACCTGGAAATAGACTTGCTCGACACAGATTATCAGTAGCAACAGTTTTATAGCAGTAGCAGTAGTGAAATAACAGCAGCAGTAAAGTAAAAACAGCAGTGACGATTATAGTAGACAGCAGGATTAAAATACTGTAGGCATAGGGATGGATGAACGGGCGCTGCATGGATATGATAATTCATGTAATAATCAAGACAAGGCATTTGCAGATAAATAATAAAACAGTATCCAAGTACTAAGTAACCATAGGCATGTGTTCCGTATATAGTCGTACGTGCTCGCAATGAGAAACTTGCACAACATCTTTTGTCCTACCAGCCCGTTGCAGCGGGGCCTCTAGGGAAACTACTGGTAATTAAGGTACTCCTTTTAATAGAGTACCGGAGCAAAGCATTAACACTCCGTGAACACATGTGATCCTCACATCACAGCCATCCCCTCCGGTTGTCCCAATTTCTGTCACTTTGGGGCCTCGGGTTCCGGACAACAATATGTGTAAACAACTTGCAGGTAAGATCTTAAAACAATGAATATCATCATGAATCAATAACATGTTCAGATCTGAAATCATGGCACTCGGCCCTAGTGACAAGCATTAAGCATAACAAGTTGCAACAATGTCAAAAAGTACTAACAACGGATACTAGGCACCATGCCCTAACAATCTTATAGCTATTACATGAATGATCTCATCCAATCCCTTCCATCCCCTTCAGCCTACAGCGGGAATTACTCACACATGGATGGGGGAATCATGGATGGTCGATGGAGAGGCGTCGGTGATGATGATGGCGATGATCTCCTCCAATTCCCCGTCCCGGCGAAGTGCCAGAACGGAGTTTCTGGTCCCGAAATAGGGTTTTCGATGGCGGCGGCGCTCTGGAGGTTTCTGGAATTGTGGTCGAACCCCTGGCGTTTTTAGGTCGAGGGATTAAGTACTCCAGAGGGGGGCTCGGGGACGTGGCCGAGTCGGCCTCCCCATAGGGTGGCGCGGCCCAGGGCCCACCACGCCGCCATGTGGGGAGGGCGGCTCGCTGCCCCCTCCGTCTGCTCTTCTGGCTCCGTGGGTTCTTGTAAAATAGGGGCTTTGCAATTATTTCCACGGATTTTCTCGAAAGTTGATTTTCTGCACAAAAATAAGACACCAGGGCAATTCTGCTGAAAACAGCGTTAGTCCTGTTAGTTGTATTCAAAACACACAAATTAGAGGCAAAACAACAGCAAAAGTGTTCGGGAAAGTAGATACGTTTTGGACGTATCAACTCCCCCCAAGCTTAGCTTATTGCTTGTCCTCAAGCAATTCAGTTAACAACTGAGTGCGATAAAAGAACTTTCATGAACACATTTGCTTCATATGATGTAAATATTCTCATTATATGGACAAGTGCTTAGGCAATTCATAATAAGATACATGCAAATAATGCCACCTAATAGTTATGTCAATCATGAAAAGATACCAACACACTAATAATAAGCAACATGAAACATATCTATCAGCAGGATTGCAATGCTCATAAAAAGATATGATAAGGTGGTATCTCGCTTGCCCGTATTTGTACAGCAAAACATAAATGCCCAGGCACCTCTGAAGTTCAAGGGAAGACTAGAAGTAAAGATTATCAAAGATAAAAGCATCAAAGTTATACCACAGTTAACCGTATTCTGGGACAAGCACATTACACTAAGAATGACAGTTATGCTCTCGAGAAGGTGCTCAAAGAAAGGATGGTGACTCAACATAAAAGTAAAAGATTGGCCCTTCGCAGAGGGAAGCAGGGATTATCATGTGCTAGAGCTTTTCATTTTTAAAAACAGAAGTAAAATTGCTTTGGGAGGTGGTTGTTCCTGTCAACGAATGGCAATAGAGTTCTTGTTATCTTCCATACTAAACAAGTTGAGAGCGGTTCCGAAATGTTGATATTAAGCATTTATATAATGCACTTTGTATATAGTTTGACACTCCCCCAACCTTTGCTTACACAAGCCATGGCTAACCGAATCCTCGGGTGCCTTCCAACAATCACATACCATGGAGGAGTGTCTTTTTAATTGTTTTTAGCTTTTTGCTGTTATAATGGACTAACCAGCTCTTTGCAAAATTAGTGACAAGCGATGAAGCATGCAAGTCGGGGTACTTAATTTAGTATGGAAGATAACAAACCCAACTACTACTTCCTCATGAGCTAAAAACAGTGTCACAAAATGAGAAGTAATTTTGAAGGTTTTAAAGGTAGCACATGAAAATTTACTTGAATGGTTTGAAATGCCATGCATAGGTATTTATGGTGGACACTTTGGAATAACTTGGTTTTCAGGGATTTGGAAGCACGAGCAGCATTCCCGCTCAGTACAAGTGGAGGCTAGCAATAGACTGGGAAGCGACAATCAAGAGAGCAATAACCGTCATAATCATGCTTGCGACAAAACAAAATTAACAGGGGCATAAAAGTGATACAAGTACTCTGAGGCAAAGTAAATCATCGAGGCTTATCGACTTTTTGTTTTTCAGTCGTATGCATGCATGAGCATGTGCCAAGTCAATTCAAATGAATTATTCAGAGGAGGATACCACAATGTCATACCTATTTATGAATAGAACAATACAAGCAAATATTTATGACATGCTACTCACTATTAATGAATTGGAACTAATCATAAGAGAACATGAACTACTAAGCATCCATTAAATGACATATACCTCACATGAACCAACTAAGCATGCTCACATGGATGAGTATATGTACAAAAATGAAAACAAATAGAGTTCATACCAGCCTCTCACCCAACTCGAATTGTCGTAGATCGTCATTATTGCTTTTCACTTGTGTGGCTCGAATAATATGAAATGAAAACCAAGCTCCAACCACCGGAGACCGCTGAACTCTACAGCAAACTTTACAAAACCGAAGAAGAACGACAAATATTTTTGGTGTTTTCGAATTTAAAATAAGAACAAAAGGAAACAAGCAAACAAAGCAAAATATTTTTGGATTTTTGAATATCAAACCGAAATTAAAAACTAAGCAAACTAATACTAAATACTAAATAAAGAAATAAAGAGAAACAACAGAAATATTTTTGGTCTTTTTGTGTTTTGGAAAGCGGAAATAAACAACAAACAAAAAAAGAAAGAAAGAAAATCGAAACATGGATATACAAAGTACCGACAAGATATGATATGTAAATGAGTGTGATGTCGGTATACCTCCCCCCAAGCTTAGGCTTTTGGCCTAAGTGGAGATCAACCCCACGGCGCCCATGAGGTGGCGCCTCCGTAGTATGACGAAGAAGGATCCTCGTCCTGGTACGAGCTGGAGGACGCACCGGGGTACGTGACGGTGTAGCCGTCAGGGGCTCGGTGTCCTCGGAGTCGTGCTGCTGGTGAAAGCCAAGCAGCCTCAGCTGCTCGTCCAACTCCTCCTTGGAGCGCGACCACGGCCTCCTGCGAACACTGAACAAATCGGCCTGCGGCAAAGGGACTTCCCTTTCATCCCCGTCAGTAAATAAAACTCTATAAACGATATTTCCTATATGAGAGTCAGTGTACAAAATGATGTCTCTCATAGCAGCAAGATCAAGCCTGACAGGGGTTAGCTTCTTATCACTAGGATCAACAGAAAGGCCTAGATATGCAATAACACGTGAAGCAACAATTCCTCCATAGATAGGTCCTTTAGCAGCTAGACGACGAGCAATAAGGGCACCAAGATTATAAGATGTGTTACCAGTAAGTGCAGCAGCCAGAAAAGCAAGATGATAATTAGAAATGTTGCTGGTGTTCTCCCTACCAAGAATGCTAGTGGCAAGATAGTAAGTAAAATATCTAATGGCAGGGAGCTGAATGTTCCTTATCTTGCCGCGCTGAGCGGTGCGGTCATCATCGTTGGTCACTCCTCGGTAAGTTCCAACAAATCATTGGGGTCCCTCAATCCTCTTCGCTGTACCTGAGGGAGCAATACCTAATGCAGCACAAAAATCACTCAAAGTCATGGTAACAGGCCTATCATAAATCTTAAATTTAACAGATGGCGTGTAGATGTTGCCAAATTTAAAGCTCTCAACAAAAGTTTTGGTCAGCATATAATACTGATGGCTTTCATCTCCCATATAGGTAGACAAACCAACCCTCGGATGAGGAACAAGAAATCATCAAGGAGCCCTGCATTACGCAAAAATCAGTGCATGGGAAAGATGAAGCATTTGGAATTCCATTATCCACTTCATCGCCAATGCTAGGCGCAATGAGATCTTCATCGTAGGATCGCCTAACTCGAGTAGCTGCCCTTGAAGGCCTTGCCACCCTTTGCGAATCCCTCTCAAACACTTCTCCAAAGGTGTGGTTATGCATTTTCCTTTTCTGAAATTTTTCAACAAACGTTATAAAAGTTGATTTTGAGACATATAAATGAGGGGAACTACTATAGGAACTTGCTAGAGTACTAAACATGCATCAAAACTAGTTTTTACAACTTAGAACAAGCATGCAAACTCACTTAACATGTCACCTACAGTAGCAAAATACTCAAGATATACTCAACTAAACAAAATTCTACTTGGATAAACGGAGGAGTCACATACCGGAGAACAAAAGCCCCAAATCTGAGCAGCAAAGATGGGCTGAGCAAAGAGATCGAAAATCGCGAGCAAGAACAGCAAGAACTCGGGTTTGAACAATGGTGGAGTGTTTTTTCGTGAGAGTGAGTGAGGTGGTAGGTGGATGAGTGAGTGGAGGGCCAGGTGGGGCCCTCCCCATACAGTGGCGCGCCCACCTGCCTGGCCGCGCCACCAGGTGGGGAGCTGGCATGGTGGGCCCCACTGGTCAGCTCCAGGCACTCCCAGTTGCATTTTGAAAAATAGGACCAGTGGTATAATTTTTATAAATTTTTGAAAACTTTTAAAACGCACATTTTCTGGGTGTTAAAGTAATAGTTTCAGGGCAGAAAAAGGTTTTCAAAGATTTAAACACAACTAAACTTCTTGCAAAACAAGTGATACTACAGAAGGTAAAACAAAGGTGGAGAAAGAAATGTTGTTTAGTTCCTTCATGCATTTAAAATGTATTTGTTAACAAGGTTGATCAAGTCTTGCCACCAAATAAATTTTATATGACATAAGAAGAATTAAACCTCACAAAACAATCATGTTACCTTAATTGTATTGATATGGATCCAATCATAATATTTTGATATCCCTCTTGATGATCATATATAGGACAATCAATACTTCCCACTTTGATAGCTCTCAAATTAGAAATTGTATTAACTCCAAACACTTTATCAATCTTCTTGGGAAATAAACAGTATGCTCTTTGTCATTCACATTAAAAGTTACTTTTCCTTTGTTGCAATCAATAACAGCACCTGCAGTATTAAGAAAAGGTCTCCCAAGAATAATAGACATATTATCATCTTCAGGCATTTCAAGACAACAAAATCAGTCAAGATTAGCAATTATTAGCAACTTGAACAGGACATCTCACAAATGCCAACAGGAACAGCAGTAGATTTATCAGCCATTTGCAAAGATATATCAGTTGGTATCAATTTATCCAAATAAAGTCTCTTGTAAAGAGAGAAAGGCATAACACTAACTCCTGCTCCCAAATCACATAGAGCAGTTCTAACATAATTATTCTTGATGGAACAAGGAATAGTTGGTATACCTGGATCTCCCAGCTTCTTTGGAACCTTGCCATTGAAAGAGTAATTAGCAAGCATAGTGGAAATCTCCTCATTGGGAATTTTCCTTTTGTTAGAAACAATATCTTTCATATACTTTGAATAAGGAGGCAATTTAATAGCATCAGTCAAAGGGATTTGCAAGAACAAAGGTTTCATCCAATCACAAAATTTATTATAGTGTTCTTCTTCCTTTGATTTGAGCTTCTTAACAGGAAAAGGCATTTGCTTTTGAACCCAAGGTTCTCTTTCATTACCATGTTTCTTAGCAATGAAATCTTCTTTAGTGTACTTTTTATTTTTAGCATGCTTTTCAGGTTCCTCTTCAACCTCTTCTTTATCAGAAGCATCATTCTTATCACTATCATTGCATGTTCATTACCACTTTCAGTTTCAGCATCAGAAATAGATATACTATTAGGATCATTAGCAGGTTCAGAGATTCTACAACAGTTTTATGTTTCTTCTTCTTTTTCTTAGAAGGAGCACTAGTTTCTTTAGTTCGTTGAGAATCTTGTTCAACTCTTTTGGGATGCCCCTCAGGATATAAAGGATCCTGAGTAGAAACACCACCTCTAGTTGTTACTTCATAAGCATGTTTCTCTTTTTCTTTAGAAGTATTAACTAACATGTCATTTTGCACTTTAGTGAGTTGATCAATTTGAGTTTGAACCATATGAAAATGTTTAACAAGCATCTTAACATCATTGGAGGTTCTCTCCACAATATCATGCAATTTACTAATAGCTTGAGAATTTTCCATTAAATGATTCTCCACTCTCATATTAAAGTTATCTTGCTTAACAACATAATTATCAAATTCATCTAAGCATTGATCAGGAGGTTTTGAGTAAGGAATATCTCCCTCATTAAAGCGTTGAAGAGAGTGTACCTCAATTGTAGATGAATGGGGAATTGGCTTACATAAATCTTCTATGGGTGGTAGATTCTTCACATCTTCAGATTTAATACCCTTCTCTTTAAGAGATTTCTTGGCTTCCCTCATCTCTTCATCATTTAATTCAATCATACCCCTCTTCTTCAATATTGGTGTTGGAGTCGGTTCAGGTGTAGTCCAATCATCATGATTTTGGCTTATTCTAGCCATTAATTCTTCAGCTTCGTCTGGAGTTCTTTTCCTGAAAACACAACCAGCACAACTATCCAGGTATGCCCTAGATTCAATGGTTAGTCCACTATAAAATATATCAAGAAGGTCATGCTTTTCCAAATCATGTCCAGGCCGAGCCCTAATAAGAGAGCAAAACCTTGCCCAAGCTTCAGGCAATTTCTCTCCATCTTCCTGATCAAAATTATAGATTTTCTGCAAAGCAACATGTTGAGCACTAGCAGGAAAATATTTCTGAAAGAAAACATTAAGCAAACCAGTAGGACTATCAATAGAATCAGGAGGCAAATTATTATACCAAGTTTTAGCATCATCCTTTAATGAGAAAGGAAAAAATTTAGCAACAAAGTAACTGCGCTTCTTGATATCATCAGAAAACAAGCTACTCAAAGTAGAGAGCTCATTCATGTGCTCTACACACTTTCTCTTTCAGTACCTCGAAAAGGTGTTTTTCAACAATAGATATATGAGATAAATCAAGAGAGAAATCATAATCCTTATCCTTAATGTTTATGGGAGATGTGGCAAATTTAGGATCAGGAGACAGTTTATATCTAACAGCATGTTGTGCAAGAAGGCTTTTCATACCGCTTGCACTAGTAGTAGCATGACATTTATCAATAAAGTCATCATCAAGTTCCACATAAGTATCATCAAGATCATCACCAGAGTGTTCTACAGACTCAGGTGAACCAATAGGTGTAAAAAGATTTTCATTAGGTGTTTCATCATTTTCAAGTTGTTTAGACTTAGCAATAGCAGCATCTAAAAGAGGACCTAATGGAATACTCTCATCAAGCACAGTTGAAGCATCATCAAAATTTTCAGAAGTAATTTCAGATTCAGCAGAAGTAACAGCACGTGAAGCTTGTGGTGTAACAAGTTGACTCATCACAGATGGTGAATCAAGAGCAGCGGCGGTACTAAGAGTCGTACCTTTCCTTGTAGTGGATGGCAATACACGGACTCTCTCAATAGGAGCTTTGCCCATGATGGAGTAGTTGCAGCGAACAATATCAATATCAGGTGAGCTTATAAATAAAGCTATGCTCCCCGGCAACGGCGCCAGAAAATAGTCTTGATGACCCACAAGTATAGGGGATCGCAACAGTCTTCGAGGGAAGTAAAACCCAAATTTATTGATTCGACACAAGGGGAGCCAAAGAATATTTATAAGCCTTAACAACGGAGTTGTCAATTCAGCTGCACCTGGAAATAGACTTGCTCGACACAGATTATCAGTAGCAACAGTTTTATAGCAGTAGCAGTAGTGAAATAACAAGCAGTAAAGTAAAAACAGCAGTGACGATTATAGTAGACAGCAGGATTAAAATACTGTAGGCATAGGGATGGATGAACGGGCGCTGCATGGATAAGATAATTCATGTAATAATCAAGACAAGGCATTTGCACATAAATAATAAAACAGTATCCAAGTACTAAGTAACCATAGGAATGTGTTCCGTATATAGTCGTACGTGCTCGCAATGAGAAACTTGCACAACATCTTTTGTCCTACCAGCCCGTTGCAGCGGGCCTCTAGGGAAACTACTGGTAATTAAGGTACTCCTTTTAATAGAGTACCGGAGCAAAGCATTAACACTCCGTGAACACATGTGATCCTCACATCATAGCCATCCCCTCCGGTTGTCCCAATTTCTGTCAACTTGCAGGTAAGATCTTAAAACAATGAATATCATCATGAATCAATAACATGTTCAGATCTGAAATCATGGCACTCAGGGCCCTAGTGACAAGCATTAAGCATAACAAGTTGCAACAACGTCAAAAAAAGTACTAACAACAGATACTAGGCACCATGCCCTAACAATCTTATAGCTATTACATGAATGATATCATCCAATCCCTTCCATCCCCTTCAGCCTACATCGGGAATTACTCACACATGGATGGGGAAATCATGGATGGTCGATGGAGAGGCATCAGTGATGATGATGGCGATGATCTCCTCCAATTCCCCGTCCCGGCGAAGTGTTAGAACGGAGTTTCTGGTCCCGAAATAGGGTTTTCGGTGGCGGCGGCGCTCTGGAGGGTTTCTGGAATTGTGGTCGAACCTCCTGGCGTTTTTAGGTCGAGGGGATTAAGTACTCCAGAGGGGGGCTCGGGACGTGGCCGAGTCGGCCTCCCCATAGGGTGGCGCGGCCCAGGGCCCACCGCGCCGCCATGTGGGGAGGGCGGCTCGCTGCACCCCTCCGTCTGCTCTTCTGGCTCCGTGGGTCTCTTGGTAAAATAGGGCTTGATGCGTGTAAAGTCACACGTCCGTTGGGAACCCCAAGAGGAAGGTATGATGAGTGCAGCAGCAAGTTTTCCCTCAGTATGAAACCAAGGTTATCGAACCAGTAGGAAGTCGAAGTTGCTTCGAAGGTGTCAACGGCGTCAGAAAAGTGCTGGTGTTGAAGGGGAGGTCTGACTCGTCGACTTGGAACCTGCACACAACACAACCAAACTACTTTGCCCCAACGAAACAGTGAGGGTGTCAACCTCACCGGCTTGCTGAAAACAAAGGATTAGACGTATAGTGTGGAAAATGATGTTTGCTTGCAGAGAATGAAAAAGAACAATGATTGCAGTAGGTTGTATTTCAGATGTAAAAGAATGGACCGGGGTCCACAGTTCACTAGTGGTGTCTCTCCATAATAAAATACTAACATGCTGGGTAAACAAATTACAGTTGGGCAATTGACAAATAGAGAGGGCATAACAATGCACAGACATGTCATGATGATCACTATGAGATTTACTTGGGCATTACGACAAAGTACACAGACCGCCATCCAGCATGCATCTGTGTCTAAATAGTCCACCTTCAGGTTAGCATCCGCACCCCTTCCAGTATTAAGTTGCAAGCAACAGACAATTGCATTAAGTATGGTGCATAATGTAAACAACACTAATATCCTTAGACAAAGCATTGCTATTTTACCCCTAGTAGCAACAGCACATCAACAACCTTAGAACTTTCTGTCACTGTCCCAGACAAACCTACTATCTAGCATAAATACTCCCTCTTGGAGTTACAAGCATAAACTTGGCCAGAGCCTACACTAATAACGGAGAGCATGCAAGATCATAAACAACACATATATGATAGATCAATAATCAACTTGACATAGTATTCAATATCCATCAGATCCCAACAAACACAACATGTAGCATTACAATAATATGATCTTGATCATGATAGGCAGCTCACAAGATCTAAACATGATGGCACAAAAAGAGAAGACAACCATATAGCTACTGTATGGACCCGTAGTCCAGGGATGACGATGTAGAGCCCTCCGGTGATGATTCCCCTCTCCGGCAGGGTGCCGGAGGAGAACTTCTGAACCCCCCGAGTTAGGGTTGACGGCGGCGGCGGCAGATGATGTTTTCTGGAATAATGGCTCGGTGTTTTAGGGTTTTCGCGTCTGGGGGAATTTATAGGCGAAGGGGCAACGTCGGTGGAGGCGCGGGGCCCGCTCCCCATAGGGTGGCGCGGCAGGGGGCCCACCCGCGCCACGGTATGGGGACGGCGCCCTGCTGCCCCCCTTCGTCTCTCCTTCGGACTTCGTGAACGTGTCGGAAAAATAGGCATCTGGGATTTTGTTTCGTCCGATTCCGAGGATATTTCCAGAACAGCTTTTCTGAAACAAAAAACAGCAGAAAACAGGAACTGGCACTGTGGCATCTTGTTAATAGGTTAGTCCCAGAAAATGCATAAAAATGCTATGAAGTGTGAATAAAACATGTAGCTATTGGTATAAAACTAGCATTGAACATAAGAAATTATAGATACGTTGGAGACGTATCAAGGGGCTTTGCAATTATTTCCACGGATTTTCTCGAAAGTTGATTTTCTGCACAAAAATAAGACACCAGGGCAATTCTGCCGAAAACAGCGTTAGTCCGTGTTAGTTGTATTCAAAACACACAAATTGGAGGCAAAACAACAGCAAAGGTGTTCGGGAAAGTAGATACGTTTTGGACGTATCATGCACTCTCTCATCTCACAGCACCCCCACGGACCTCCAAAAGCCCAATGGGTATCGGATATAAAAATCGGCCACATTGACATCATGTTTGTCTTTCTCAATCTATTTTTGGTCGCCCAACCGGTCTCTAAACTTGGAACAACCCTGATGCCGGCCAATGCCTAGAAAAGCATTACGACGTGTAGGTTCCACATGTCATAGGCACAAAAAGCTGCATATATATAGGATAAATGATCTCAAATTCAGTTTCAAACCCATTTACATATAGTTTACATAACATTAAAAAGACACTTTGACTACTCGTCATCCTCGGTGCGTTCTTGGGTGATGGAGTTCCTGGCTCGTCGTTCTGCAGCTCGGAGTGTCGAGTTTCTAGCTTCCACCTCGACACTTTGGGCGGTGCAACCTCCTGTGTCACCCATGCAGGGTCTGCACCGGCCAAAGGGCACGACTACGGGAATCAAGGTTCTCACGAGCACCACGCTGGACGTGCGGGTGGTGGAGTTGCCGGCTCGTTGTCCTCCCGCACGGCATCATCCTTCTCCTATAGAGATGTTTCACTTCCCACATGGGCCATCTCTCTCCCTTTTGCATCCTCTAAATGACATGACCAAGGAGGAGAAGAATAAATACTTCTTTTAAGGGTGTAGCTGAGAAAGAGATGCATCATCTAGCGTCCCTAACAAGATGTGCATGAGCTCAATACCATAGTTGTCCTTCAGTCAATAATCATCGCTAGATTTTCTATGCGCTACATGATACGTCTCAAACGTATCTATATTTTTTGATGTTCCATGTTGATATTATGCCAATTGCTACATGTTTTACATACACTTCATATAATTTTCATGCATTTTCTGGGACTAACCTATTAACAAGATGTCACAGTGCCAGTTCTTGTTTTCTGCTGTTTTTGTATTCCAGAAAAGTTGTTCTGGAAATATTCTCGGAATTGGATGAAATCAAATCCCACGGTCCTATTTTCACCGACACGTTCACGGAGTCCAGAAGGGAGACGAAGAATAGCCACGAGGCGGCCACACACGGCCTCGGCGCGGCAGGAAGTGGGGCTGCACCGAGGGTGTGTTTGGGCCCCTCGGGTGCCCTTAGCCGCCGCCATTTTGCCTATTTATTCCCCCCGACGCAAAAACCCTAAATACCCGAGTCATATTCCAGGAAAAGTTCCAGAGTCGCCGCCGTCGTCAACCCTAGCTCGGGAGGGTCCAGAACCTCTTCCGGGCACCCTGCCGGAGAGGGGAATCATCACCGGAGGGCTCTACATCATCATGCCCGCCTCCGGAGTGATGCATGAGTAGTTCATCCTTGGACTACGGGTCCATAGCAGTAGCTAGATGGTTGTCTCTCCTCCTTGTGCCATCATGTTTAGATCTTGTGAGCTGCCTAACATGATCAAGATCATATTATTGTAATGCTATATGTTGTGTTTGTTGGGATCCGATGGATATTGAATATTATGCCAAGTTGATTATCAATATATCTCATATGTTATTTATGTCTTGCATGCTTTCCGTTACTAGTAGATGCTTTGGCCAAGTAGATGCTTCTAACTCCAAGAGTTAGTATTTATGCTAGATAGTGGGTTCAGTCTCCATTGAATCTGGGGGAGTGACATAATCCTCTAAGATTGTGGATGTGCTGTTGCCACTAGGGATAAAATAACCGATGCTTAGCTTAATGGTACGCGGTTAGGTCTAATGCATTTGCTTACATTATGCACTTTACTTAATGCAATAATCTGTTGCTTGCAACTTAATACCAACGGGGGACTCGGATGACAACCTAGAGGTGGATTATTAGTCATAGATGCAGTTGGATGGCGGTCTATATATTTTGTCGTAATGCCCACATCAAATATCATATTAGTCACCATGTCATGTATATGCATTGTCATGCCCTCAACATTCTGTCAATTGCCCAGCTGTATTTTGTTACCCAGCATATTATCTATCTTATGGAGAGACACCACTAGTGAACTGTAGAGCCTGGTCCATTCTTTTACACTTGATAAATACAACCTACTGCAATCATTGTTCTCTTTTACTCTCTGCAATTAAACATCATTTTCCACACCACACATTTAATCCTTTGTTTTCAGCAAGCCGGTGAGATTGACAACCTCACTGTTTCGTTGGGGCAAATTAGTTTGATTGTCTTGTGTGCAGGTCCACGTTGGGGTCGGCGCCACCAACAAGCTACAGACGATCTTTTCACTCCTACTGGTTCGATAAACCTTGGTTTCATACTGAGGGAAAACTTGCCGCTACACTCTTCAAACCTTCCTCTTGGGGTCTCCCAACGGACGTGTACTTTACACGCATCACTACATCGTCTCAAATTAGATGAGGCCGACTCCCTAAGTAGCACTTAGGAAGTCCTTGATTTTTTGTTAGTTTCCAATGGGTTACATCAAGTTCCATTCCCACTATGTGGCGATCTTAGGCGAACGATGGGTTGTCGGGTCGAGAGTTCTGACCTTTTCGTGGGTGATCTTCAAACTCTTCTTTTTCTAGCATTATGTACTGGTCAAACAACAGACCCGAGCATAGCATATAGAGGACAAGTGGAACATGGATTGCAGGTTTGAGACTTTGTTTGCCTCGGCTCCAAGGCGGCCACCAAGCTCGTAAACAAGTGGTCTGTTAATGACGGGCAAACCAAAACTCTCCACCAAGAAGAATTGTGTTATGCCATCAACACCGTGGGGCCATTTCGCATAATGAGTTTCGAGCTTGCTCTGACATAGGTCTCCTTCTCCCTTAGCATCGCTAGTACAATAAGACCAAAGGCTCATGGGCCAAGCCTGCCCCATCTATTGGATCTTCGAGCGGAGCTTGGTTATTTTTAGATAGAAAAGATGTCTTCTCAACTTCCGAGTGTAGAAGTTGATGCTGGATTTATCGTATTCTGGGCCGGATCAATGAACCTATTTGAAGTGGCCTATTTCGTACCAGAAAAGCGCCAACAATTCATCCCCTTATTCCCAAGTTCTTATTAGATTGTTTGCCAACTTTCATTGAAGTCCTGGAAAATTCCCTTAGATAAAGGGTAGGTCTGTTTTAATTAACGAATCGAGCCCAAGTCGACGTTCCTGATATAATATTGAAAGTGGAGTGAAATCTGGATATGAAGGGTCAAGTCCAGTTCCAATCTAGATATAAAAGTGTCGTTCTATCGTCGAAAGTGATCTTTATTTTGTTGTTCTCTTTTAGTCTCCTTTTCTTTTTTTCTTTCTTTGGTGCCGGGTTCGTAAGACAGATGTAATATTCGATGTTCTGATTGTTGAGATACAGCAAATCCACTTATCCAACAATTTTAGTCAATTTTCCTACTTTTTCTGCAAGGGGTTCAAGGGAACGCATTAGCCCAATCCTTGACTCTCTGTCACACGGATGTTGCTGGGCTGTTTCAAAACCCCTATAGTCAGAAAAAGATCAAAAAAGGGTTAAAATGACAGATCGAGCATCATGGACTCCTTCACCTCGCCTCCCACACTCTCCCTCCCCTAGCTTGCACAATCTCCTTTCCGTTGCCTGTCACATACGTGCACCACCGACGTCATGTACATGAATAGGAAGTGACTCTCCTAACACGAGGTCAAAGAGTTTGCAGAACACGGAATACTCGCTCTCAAAGATTTCTTCATCAGTTTGCACGGTGTGTCACTGGCATCAAACTCCAAAAGCAGCTTCGAACTTCATTTACGCAATCTACCGCCGCCAGAAGAAGCTCCTATGTTTCTGAATCTGTTGTACCATACCGAGAGGCCTTACTAGCACAGTTCATCTAGGAGAAACGAGAAGCGGAGGTCAATCGCTTCACTGATGTCCATGAAACTATCCTCCTCGAAACAGGCTTTCGCCCCGCTTTATAAATAAAGCAACCGTCCACAAGCATACAGATATCCAATCACAGGTTCAGAAAAATAAAACAACAACAAGTCTGCTGGGGCCACATCACAGATATGCCCAAAGGTAAAGCGAGCCGATACACCTCCACATGGGAGTAACTCAGTGGCTGGATGATGCAGATAGAAGGCGTGCCGCCCTCAGAAGCTTCTCGATCAATCCATCCAGCCGCTCCTTGTCCCGCTGTCTACAGAGCGGGTGTCGCTGCTGCAAAAATGCCAAGAATTTGAAAACGGAGTCAGAGGCACGCCTCAGAAAGACACGCTCGATAACCATCTTATTACGAATAGTCCGCGATGTCCAGGTCATCACGGCAAACACTAATCAGAAGAGGCGCCTCCTCTTACCAGCACGGTTCGCCTGCACTTCTAGGAACTCAGCAAGGTCTTGGGCCTGCCACTCAGGCCCAAGCGCCTCGGCTAGGAAGCTCCACAGGAAGCGAGCTGCGGGCAAGAGAAAAGAATATGGGTCCCCGACTCGGGACCGCGCATAAGGGCAAGTACCATCCCCAGGACCAAATTGCTTGACCACCTCCACACCCGAAGGGAGACGGTCTTGCAACAACTGCCACGTAAAGATCTTAACCTTCAGTGGCATAGGAGCCTTCCACAAGTGGGAGGTCCACAGGAGCACGGGTCCTCTAAATATGGCCCGGTAGGCCGACCCAACTTTAAAGCATTTCGAGGGCGAGAGGGACCAAGAAACACTCTCTGGAGCGTCTGAAAGGGAGTCCGGAAGGGAGGCCAACATGTTTTCCCACATGTTGGCCTCGACCAACCCAAAGGTGCGGCGAACCTAATGTCCCATTGCCCATTGTGGGCCGCATCCTCCACCAAGAGCATTGGGTCAGAACATATAGCAAAGTGCTCTGGGAACTCATATCTAAGTGGTCTTTCCCCAAGCCATGAATCTAGCCAAAACAGGGTACTCCCTCCGTCGCCTACGATGAAGGTAGCCCCAAGCCGGATCTCATGTTTGATGGCTTGGAGGGACCTCCAAAAGTGAGATCCCTCCTTCCTCTCACAGGCCATGAGGGGAAGGTACTTGGCCTTCACTAGTTGAAGCCAAAGTCCCTCATCATCCCTCAGGATGCTCCAGACCCAATTCCGAATTTTTCAAAGAGGTTGTACCTCCTTGAAACTATGATATGCTACCAAAGAATTTTTAAAGAAGTTATACATAATTTATAACAAGAGGTGCAACCTCTTTGAAAAATTCGGTGTCTATGAAGCTATGATATGCTACCAATCTCGATCAATACAATTTTCCTACGATTTTTCTGCGGTGCAATCAAACAACATCTACTACTGATTCCAGTGTTTCCTTTAAGAGTTAAACGTCTGAGGGGTCACGAAGTTGCCACGGATGAGCGCATTGGTCACGAACTAAAAAAGTGCTAAATTTTGGTCACATAGTTGTGTGTGAGAGCCCCGTTCATCACTCCTTTTTCAATTAATTTATTTGCCTTATTTTTTCAGCAACGCGGACGCTGGCCGTGGCTAATTTTATTTAAATAATACACGAAAATTATTTAATTCCAGAAATAATACACGTTTTTATTTTTTTGCAAAAATAGGATCCAGTCGTCTTCGTCAACGACGACATTGACTTGTCGTCATTGCTGTGGACGAGAGGGCCCACTCGGCCACGCGGAGGATGTTTAGTGGCTGGGCCACGTCGACGCAGTCACGGGGCGGGCTTGTCGTCCTCGCTGGCTTGTCGTCCTCGTCGACGACGACAGGTGCGGGCCCTCTCGTCCACGCCAACGACGACAGGTGCGGGCCCTCTCGTCCACGCCAACGACGACAAGGACCATGCCATGCAGCCATCGATCACCCGACCGCGCTTCTCCTCTCTCTTTCCTTCTTTCTTCTTCCTGCTGGCTACCTGCTGCGTGTTCTTCGTTTCCTCTCACTCCTCCCCACAAAAACCGAATTAAATCACCATTTTAGACCAATAATCTTCACATTTGCCACCATAAATCGGTGCTAGAAGGTTGAGAGAAGCTAGGGGAACTCCGATCTCTTGATGGGATAGCTCGTGGAGGTTGTGGTGATGGTTGGCGGGTGGGGGTGATGGTGGTCCTGGAGGGCTGCATGGTGGTGGTGGTGGTGGTGGAGGCCTGCATTGTGGTGGTTCTGCTCGTGTTGGTGCGCCGTTGATTCGAGACTGCCGGACGGCGTTGCCTCTCACGCTTCAAGGGTATGATTCGATGGTCATATGCTTTATTTGTGACGGTAGTAAATATTGTAGTGCTATATTTGTTATATGTATGAACATGCGTTGTTAAGAAATAGTTTGTGACGGTAGTAAATATTGTAGCTATATTTGTAGTAAATATTTGTAGGTATATTAACGATGGTCAATATTTATTTATGTCAGCGGAGATGTCTGATTTAGTGAAGATCAGGTTTTTCTATGGTCCTGGTAGAGTCCAAATGTGTGAAACGGGAGCTGATCTGAGTGAGTTTGCTTATATAGATGTTGACCTCCCAGCTCCTCAAACATGGTCTATAAGTGAGGTCAAAAATTGGGTGACGGAAAGTTTAGGGCTTGATAGTCAGACACAGACCGTCAGTGTTCATGCTTGGTGGAGCAATTCAAGGACAAATATTTACTTCGTTTTGAAACCACTGGAGTCTGATTCTAAATGGGCGGGGTGGTTAAAAGGTTGCGCAAAAAGGAATTGTTCTCCTTGTGCCCTAGTTCTTCCCGCCTTCAACGAGGTCAGTGTCCCTGAGGACGAGTTTTCTGGTCATGAAGGTGAGGGTGCTTATGATCCTGGCCAGGGAAGTGAACCGATGGACATGTCTATGTCAAATTATGGGTCTGATTTTGGTGGAGGTGGGTACGAGTCAGGCCAGAGCAGTCAAGTTGAAGGAGAAAATGAGGTAAATGACAGTGGGGAGGTGGATGGCGACGAGGTAGACGGGCAAATGAACGGGCACATGCAGAACGAGATGGAAGCTGAAGATATAGATGGCTATAGTACTGAAGGCGATGATTCCGATGAGTCAGACGGAGAAGAGAACGTAGATGAGGTACCAAATCCTGCAGCATGGGATCGGGACTTCTCTACGACCATGACCGTAGATGATGGTCATGATTCAGCATGGGAATATCATGAGAACAACATTGCCAAGGGTGCTATGTATAGTGACAAGCAAGCTTTGAGGGATGCAGTCATCAAATGGGCATTGTCCACCTGGAGGGTTATGAATACTGTGGTGTCCAGTCAGAAATATTTGACAATGGAATGTGCTGAAATAAATTGTCCCGGCAGGGTGCATGGACATCTCCCAAAGAATGGTTATAGCTGGAGGATAAGTGACTTTGTACCTCACACATGACGAATTGACAGTATCCCTATAAAGCATCATAATCTTTCTTCCACGCTTATAGCTCGGTTGCTATACAACGAGATAGTGTCATGTGCATCGATGGAAGTTAGTGCCCTCCAAACAAAAGTGGCTGTCAGATTCAATTATGAAATATCTTATGGCAAGGCTTGGAGGGCTAAGCATATGGCGCTTGAGAACAGATTTGGTTCATATTTCGACTCATATGACTCTGTTATACGGCTGCTACATACTCTGCAGTACCGGAATCCAGGCACCTATGTAGAAATCCAAGATTTGTTCAGGCCAGAGTTCCCAAATGTGAGGGTGCTGCATCGAGTGTTTTTCTCATTCGCCGTATGCATCGAGGCTTTCAGACATTGTCGTCCGGTGATATGTGTAGATGGCACATTTCTCACGGGCAAGTATAGGGGACAGATCCTGACTGCAATTGGTCAAGACGGTAACAATCAAGTTGTGCCCCTCGCATTTGCTTTTGTGGAGAGCGAGAACATTGACAGTTGGACTTGGTTCTTCAGGCAACTGAAGATAACTGTTGTGAAGGATAAGCCGAATGTGTGCATCCTTCACGACAGGCATGTAGGCATACTCAGCGCGATAAAGACACTAACCAATCCTGCGCCTGAAGAACAGACTCCATGGCAAGACATGCAGAGCCGTTGGTGCATGCGCCATCTAGGTGCCAACTTCTTCTCGCAGTTTGGAAATAAGGACCTGATGAATTTATTCAAGAAACTATGCAAGCAGAACCAAGAATGGAAGTACACGGCGATACGTGATAGACTTGAGTTGTGCATATAGAGACATGTTCGGGACAGGAGGGCTGCACGAGCACGAGCTGTTGCTGACCATGCACGAGCTGTTGTTGCACAGTTAGCTGTTGGACCCGTTCCCGAGGAGGACGTGCCTATTGGTCTTTGCGACCTACCCGGATTTGACCCGCCTGGAACTAGGAGAAGACGTGCGAGGTCAATTAAAACTTTTCAGCAATGGATAGAGCATGAACCTTTGGAGAGGTGGTCTTTGTTACACGACACACATGGAGCAAGATACGGTGTCATGACAACGAACCTGGCTGAAACATACAACTTTGTCCTCAGAGGAAACCATGCGTTGCCACTAACAGCCATCGTGGAGGGCATTTTCTATGGCATGGTGAAATATTTCAGAGAAAGACGTGAAAAAGCTGAGAAGCATATGATGGACAACCCGACCTCGCCCTACTGTGAGAAGATTACGAAGTACATGAATAAGAAGCTGGCTAAATGTTGCTCCCACTCTGTAACTGCCGTTGGGAATCAAGAAAGGAGGTTCGAGGTCCGGCTATCCCACAACAAGTTCGGATCTGCAAACGTGGTGAGGACGCATGAGGTGCAGATTGGTAATGAGCTTTGGCCAACTTGCGAGTGCACCTGCAACAAACCAAAATTGCTTCACCTTCCGTGCTCCCATGTCCTTGCTGCCTGCAGGCAGTTAGGGTTGAACGCAATCTCCTTTGTGTCTTCATATTATATGAAAGAGGCAGTTATCAATACTTGGACAGGTGAGATGCTGGGATTTCGATCAATGGGTAACTTCAACACTGTACCCCTAGGTGAGAGGCGGTACATACCAGCTCCTGAGCTACTGCGTGAAGGGGTAGGCAGACGACAGTGTCGTCGCATCAGGAATGATATGGATGAATCCGAGGCCGGAGGGCGCACAATGCAATGCCTTCAATGCAACCAATTTGGCCATACGGACCCTGATTGTCCCACTTTTCCTGGAGAGAGACCTCCCATTCGTGGACGTGGTAACCGGCGTGCGCGAGGACGAAGAGCGAGAGGAAGAAACTAGGGGTCGCTATGTTCGAATTTGTATTAAGTGTGGCACTATGTTTGAATTTGTATTAAGTGTGAAACTATGTTTGAATTTTTAATAAGTGTGGAACTATGTTTGAATTTGTAATAAGTGTGAAACTATGTTTGAATTTTTAATAACCGTGGAACTATGTTTGAATTTGTAATAAGTGTTTTTTCTGTGTTTGAATTTGTAATAATTGTGGAACTATGTTTGAATTTGTAATAAGTGTGAAACTATGTTTGAATTTTTAATAACTGTGGAACTATGTTTGAATTTGTAATAAGTGTTTTTTCTGTGTTTGAATTTGTAATAATTGTGGAACTATGTTTGTATTTTTATTAAGAAATTTTTGTACTTTGAATTGTGTCTGCAGGGATGGAGGGCATGTGGTTGCTTAATCCTCACATTGATAGTGGGCATCGTGCTAAGGCATTAGAGGGGAATCCAAGGAAACTTAAGCCCCTAGTCACTCGCACGCCAAAGGAAAACTGGAGGATTCATCCTGCGTGGGTACAAAGGTACTGGTCGTATTTATTTTACAGACGCATGTTTTTTCTATGTCCACAAGTTTCACGTACTCTTGTTTTATTGTGTATACGCAGGTTGAAATGGGCCGGGCTCTTACCTTTCGCGCGTCTAGTAGAGGCCACAGAGGGATCCGCGCGTATCATGATGGACAGTTCTTTACTCAGCTGCTTGGTGGACCGATGGAGGCCCAGACCCACACGTTCCACTTTCGCTGGGGAGAGATGGCTCCTACTCTACAGGATGTATCATAGTTGCTAGGTTTACCTTTGGCGGGTGAGGCCATAGGCCCTTTGCAGGCACCGGTTAATTGGGAGGACGATTTGGCAGCCCGTTTCGGGGTATTTTGACGGTGCTCCACTTTTAGAGGCGGGTACTCACGGACCCAAGCTTGATTGGTTGCTTGCCTTTCAGGTTAGTTCATTAATATAGGTACACAATTTTACTAATCATTTATTTCTCATTTGTCGTTATACTAATTATATTTTTACCATTAATATAGGTACACAAGTTTCCAGAGTATCCAGATAATATGGAACCGGAACAACTGAGTCGCAGCTTGGAGGCATACATCATGTGTTTTCTTGGTAAGGTGATGTTTACCGAGAACCATGTCGACACAATTAGCGCGCGCTACCTCCCTTTCGCACGGGAGATCGCTGATGCTGCTGGGCTAGAGCACATCAGACAGAGGAGTTGGGGATCCGCTGTGTTAGCGGCTACATACCGAGCTATGTGCAACGGTTGCATGCTGAAGGCAGATAAGTCAGCCTTGCTCGTGTGCCCTCTTTTTCTGCAGCTATGGTCGTGGGAGAGGTTCTCTATCGGACGCCCATTCATATCTGACAAGTCTTTCCCATTGTGGGAGATCCATGACGGTGACAACATCGACATGCCTACTATTGCGACTGTCTATGCACGCTATAAGGTATGCATCTTGTTATATTTTTATACATCACATGTACTTTCTACGAACTAACTTCTGTTGTACGCAGAGACGTTTTGCTACTGAGCAGACAAAGCAAGTCTACATTGCTTTTAATGAGCAATTTGATATGTACACTTCGGTAATCTGGGAGCCGTACACCGAGGAGCTTATTCAACAAAGATACCCGGGAGGTATTTCAGATCTCTGCACACGTGACCGAGAGTATTGGATGACACAATCGAAGATCATCTTCGATATATTCGTGGAGGAGATGTCCCAACAGAGGGTTATGAGGCAGTTTGGTCTTCGACAGTTGGTAGATCCTCCTCCAGTAGAGCATCCCCTCCCAGAGGTGCACCACAGGTATGTGTATAGTTGTTTATTTCCTAAATTATTCCTACTACATCAGTTTGTACTGATAAAAACTCACCCAAATTATAGTACCTCGAGGCAGGGGATTAGGTGGACCGCGAGAGAGTGGCTGCAGAGGCTACAACCTTACGTTTCAGACTGGGACACTGCGACGGAGCGGGTCTGGGTCGAGACTGCCGGGTTTGATATCGCTCTATACAATGCCTACTTGCAGAGGTACATGTCCGGAACACGGCTACGTATCGTTCAGCACTCTCACCCAGAGGTTATACCTGCCCCTACTACGTGGGATACGTACCCGACATATGACACTTCTGCGTCCAGACAGCACGCGGTAATATTTTGTTTCTTTTCACTAATTCATCTATCTGGTACATGCTATCACACATATATATATATATATATATTTAGTCCGTTATATTTCTATTGTCAGGCTAATTTGACACAGGAGATTCAGAATGAGTTCGCTGAGTATGGACGTTCTCTTTCCACTGGCCCTCTTTTGGTACCACGGGAGGAGCCGATGTCCTGGATCAGGAGGCTGGAGGGAAAGCTACGGGACGTCTACGCGACACTCACGTGCACCCGCACAGAGGACGTTGTTCGCCACCCGGCTGGACAACGGCCCCCGCGCCCCCCTTCACGACGCCAGCAGCGGCAACAGCAGCAGATGAATCAGGAGCAGCATCAGCACGAGGAGGAGCAGCATCAGCACGATGAGCAGCATCAGGAGCAGCATCAGCGCGACGACCAGCACCATCACCGACAAGAGCGCGTCCACGTATATCAGCACATTCTAGGCCACCTCCTCCCGACCAACCAGGAGGCTCGACGTGGCAGGGTCCCACTTCCAGTTACGGATATGGGCCACAGTCTCCACCTCAGTACCGAGGTCCCGCCCCGTCATACCATGATTACGGTACATATATTGTTTTCAAATTTCAATTGGGCCCGCGTATTTCTTACGTACTAACGATTCCATCTGTAGGATCCTATGGACATCATGCGGGTACGTCCGGACACCAGGCGTCCGGATCTGGATCAGCGTGGGGGAGTGACCAAGAGGGGGGACACTGCAGGAGATGTCCCACTGGATGAGCATTTTTGACACTGCAGGATACCCAACGCAGCCGTCACAGGGTCACATTCAGCAGACTCCTCCACCATACCCCACACAGGATACACAGCATAACGTGGACTTCACAGTGCCTCGTCAAAACAGGGCACCACACAGGTATATGTGGTCGACGCCCACCCAGCCCCCTCCTCGTGATCCTCGGCCACGCAGGGGCCAGTGATATCTTTGGGTCATATTCGTATTTAGGATGTATGAGACATATATGTATTTCGATTTGTATGTGAGACATATTCATATTTATGTTTGTATGAGACATATTATCTACGTACGAGACATATTATTATCTATGTAGAAGACATATTATTATCTATGTACGAGACATATCCTTCCACATTGCATCGATAAATTAATCTAACATACAACTACAACTCTACGTTACAACTTCAGTACTTCTACATACCGGATCTTAAAGATACTTGTAAATAATACATGGAACTCAACGATAACTAATTCTAATCAACGACTTCACTTCCCTCTACCACGTGTTCGTGATGGAGGTATGAAGTCATCATCACTATTTTCATCGGCGACAGCCTTCGATGCGCCAACACTCTTAAACTTACGTCTGCATTTGCCTCGTTTAGGAGGCATGAAATCATCATCACTGTCATCTTTGGCCTTTGATATAGCCCTCTTCACGTGATCAGCGTGCAATGTATTCTGTGGACGCCCACCAGGACAAGCGCCAAAAAGAGCTTCCATCCAACCAAAATGAGGGATCTCTTTGTTCAGAAACTGTGCGTCTGTAGGCCAGCGCTGCACAAGAAAATAGCAGAGGAAAATATTTCAGACAAATAACACTATATTAACATAATATAAATTATGTACTTAGTTACCTCCACGTGAAATGCATAGGCCTCCCGCGAAAAATAGATTATATTTGACTTAGGAGTCATAGGCATGTCCCGTAGACCCGCCTCGATATCTTTTAGCTCATACACTCTCTGCCACTTCCACTGCCACCCATCAATTTCATCTAAAATTTCTTCAGGGGTCATATGCGGAATATTGTATTTTTTGGCTATAGTTTCTCTCAGCTCACGAATGTTTCCCCACTCACTAACTAGCTCCCTATAACAGCTCTTCGCCCTACCCTCCCTAATACTACCATCAGTCCATTTTACTGCTTCATACAGAATACACCATGACCTATGTTCCGAACTAGGACCCGAACTACCAGACATCCTTCCTATGCGACTAAGAAAATCACAACGCACCACACGCCTCCATCACAACGTCTGCTGGGGTATATATAAGCTCACCCGGGAGAAAAAGAGCGGGAGAAAAATGGTGGGAGGAAAAGGGCGGGAGAAGATGGGCGGGAGAAAAAGGGCGGGAGAAGATGGGTGGGAGAAAAAGGGCGGGAGAAGATGGACGGGAGAAGAAGGGCGGGAGGAAAAATACGGGAACACAACGGCGGGAGACAAATTGGCGGGAGCGACCGGGAAACAAATTTTACAGGCAGGAAAAGAAAATGCATGCGCCAATCGTCGTTGCCAATGCCGAGAGGACCCTGTCGTCGTTGGTAAAGACGAGTTGACCCTGTCGTCCTCGTCAACGACGACTTTGCATGGCTCGGGAGGACGACAGGCCTGTCGTCCTCGTCAACGACGACAGCCAGCAAGTCGTCCTCGTCAACGACGACAAGACCCTTGTCGGCTTCAGCAACGACGACTAGATCCTATTTTTGCAAAAAAAATAAAAACGCGTGTTATTTCTGTAATTAAATAATTTTCGTGTATTATTTAAAAAAAATTAGCTAAATTCACGCCGGTTGATTGGCAGCCACGACATGCACGCAGAGGCAGCCAGGGCATGCACGCGTGAGACACCGGGTCGAACGCGCAGTCAAGCTCGTGCTCCTGTCGGGCGGGTTTGGTAGGCTGCAGCGGCAAGTTTTGGCCCGCCAGCTACAGCGACCCAGTGATTGGATGCCTGCATGAGCTTCTGGGTCAGGCCCTCCAGCTGCAATGGTCAATGAAAAACCAGGCCCGAGAAGAACGCTCAGATCGACGGGCCTGGCTCGTTCTTCGCTCTCTCGCTGCAACCTTGCACGTGAACTTTTGTTTCCGGTCACTCTCCTTACTCTCACTTCATCCTCTTCCTTCTAACACTCCTACAATGCTCAAATCAAAACAAGCTCTACACGAAAATGATGCGCGTTGATGATGTGGTTCCATTCTGACAATCGCTTTTGACTTTTGTTAATTGTTAACTGCTAATTTCGTATTCATGTTTGAAGTCGTTTTAGACGAATTTCGTCAAATTAATCGCACACAATCAATCGCACACAATCGACGGTTTGTAATTTCCTTTTAGGAATAGCTTCGCATCACCATTTGACACAACTTTCGTGTTGTAAGTTTTTCGTTTCGTTGGACGTAGAAGAGTAGATCTTGTGCCATATTTGCGCGTACTTAGACTGCTCTTGTACGTGCTTTCTTCAACCTCCGTTCCTCGTTTTGAACTCTGTCCTTTTAGCAGCAGCTAGTAGCTAGTAGGCTAGCCGAGCTTCGCCGCTGCCGTGCGCGCCATCACTGGGCTCGCCACGTCCTTCGCCGGCGACCTCCGCCGCCATGGCCACTCGCCGGCGACCTCCGCCGCTGCGGCAGCTCGCCGGTCAACATGTATTTGTTCAAGTGTGGTGATGGGAGGTAACTCCACCCATGTGGTGAAGGTGAGACTAACTATCACAGGAAACACAAACATGTTGTTTGGTGAGCTGCATATGGCGAGCCTGGCCTAAGAGACATGCAGGCAACCAAACGACATACATAAGATGGCTGAGAAGGTGGTTTCGCTAGACCAGGCCCTGGGGAGCCTGTCCCCGCGGAGCGCAAAAGTCAATGCAGGCTACCAAACAGCCCTTGTGTTCTCGACGAGCAGCTCGTTGCTCGTTGGGGCGGACGGATAAGGCGCGATTGTCGTCGCAGGAGTGTAGTTGGCCGGCCACGACAACGGTACTACAAGGCGACGACCTGGAATTTGGCCGGACGTAGGAGTGTAGTTGCGCGCAAGTGCCGCTGTCAATTTCGCACCACGTCCCGCGCCTCGGCCGCCGCACCACGTCCCGCCGCTTGGCCGCCGCACCACGAGCTCGCGGCCGAGCGCCGCCGTGCTCGCACGTCGCACCTACCGCAACGTGCTCCTCTGCTCCGGCGCCGTCCTCCCAGGCAGTGAGCTCTGGATGGGGCAGAGGGGAGGAGGTGGTTTGAATGCACACAACATGTTTGATAAAATGTCCGTCCGGAATTTCAGCTACAGGGACGAATAGATCCGAATAAGAAAAAGTATAGGGTGTGTTTTGCAAAAAGTCAGACTGCCACGTCAACTACTTAACGTTTGTCATGACGGAGGGACGAATGGAGCTCTTACACACAACGATGTGACCAAAATTTAGCACTTTTTGAGTTTGTGACCAATGCGCTCATCTGTGGCAACTTCATGATCCCTCAAGCGTTTAACTCTTCCTTTAAAATTTCAAGTGTCATGACAATCTATTCCTATGGTCTTCCTACTGTTTCGTTTTTCAAATCCTGCGAATAAAAGAAGCCCCCAAAGTAGACATAAACTGAGGGTGGCCAACCTTTTCCAGGTGGCAGGTGTGGCGGTGGAGATGACTCGCAACAGTGCTGTGTATAGCCCGGTCGCATGCAGCATGCAGAGCTCAGTAGATATATACAGGGCCCGGCTCCACGGAATTCCGAAAGGGATCCGATGCATGTGCATGCACGGATCATGCATGGGAGAAGAATTCGGTGAAGCGTCGCGGATCTCCTCCTCCTCCTCCTCCACGGTTCAAACACATGCGACGGAGGGGCCGGAGATCGAGTGCATGATTGCCCTGGATCCATCCTTGAATCGATCGTTCTCCGACAGGTCATGCGGCGAGCGACGCCAACTTTTGCGTGCGCTCTCCCTTTCGCGATCGCGACAGCCCAACAGACCACTCGCGAGTCGATCCGTGCGCGCGTGCGGTCGTGAAAGGCACATCCGTCGTGCCACGCTCACATCGTTCCGTCCATGCGTCTCCTCTCATATCTGACTATCTGAGTAACCTGTCTAAACCCAGGCAGTCAAGGCCCGGGGTCATCTCGACGTACCAGGACCACTCTCAAGTCTGATAAGAGCATCTCCACCGGGCCTCCAAATAACACCTCAAATAGCTCCAAATAACACTTCAAAAGACCATGGGTGGTCCGGATACCCAAAATCGTCACCAGCGGCAACCCCAGAGACTCGTTCGACCGATTTCGTGTCTCACACCCCGAGTATCGGGCCTCCAAATTTGGAGGCCCTCTCGGGGGTGCCAGACATGGGGACGGACATGGTCCTGACAGGTCTAACCCCCTCGTCATAGAGAGAGACCGCCGCGCCCTTGGTAATTAGGGCTGTGCAGAGGCCGTTTCGCTCGATTAATGTCGAGACGACGAGACGGCGGTACTGTCAGCACGACTCGCAATAATGCCGCACCCGTTCCCCTGGCGGGCGCAGAGCGAAACGACGCGTCGCAATAACGCAGCGCCCGTTTCCATGGCGCAGACGGAAGCGACGCGTGCTGAATTCGCAGCGGCTGCCCAAAGCGGCGCCCTGCACACGGCTCGTCGGCATCAATGCACGGCCAGGCGAACCGGTGGCCGCGTTAATGCAGGCCACCCAACCTCCGGCCGCCTTTAAAACCCGTCGCGTCGCAATCATCTTCTCCCCACACCACCACTTCTCCCTCTCTCTCACACTCTCTCACTCGCCACTAGAAGATCGGCCGCCATGGCGGGCAGCCGCGACAAGCGTCGTGGTGAGCAACGCCACGAGCAGCTGGAGGAAATCGGCGTCTCAACGAGTAGGTGGAGATGGCCAAGGCGTTCTAGCGAGGCTTGTGGCGCGAGGAAGCCGACAACGCGCCTCCGTACGTACGTGCTCTCGCTGGAGACCGCGCGCCTGTGCAGCCGCCATGCGGTGCCGGTGGACGATGTCGCCAGCCTTTCGGACGGTGGGTGAGGAGTGCTGCCAACATTCCGGTGGCGCCGCGGCTCAGCGGGCAGGAGCGCATCGTCTTCCTCAAGCCCAAGGGGATGAAGATGCCATACAAGCAAAAGCTCAACCCCACGTACTCCATCTCGGTGATGTACGACTTTTCTTTTCTTTAAATTGGCCCTTGAGGTGCCTATTTGGGGTGCGCCGCTGTGGACGGCCTCCAAATATCGAACGGATACATGGCCAACACCCAACGGGCCTCAAATTGGGGGTGCCGGATACGAATTTGGAGCGCCAGTGGAGAAGCTTTTATTTGAATTGTACTTTTTCAAATCGATTCAGATAGAAAAATCACTTCAGCTGAGGTATGGAGAGTTGGAGACTCTTCTTCAGCCTATCATTAGCAGCGGGCCTGAGCGTGTCGAGAAAATTTCCACGGGAAGATATTCGTGCTATACATATCTGCTGCTGCTGCCGCAACTGTACTGTCGCGTGATGGGTGATGCATGGATGGGACGTGGACGTGAACCCGGGGCCAGGCAAGCGTGCGGCATCGGGGACAATCCTCTCGATGTGACCCGACGTCGGGGGATGCACGGAGCTCTGTCGGCTACCTGCAGCTTACACTGTTTTCTCTGCGGCGTCAAACACTCGCAATAGCTGTTTCTTTTCTTCGATCGAGGCCAAGCTCTGCGAACGATTGAAGACCATTGATTGCATCACTGTGCGCGTAATGGTTTTTTCTTGCTGCTTCTTCGCCGTTCTTCTAGAATACCATACACTTGGGTTTGAGTACATTAATTTCGCTGCAACAAATAAAATAAAAACTAAATTTGGCACGTTCTACAAAAAATTACTCGCGAAAAATTGTTTGTATTATGGGCTCAGTAAAAATGAAAAAAATCCTACAATTTACGGTTTTGTAAAATGCCTACTCAGATCCATATTTTTATCATTTTTATATATAGGTATATCTAGAATAAATTCAAATTAAATATTTTATGAATACAAATCAAATAAGTAATTTTGTATTTTTGAACTCGTAAATAACTTATCTAAAACTATACATTCTTCACTATAATCTAGGGATGTAAGATCGGGCAGGATTTTGCCTATTCTATATCCTTCACCACATTTGGATTTTGCCTATTCCATATCCTTCACCGCATTTTTCATCGGATTTGAGTGAAACGGATAATACCGGTCACCGATTAGAGGTGGATATCGTTTTAGCGGATTTGGAAGGACAACGGAACGAATTCAGTACAAAAATAAAATTAATTGAATTAGTATAATTGATATTTGATTGGATTCGGAAGTACAATTTCAAAGCATACAACAACAAATAATTGTTCGATAACCTACTAACCTAACAAACTATACTCCATAGTCTGTATAATGAATATGTATCAGTTTTATTCAACGGATATAACTGGGGAACTCATATCGACAAATTATGCTCTTTGAGGTTGGATATTCAGACATGGATTCTGTGGAACGGTTTCGGAATCCAATACGGTGCGCAAATTATTCTATCCGCTTACACCCCTACTAACATTTGTCATTTTTGTTTAGCTTAAAACGGAAAATATTTTACATTGAGACTGATCATGATTGTAAAATATATTATGAGAAGATGCATGAGTTTCAATATTTTTACTTTGAAATATAATTTTGATTTCGAAAACAATGACTTCACCGAGCTTGGGAGCACGAAATGTCCATTCTGAGTGCGATTTCTTTCACCCGTGTTCAGTGTTGTCCTACTTTAAATCTTTGATATATATTTAAGAGTTTTAGAAAAATCTGAAAAAAAAGATCATGCATATGACGTGAAAAAGTCACAAAACGTGATATTTTGTCTTTCGACGTACATAAATGATAAAGTTGCAGATATGATTATTATTAACACTACATAGTCTCAAGTCTCCAAATTTTGTTATTTTGATGTAGATTATAATATAAAGATTATTGCATTGAGATTTTACAAGCATGTAACTTACATCATTGAGAACACGCATGTTTTTTCAGATTATTTTATGTTATTGTTGGATCAGTGGAGTTCGGGAGCCCAAATGACTTTCCGTAATCTGGCTGATTATCCTGCGACACATCTGTTATTTATGTTAGATAGCCACATACACGACAAAATGTCACTTGTAACCAGTACACACTAACGGTCTAGGCCACATATTTTACAAGCAGCACAACTTGCTGTTGTGACATACCAGGTTACAAAGGATACAAACTAACGGACCAAAAGTAGACTAGCTATTACTGATTTCTGTTCTCTCCATCTATGTTTAATTTTGCTTTCAAGGTAGGAGCAGCTGTAGACCAATGTGAGCTCAGCAAATAGATTATGATCTTCGCCTGAGATTGATGGGATATCCTTTCAGGGTTCGAGTGGTGGGAAAAAAGACAAGCCTATCTTCCTCAGCCGCTTCCCAGCTGTAAATTCATTGGTCAAGATGCACGAACGAATCAGGGTGGCATCTAGTTCGTAATTTCATTTGCAAAGATTTAGACATTTAACTCTAAAAAACTGAGTACATCTTGAATAAAAGATAAAGATGGCTTACCTAAAACGCATTACAAGATGATGAAGGAAAACAGAGATGACAACACGAGCAAGCTCATAGCCAGGGCACAATCGAGGTCCACCACCAAACGGAGTAAAACAGGTTCGCCCCGACCTCATTCTGAAGTTTATTGTTCCTCTGCACCAGCAATGAAATGAGCACATAGTACCATCAAAACTGAATGATTCTGCACGCATTTGCTTAAACTTCTTTCATCAATGACATACAGAACAAGTAGGCCAGTAGCAATTTAAAGAATACCTGCCATCTCCAAGGGTCAAACATCCTGGCATTCTCATAGTGCTCGGTATTGAGGTGCACAGCTCGGAATGAAGCGAAAATTTTGCAGCCCTTCGGAATCGTGTAGCCTAACAATGAATAAAGCAAATGTTGCACATTAGCGATGGTTCCTGGCCCAAAGACTGCGAAACATTGAGCGTGTTTACTGAAATACCTTTGAAATGAATATCAGTGTTTGCTCGTCTGAATACGCCACTAATGATGTTAGCTACACGAAGTGTCTCATTTATCACCTGCACAAATGTCATCCCTTATTACGACATGAAAAATCCCACTATGATAAAATGTTATTCTCGGGAAATATGGCGGCATCACGTTATTTAACATGAAATAGAAATCAATTTGAGAATCATTACACATTGGGTGAATGTCATTGACTTGTAATCGCTCCACTCTAGGGGTTGGTTTTCCCCTTTCATCTTTGTCATATCTTCATGCTCTTTCTGCAAAGTCACCAAGACATATGGATCAATTGCACATGTATGGAAGCAGAATATCACCGAAAACAATGAGATAACATGGAAGCAGAATATCACCGAAAACAATGAGATAACATACAATGGCTTAATTTAGTGAAAGCAATAAATCTAGAAGAGGTTCGGATATTCAGCCACATTATGGTTGGTTCCTGCTAAGAATTCTCAATTTTACCGTTACTGCTAGGTTGGACAGATTTCGAGACAAAACTGTAAGAGCTTGTTTGGCACCCATCATTTAACTTCATTTGATAGAAATGAAATGATGGCATCATTTTATTTTATTTGGAAAGTCAAATGACAAGGTTAGAGATAGAAATCGACATAACACACAATAGACATTTGCTGAAATTCCAAATGAAATGACATGTCAATTCCATGCCAACCAAACAGGTTGAACATGGAATCACAAATGAATTTCATGATTCCAGCTCGAAATGATGGGTACCAAACGACCTCTATAAGAAATAACAAGAAAAAGACCATTTCTCTGCATACACCATGTGCAAACATGCCCTTGGAAGAAAAGAATTTTGTGTTCATATCAGATCAACATCACATCTGACCGAAACAAGGATGCTAATAGTCACAAATTGAACAATAATCTTCTAATTAACAAACTATTATCTGACTTTAAAAAAAAATGCACTTGACGTCGACCCAAAAAAAACAACAAGACGGCAGCAGCAAATTTTCTGTTGGATGAGAGCTGATGTAAAAGGTTTACCTAACCAATCCCCCAATTATAAAAAGACATTATGAAATCGGTTGAGAAATCCAACAAGGGGCTAGGCCCTAGGGTCTGGCCATATTTGACAGTACCCACTACCACACGTGCACACAAATTGACAAATTACCAAACAATTAACAGGATTGACTCCATACCTTAAGCTGTGCCAGCGCCGCCGGCGTCTCGGTGAGGAACTTGACGGCGACGGTCATGAGGACGGGCGTGGTCTCGTACCCAGCAACGAGCAGGGACAGGCAGAAGTCCACCATTTCCTCCTCCGAGAAGCTCCCACCCTCCGCCTCAAGAAGCTCCTCCACCATGTCCTTCTTTTCCCTCTTTCCCTCCATCTCCTCCGGCACACCACTCTCCTCTGCTCTCTCCACCATCCTCTTCCTTATCACCTCCCTCAGAGCTCCGGCCACCTTCTTCCTCGACTGAAGCAATCAAATAAGAGAAAATTACGGCAAACGAACATCAACAACACAGACAAATTTGTGCACAAGGCAATGTGCATATGGAAGGGGAGGGACGGAGGCAAGTGGACGAGCACCTTGAGGGCCTGGCCGTAGGTGGTGAAGGGGAGGAGTGAGGGGAAAGGGAAGGGATGGAGAAGAAGCCGTCAATGAGCTTGACGTACTCGCGGCGGAGGCTCTCTGTCCAGGGCCCGGGCTCGATGCTGACGAGCTGCTTGACGGTGAGGTTGAAGGTGATCTTCTTGGCCTCGTCGAGGAGGCGGACGGTGGCGGTGGGCTCCCACTGGCGCATGGTTGCGAGCACGAGGCGGTCTATGTGCGCGAGGAGGGGCGGCGAGGCGGGGCGTCCGAGGCGGGTGAGGGTGAGGGAGTGGAGGCGCTTGTGTGCGGGGCCGCGGGTGAGGAGCAGGGAGTGCGCGCCGAGGAGCGTGGTGATGGAGGAAGGGTAGCTGCAGCTGACGGCACGGCCCTCGGCGGCGAGGAGGAGGCGGTTGAAGGCCGGGTCGGCGGAGAAGACGGTGCGCTCGCCGAAGAGGTGGGTGGTGAACACGCCGCCGTGCCTCGCCACGCGCTCGTCGATGAAGGGCTCGGGGTCGGGCGTCTTGTACGCCGAGATCAGCCGCAGCGTCTCGCCGATCAGGGGCAGCCCCCTGCTCCCCGGCGGCAGCCGCGGCCTCTGCTTCCGGGCCCCAACCGCGCGCCCACAAGAAACCATCTGAATAGCAGCCCGGAGACGAAGATGGCAACGGCAGCCGCGAGGAGCTGCGGCGCGCCGGCGTCCATGGCCATAATAGCCGTGGCCGTGGCCATGACCGTGTGCGTTTCGGCTTGGTTGGGTGGGGAGTGGGGCTGAGATTAGTGACGCTGCGACAGCCAGAGGAGGCGAGGGGCATGTTTCGGGGCTTTTCTAGGTGGGTTTAAATAAAAAAAATCATTGGGATACTGTGAGAGCTTGAGAAAAGGTGCCGACCATTAAATTTAATGGATAGAAAACTGTATGGTCTTGTCCAAAAGGGGAATGTGTTGCAGTGGCCATGTTAGGGAAAAGGGCATGTACAATGATTTTTGGTAAAATCAATGGCATCTAATCTCCCGTTCAAAGAGTACTTCCTTCTTGAAGGCTCTTTGAATTTTAGTAATTTTAGAGAAATTTTGGAGGGTCTGAATCTATGAAAAATTTCATCATATGATTGAGGCCACCAAATTCCTATGAAATCCATTCCTATGGCCCAAATCCATACAATTCTCAAACTAATGAAAGAAAGGAATCTAGGAACAGACCAACAACGTGTTACCTGCCCGACCAACAAGCAGGCCGACCAATCCCCTGCCCGACCAACAACGTGTTACCTGCCTACGTCAAGCGGAGGTCGCGCTCGAGAGAGAGGTTCGCGGCGGAACAGAGCCGGTCGGCGACTGCGGTGCTAGGAGCCAAGAATGAAAATGTTTGAGAAGGGAAAGAGGGGGAGGGAAGCCGTACCGGGGAAAAAGCCAGCGGAGGAGCCGTTGGCGGCGGCTGGCGACGGAGAGGTCGAAGGGGAGGAGGCGACGACGGTGGCGCCTGTGGTGAGGAAGGAGGAGGCAGCGACGACGGCGACTCGCTCTCCTGTGCGTCCTGGTCGATCCACGCGTCAGCCTTCGAGGCGTAATACACGTGTGGGTGGGTGATACGTGCAAGGCACACGTTCGTTGGGAAACCCCAAGAGGAAGGTATGATGAGTGTAGCAGCAAGTTTTCCCTCAGTACGAAACCAAGGTTTAATCGGACCAGTAGGAGATCAAAGACACTTCTGAAAGTTGTCGGTGAAGGAGTGTAGTGCGGCGCAACACCAGGGATTCCGGTGCCAACGTGGAACCTGCACAACACAATCAAACTATTTTGCCCCAACTTAACAGTGAGGTTGTCAATCTCACCGGCTTGCTGAAAACAAAGGATTAGACGTACAGTGTGGAAAATGACGTTTGTTTGCAGAGAATGAAAGAACAATGATTGCAGTAGGTTGTATTATCAGATGTAAAAGAATGGACCAGGGTACACGGTTCACTAGTGGCGTCTCTCCATAAAGATAACTAACATGCTGGGTAAACAAATTACAGCTGGACAATTGACAATATTGAAAGTGCATAATAATGCATGTACAAGTTATAGTGTCTACTATGAGATTTAATTGGGCATTACAACAAGGTACACAGACCGCTATCCAGCATGCATCTATGACTAAATAGTCCACCTTCAGGTTAACATCCGTACCCCTTTCAGTATTGAGTTGCAAGCAACAGACTATTGCATTTAGTAAAGTGCATAATGTAATCAACACAATTATCCTTAGACAAAACATCGCTGTTTTACCCCTAGTGGCAACAGCACATCCACAATCTTAGAACTTTCTGTCACTGTCCCAAATTAAATGGAGACTGAACCCACTATCTAGCATAAATACTCCCTCTTGGAGTCACAAGCATCAACTTGGCCAAAGTATTAACAAGCAACGGAGAGCATGCAAGATCATAAATAACATAGACATGATAATTCAATATTCAACTTGACATAGTATCAATATTCATCGGATCCCAGCAAAACACAACATGTAGCATTACAAAGATGATCTTGATCATGATAGGCAGCTCACAAGATCTAAACATGATGGCACAAGAGGAGAAGACAACCATCTAGCTACTGCTATGGACCCATAGTCCAAGGATGAACTACTCAAACATCACTCCGGAGGCAGGCATGGCGATGTAGAGCCCTCCGGTGATGATTCCCCTCTCCTGCAGGGTGCCAGGAAGAACTTCAGAACCCTCCCGAGTTAGCGTTGACGGCGGCGGCGGCTCTAGAACTTTTCGTGGATAATGGCTCGGGTATCTAGGGTTTTCCCGAAAAGATGAATTTATAGGCGAAGGGGCGACGTCGGTGGAGACCCGAGGGGCCCACACCACGTGGCGGTGCGGCAGAAGGTGGGGCCGCGCCGTGGCATGGTGTGGCCGCCTCCTCGGCCCCCTTCGTGCCTCCTTCGGACTCCGTGTACGTGACAGAAAAATAGGACCGTGGGCTTTTGTTTCGTCCAATTCCGAGAATATTTCCAGAACAACTTTTCGAAATACAAAAACAACAGAAACAGGAACTGACACTGTGTCATCTTGTTAATAGGTTAGTCCCAGAAAATGCATAAAAATGCTATAAAGTGTAAATAAAACATGTAGCAATTGGTATAATATAAGCATGGAAACATCAGAAATTATGGATACGGTTGAGACGTATCAGTGGGCGTGGGTCGGGGTGGGTTGACGGGGTTGCCCAACCTCAACCAGTTCTACCAAACGGGCCGCCGGGGAATTTTGGGGTTTTAATCCACTAGAGGATTTTCTTCTTGAAGGCTCTTTGAATTTTAGTAATTTTAGAGAAATTTTGGAGGGCTCATAAAGGAAAAATCATGTGGAATCCTTCTGAATCATATGATTGAGGCCACCAAATTCCTATGAAATATATTCCTTTGACCCCAATTACATACGATTCTCAACATGAGGTTCATTTTAGTTCTCCAGCGTTTTGGTCAACTCCACTGATGCAGTTTCACTCCATCTCTCTACTCTCTCTCATAAATCCTCCAAAAAATTTGTGATCAACTCCACTGCACCATTCAAAGTCATCTATTATAAATTTCCAGCGTTTCAAAATCCTGTAGGAATCCACATCACATGATATGTCCATCATACGTTTAAAATCCTGCAATCCAAAGAAGGCCTAAAAAACAAATCCCACCAATCTCCTTGAAGATAATTATTGCAATGGGACTGTGTCGATGTCAACATACTTTCGGTCTGTAGATCACGATTAGAGTATCAAATGCCTTGTTAGAGGAATGAGAATCTCACTACGTCGACGCTGATGATCCCGAAGAGCAAGTCTTGATGCCTGCACAAATAAACGGGATTTAGGTTGAGACTCCAAGTGCAGAGTGTATAGTAAGTGGAAGACAGTTTTCCCCACGAGGGGTGACTCGAGGGTTTAATATCGAACTCTCGGGGAATCTGAAGTGGTAGATTTATCTTCTTATCCTTCTTTTGGTTACCTACAAAACAAGGTTAGATGTTTTGGTCCTCAACCTCACCTGTGGTTGTCAAGCACAAGGTGTAAGAATGATATCAGGATAGTTATGCAATGCAAACAAGAAATAAATATGCAATGATGGTGGATGCAATGATAAATGATATTTTTGGGTTTTTGAATGATGTATGCAAGATGAAAAGTATTTTTGTATTTTCGGATTTAATGATGGCTGAAAATAGAAAAGTGGTATATGGTGTTGGAAAGGTGTTTCTTATGATTAAAAATGGACTGGGGTTCATGGTTTCACAAATGCACTCTCTCTTTATAAAGTGGTAGACAATGGAACACACAGTTAACATATGAGATTGCAACACAGGGTTTGATAACAAGTTACTTAGATATATGGGCATCACGTCCTAACATAGAGATCTTTTGGTTATTAACCTCTCTTATACTCCACCAAGATGCGAACTAAATCATAACACCTCAGTAATTAAGATAACTCAGAGTATAGCATTAAGTATCATGACATGAAGTGAAAATAAGAACATGCTAGATCTAGTCATGGAGTAGTGGCAATGGTCACGCCCACATCCCCGGTAGCATGGTATTTTAGTTTATCCCTAGTGAGGTAACAAAGTAAGGTAAAGATACCAAAGTGGATCGCAGAACTTTCTCTCACGTTCACTGCACTAGCCACCCCCCGTTACTCCAACTAATGCACACGTTCCCCCACACACGCTCTCATAAACATGCTTGATCAAAACAAGTAGACAAGAACGGGGTACATAATATGCATCTATACTCATAACTGAAACAAACATTGCAATCTCAAACATATATTAACTCATAAAGATCCACCACAAAGGTATTACAACGGTGACCGTAATCATGTTCAGCAGCTCATACGGTGCTAATTAGTGAAGCTCAAGAGAGGAGAGATACATAAGTTACTTCCACAAACCCATAGTCCAGAGGTGGACTACTCCCTCTTCATCATGGAGACGGTGGAGAAGTCGATGGAGAAGATGGAGACCACGCCGGCAGCGCCCCGCCGGAGTTTTCCCCCTCCAATCTGCAGCTCCTGATCTCCGTTTCGGTGTTTCTGTGTTTGTGCGGCGCTCCTTCCAGAGAACGTCGGGGGACCTTTTTTATAGGCGTTTTTAGGTCAAGACGATGTCGGTGGAGCGAAGATCGACGGCAACGGAGCCACGAGGCCCAAAGGGTGGGTCCCACGCGGCCAGTACCTGGCCGCGTGGGCCACCCGTTTGGCCCTCGGCCTCCGTTTGCTCGCTTCCTTCGTAGTCTTCTTCCTTCCAAATATTGACGCCCGTAAATTTCCAGGTGATTTCGTTGACGTTTGGGTCCCTGAAACATTAAAATAAAAACTAGGGTTTTCTGCCTGTGCAGGGTTAATTCCATAAAAATAGGAAATAAGATATTCCAAAATCATGATAAAACATTGATATAACCCTTATATGATGCAAATATGATTGGAATATAAGCAATTAAAGTGCAAAGTTCATGTATGCATTTTACATGCATCAACATCCCCAAGCTTAATCCATGCTCGTCCTCGAGTATGAAGATGATAAAACTAACATGGACTTTGCAATTTAATACTTAACAATGGATATCAAAGATGATTACTATTGCTACATATAGTCAAATGATTCATTCTTCAAAGGAGTAGCAATATGCAAATAGTTTATGAAGTGATATCAAGTATTCAAGACAAGGATGTTCATTGATAGTTCACAAAGTGTAACATGTAGCAAGTAATATGGAACACATGTATGCATAATGATAAGTAGAACATCCTACAATGGTCATAGAGTGTAGATGAAAATCTGAATATGATAGGTGTACACTTTGGAAAGATGTATATGTGAGTAGAGGTAAAGCATGCATAAGTTTCATCCAACTTCCAAACTCTTCTACTTAAGTTAATGATTGCAATAAGGTATTCATTGGTGTCAAGCTCTCATTGCCCCTATCATAGCATCTTGAATGATTAAGGTTAAAGTGAAAGCAAATATGAGTAGTGTGCTTGATAAAGAATGGTTGAATGTCTCATGCCCCTTGAATACAAGTACTTACACCATGTGTTACTCAACTTGGAAACAAAGCAAGTTCAATTAAATATCATTGTAAGCATAATAGTATCATCAAGAGCGTCAACTGGGGTACCTCTTGTCCCAAGATATGGAACAAGCCCATATCAAAATGACAAGACAAACAAACAAAATGAACAATCTCAACACCCTTTTTATTTACCATTTGGAATAGTTTTTTATTGCAAGGTGTATCACAGAAGGTTCACCATAGTATGTAAGTAAATTTCCACCATGAATGATGCATGGCTTAGATTAGCGGCCCAGGCGTCTCTCTAACCATTTACACAAACTCATTTAAACTCACTCTATTTCCACATTTATTTCACATGATAAGCATCCATAGACAAAAGCACATGATATCAACTAAATGAGATGAAGAGCGTGTTGAAAGCTTGCCATGTGACAGCACATATGGGCTAACTTCCAACCCAAAACATTCATCAAGCCACAAACATCATAATCTTAATCACAATGGGTCAAGTTTTATTATGCAAATAAAAGAACATTGTGCATCAAGTTCGTGAGAGCTATATAACCAATTTTTTTCCATTGCAATCAATAACATAAACATTTTCATTCAGAGGTAAGATAACACAAACAACATGTTAAACATACTCGGAATAGCATAAAGCCAATAGGTAGATATGGTGGACTCACTGGAATAACTTTGGTTGAAGGTGTTGGAAACAAGTTTTTGCTTGTTGGAGTTTTTGGGCTAGCAAAAGGGAGAAAGTTGACCATCTAGATGCATGCATGAGTGTCCATAGAACTAACTAATCCATGTTAAACCAAGTAAATAACAATCAGCACCAAAACATGAATAAGTGATAGCTCTACAAAAAGAATTTGCAAACTATTACTCATAAACAAGCTCATGAATCATGCAACTATATGTATCATTAAAAATCAAGTCAAACATCCCTTTTCCCAATCTTATAAAAGCATCCAACATATTTCAACCCATATTTCCAGTAGCTCTCTCATATATAATTGATAGTGTGGTGGTCTCTCAAGACTCAAACAAAAACAAAAACGACGCTCCAAGTTTATGCGATAAAGTGTTTCGATCGAAAAACAGAAGTTGGACGTGTGCAAACCGAGAGTGTGTAGGTCCAGTGGGGTTGTCTTCACATCCCCAAGCTTATGGTCTTCACCATCCTTGGATAGCTCTTGGTGCATCTCCTCCAATCCCTGTGAAAAAACTTCAAAACACCGTTTCTCCCATCTCTTTTCTGTGGGGTGCATTAATAGTGATAAACAAATAGGTTCCTTGCTGCATATAATCCTTGAACAAAAATTCATATGACATGTCCAGAAAGTGTATAATGTTGTATGCCTACTCATAAACTCAATTGGATCAAAAAGATTCAACTTAAAAGCTCAAAGCATGCATCAAACAAAATGGGACAGAATCTGTCCAGAAAAACAGCAGCAGCAAAACGTATTTTTCTACCCTACCAAACTTTCTCGAAAAATTCCGAAAAAATTCATGCATACAGAGGATGAAAAGTTGCAACTACAGTTCAAATATGAGCTCATTCGGAGTTACAGAATAAGAATTAAAAATCATACCGTGCACTGACTCGTGCAGGAATAAAATCTCCGAACTATAAGCAACTTTTCAAACCAAAAAGGGTAAAACTTGGCACTTTATTAAAAACTCCAGAACCTAACTAGACACAAAATCTCTTGTTACAGCAAGAGGACACAAAGAAAAATCACACATAAAAATAACCGGGTTGCCTCCCGCAAAGCGCTTTCTTTATAGCCATATAGCTAGGCTTCTTACTTGTTGTTTTATTGTGGACGAAGCTCATGAGGGAGCTTGAACTTTGGTGGTTCCCTCTTCCTTGGAAGTGTTCCATGCATAATACCAGGGTCCCATGTTGCTCTCAAACCGATCAAAATAATAGTCAAGTTGAAACCTGGTTGAGAGAAAAATAGAACACAAAAGTAATAACAACGAAGTCTAACTTTCTTTCTATGCATTGGCATTTTGTATATGAATGAAGTTTTCCAATGCATATTAACAAAAGTTACTTGCAGCCCATAATTATTAGTAGCATAAAGAGGGTTCTCATAACCTCCTCTCTCATAATAGTTGCAAGTAGTAGAAGTGTATTAATCATAACCAATAGAATCTTCCAACTTAGATAATTTGGGAACATAAAGAGAGTCATTAAATTTATTTTGGAATTTATTAGCATGCTTCCCTCTTTCAAAATAGTTGTTAAGATCAATATCAAGTTTAATATCATGGTTGCAACAAAGATTTGGAACTAAAATAATTGCAAACCACATAAGTATTTCTCAACATAAGCAAATTTCTCCTCTATGGTGTTATTAGGAGAATTCAAGAACAAAGTGGACTCTCATGGGTGAGAGTATTGTCACAAACAGCAAGTATATCATTTTTATCCTCACATAGAGAAGTAACAACTTCCAAACATGTAGGATTATCAATAGCATAGGACCATCATCTAAAGCATTATCATATAGCTCATTTAAGCAACACTCCTCATTATCATCAATGAGTTTACTAGTAGCATTATTAGTTTCATCATAATAGCATGGGTTATCATATAGACCATAGAATTTTCAGTTTCACACTCATCATAACATGGGTTCTCATAAATAACAAAGGATTTTTGAGTTTGATGTTACTATCATTGTTGAAGGTGAAGTTGGGAGATCCAACTCTTCCCCAAGCTTAGGTTGGAATATATCATTTCAATCTCCTCTTCACATTCTTCCTCTTCCAAGCTTATGTTTTCATCATCCTCTTCCTGCAAAATATTAGTATTTCCATGGCAGCAAGAATCTTTCTTTAACATAAACATTATCACTAAATTTTTTTTGCAAAGTTGGAGAATAATAGAAATTGTCCTTTCATTTCACGAGCTCATGAGTTGCAAGAAATTTATTAAGAAGAGAGTCTATCTCATGGGCTCCAACATAAGCAATATATTTCTCAACTTGTTCTATATCAGGGCATAAACATTCATATTCACGATAACAAGCAATTATAGGATCACTATTATACTTGCATTGATAGTGGGAATGTTTAACAATTCTTCTATTGCAACAAGTTATACCATGTAACTCACAAAACTAAATAGCTATTTTGTGAAGAGTTTAAGCAATTTACCCATTCTATTTCCCTCTTTGGTTGATTGATATTCAAGTAGGCTCATACTTTTTAAATAATCATTACCCATAGACATTCCAGAAAGTTTCTCCATACTTAGCACATATTAAAACAACACAGTTTTTATGGGTTTTTAATTTTTTTATGCAAAACTGAAATAAATATGATATGATATGCAATGACACTAACAAAACAAATAAATTGCTTTGTAAGTAAAGATGGATAAGATGGTACTCACGTAGGTGCAACCTCCCCAAGCTTAGGTGTTAGCACAAGTTGGTGACGTTGACTTTGTTGTGAGATGAATGCGATGATGCACACCCTTGGATAAATCTCTCAGCTACGATTCCCCGGCAACGGCGCCAGAAAACGTCTTGATGATCCCGAAGAGCAAGTCTTGATGCCTGCACAAATAAACGGGATTTAGGTTGAGACTCCAAGTGCAGAGTGTATAGTAAAGTGGAAGACAGTTTTCCCCACGAGGGGTGACTCGAGGGTTTAATATCGAACTCTCGGGGAATCTGAAGTGGTAGATTTATCTTCTTATCCTTCTTTTGGTTACCTACAAAACAAGGTTAGATGTTTTGGTCCTCAACCTCACCTGTGGTTGTCAAGCACAAGGTGTAAGAATGATACCAGGATAGTTATGCAATGCAAACAAGAAATAAATATGCAATGATGGTGGATGCAATGATAAATGATATTTTTGGGTTTTTGAATGATGTATGCAGATGAAAAGTATTTTTGTATTTTCGGATTTAATGATGGCTGAAAATAGAAAAGTGGTATATGGTGTTGGAAAGGTGTTTCTTATGATTAAAAATGGACTGGGGTTCATGGTTTCACAAATGCACTCTCTCTTTATAAAGTGGTAGACAATGGAACACACACAGTTAACATATGAGATTGCAACACAGGGTTTGATAACAAGTTACTTAGATATATGGGCATCACGTCCTAACATAGAGATCTTTTGGTTATTAACCTCTCTTATACTCCACCAAGATGCGAACTAAATCATAACACCTCAGTAATTAAGATAACTCAGAGTATAGCAATAAGTATCATGACATGAAGTGAAAAAAAGAACATGCTAGATCTAGTCATGGAGTAGTGGCAATGGTCACGCCCACATCCCCGGTAGCATGGTATTTTAGTTTATCCCTAGTGAGGTAACAAAGTAAGGTAAAGATACCAAAGTGGATCGCAGAACTTTCTCTCACGTTCACTGCACTAGCCACCCCCCGTTACTCCAACTAATGCACACGTTCCCCCACACACGCTCTCATAAACATGCTTGATCAAAACAAGTAGACAAGAACGGGGTACATAATATGCATCTATACTCATAACTGAAACAAACATTGCAATCTCAAACATATATTAACTCATAAAGATCCACCACAAAGGTATTACAACGGTGACCGTAATCATGTTCAGCAGCTCATACGGTGCTAATTAGTGAAGCTCAAGAGAGGAGAGATACATAAGTTACTTCCACAAACCCATAGTCCAGAGGTGGACTACTCCCTCTTCATCATGGAGACGGTGGAGAAGTCGATGGAGAAGATGGAGACCACGCCGGCAGCGCCCCGCCGGAGTTTTCCCCCTCCAATCTGCAGCTCCTGATCTCCGTTTCGGTGTTTCTGTGTTTGTGCGGCGCTCTTTCCAGAGAACGACGGGGGACCTTTTTTTATAGGCGTTTTTAGGTCAAGACGAAGGCGGTGGAGCGAAGATCGACGGCAACGGAGCCACGAGGCCCAAATGGGTGGGTCCCACGCGGCCTATGTACCTGGCCGCGTGGGCCATGCCCGTTTGGCCCTCGGGCCTCCGTTTGCTCGCTTCCTTTTTCCGTAGTCCTTCTTCCTTCCAAATATTGACGCCCGTAAATTTCCAGGTGATTTCGTTGACGTTTGGGTCCCTGAAACATTAAAATACAAAACTAGGGTTTTCTGCCTGCGCATGGTTAATTCCATAAAAATAGGAAATCATTAAGATATTTCCAAAATCATGATAAAACATTGATATAACCCTTATATGATGCAAATATGATTGGAATATAAGCAATTAAAGTGCAAAGTTCATGTATGCATTTTACATGCATCAGACGCTTAACTGGGCGCTTTTAGACTGTCCATATAGTGGGAGTGAAACGCCGAACCCCAACCTAATAGGCTATTAGGTAATACTCGTTCCGTTTGAAAAAAGGATGTCACTAAAATTAATATATCTCGACATATTTTAGTGTTGGATACATCCATTTGAGCGACATGTTTTTCGGACGGAGGGTGTATAATACACCATGTACTTTAGTTAAAATATGATATGTTACTATAATCATGTGAGATGATTGTGTTATTATAGGTAAATATGATATGTTACTACAATCCTAACGGACGCCTTGGGTATCAAAGTTAAAACTGCAGAACGATTCAGTAAGACCTCAACAGTCTGAGTCGAGTCTGACGAGTATGTTCCAGATTTTAGTCTGGGGACTCGAGTTTGATTGAAGCCTAGTAAGGTTTTGCCCAAATGAGCAGTTAACCGGTACCGATCCGTCGAGTGAACCGGGCCTACTAAGTCATTATCCATTGATACTCATAAACAGAAATCACAGTCAAATATCGACGTGACCATTGCATAAGAAATTATTCACACAGATATTCCGAAACATAAAATACAGGTACAAAGGATATGATGTGCACTATTGAGTGAGTCGATGCCCGATTCTTCGAGTCAGACAAGCACTCGGGGGCTAATGACGAGGTTATACCCTTTGGGTACCCTACCGTGAGGGTACCTGGTGCACGTGATGACTAAAGCCCAATTGTTAGAGGTCTATTGAAGCCCACGAAGGGAGGCCCAAGACGAAGGATTGCTTCCCAAGTTAGGCATAGTCGGTTGAGCTTACCTTATCTGTAATCCTAGCCGGTAACGTACCCGAGACCCAGCCTCCTATATAAAGGCTGGGAGGGTAACCGATCAAGGGCACGCAATACTCCAGACACCAAACCCCTAGCGAGATCAAGCTCTCGCCAGGACCCTTGTAGCTCCATTGTTCACATCATCAATACAGACAAGCAGGACGTAGGGGTTTTACCTCACTCGAGGGCCCTGAACCTGGGTAAATCCCGCTTGTCAGCCGTCGATACTACCAACTCTACACATTCTCTACCCCATAATCTTAACCCTAGGTACCTAACCATGGGTATTGCCGAGGACCCCCCTCATCAATTGGCGCCGTCTGTGGGAACAGGTAGGGTTGGATTCACGGTTTCGCCGGTTCCATCCTCAAACGGCGACTCGCCGATCGCATCTGCAGACGGCAACTCGCCAACTCCATCGCCAAACGGCAACTCGCCGATCGCACCCGCTTGCGACCAATCGCCGGCGACATCGACAAACATCGGATCAACAGGCGATCACTCGCCAACTTCAAAGGTCACCTCGCCAAGAAGGATCGAGCCATACTCGCGAGAAGCTCAGGAGACTTTTGCTAGTCTCGACTCAGGTTTGGATATAACTGTTGGAAAATTCAATTTTTTGTTGACAATTTTGGTGTGCAGGACTTGACCGATCCGATCGCGACTGCAGCACTCGAGGCTCCATCGGCTGCACCCGCGCCACCGTCAATCCTGGAAGCTGATTGATCACAAATCGAACCAATGTCGCCGGTTGGCTCGCCTGTCTCATCCATGTCAACAAGGGAATTCGACGAACTCATGGCAAAGAATTCCCAGGTGATGAAGTTGAATCTGCATACCATGAAAGCACAATCGAGTCCACTGGACTACTCGACATGGTCCTCGACTCCAACATCCAACCTGGAAACAGCATCGACCACGGCACCACACATGATGAGGACATAAACGACATCATCTGCCTAGAGGACTTCGTTGGCCCAGAGATCCACGCTGATCACGAGCTTTTCACCAACAACTCGGCAAAGCACCCGAAGCATATGTCGACTCCGACAACCACTTCAGCAGATAGGACAACTCCGACATGAGCTTGGACGACGAAGTCGAATCCATGACAGGCATCGATAGTACATACGCATGTCCTCGAGTCACGCCTCATCAGGTCTACGTCGCGTTCAGCGCAGAAACATCAGAAGCTGCTGCCACCTGCAGGCTTGCAGAATACCCATGCACGATAATGATGACCCACAAGTATAGGGGATCGCAACAGTCTTCGAGGGAAGTAAAACCCAAATTTATTGATTCGACACAAGGGGAGCCAAAGAATATTTATAAGCCTTGACAGATGAATTGTCAGTTCAGCTGCACATGGAAATAGACTTGCTCGACACATATTATCAGTAGCAACAGTTTTATAGCAGTATCAGTAGTGAAATAATAGCAGCAGTAAAATAAAGGCAACAGTAATAATTGTAGTAGACAGCAGGATTAAAATACTGTAGGCATAGGGATGGATGAAAAGACGTTGCATGGATAAGATAATTCATGAAATAGTCATACATAGGGCAATTGCAGGTAAATAATAATAAAGCATCCAAGTAATAATCAATCATAGGCATGTGTTCCATATTTAGTCGTACGTGCTCGCAATGAGAAACTTGCACAACATCTATTGTCCTACCAGCCCGTTTGCAGCGGGGCCTCAAGGAAAACTACTGGTAATTAAGGTACTCCTTTTAATAGAGTACCGGAGCAAAGCATTATTAACACTCCGTGAACACATGTGATCCTCACATCACAGCCATCCCCTCCAGTTGTCCCAATTGTTGTCACTTTGGGGCCTCGGGTTCCGGACAATTTTATGTGCATACAACTTGCAGATATGATCTAAAACAGTGATTATCCTCATGATACAATAACATGTTCAGATCTAAAAATCATGGCACTCGGGGCCTAAGTGACAAGCATTACGCATAACAAGTTGCAACAATGACATAAAGTACTAACAACGGATACTAGGCACCATGCCCTAACAATCTGATATCTATTACATGATTGTTCTCATCCAATCCCTGCAATCCCCTTCATCCTACATCGGATATGACTCACACATGGATGGGGGAATCATGGATGGTCGATGGAGAGGTGTCGGTGATGATGAGGAGATGATCTCCTCCAATTCTCCGTCACGGTGGAGTGCCAGAACGGAGTTTCTGATCCCCGAATTAGGGTTTTTGGTGGCGGCGGCGCTCTGGAGGTCTTTTGGAAAAAGTGATGAACCCCCGTGGTTTTTAGGTCAGAAGGGGTTATGCAGTCGAAGGGGGTCGCGAGGAGGTGCCTAGGGTGGCCACGCCACCCCACGGCGCGGGCCCACCCCTGGCCGCGCCGTGCCCTGGCGTGGGGCCTCCGTGGCCCGCCTCCTTCTCATCTTCTGGCTCACGGTGTCTTCTGGAAAAATAGGAGCTCCAGGATATTTCTCGGGGATTTTCCCGAAACTTGACTTTCTGTACAAAAACAAGACACCAGGGAAATTCTGCTGAAAACATCGTTAGTCCGTGTTAGCTGCATTCAAAACACACAAATTAGAGGTAAAACAACAGCAAAAGTGTTCAGGAAAGTAGATACGTTTTGGACATATTAGGTAACTTTGCCAGATGGAGTCACAAACCTGACGATAACAGCCGAGATGGCAGCAAAAGCAGATAAAGTTATCAATGAGTGTACTATGATGCCCAGATGAGATGCTGACCTACCAATACTTCAACTGGCAAGAGTCGATTCGACTGCAAAAATACAGAGTAACACTCGAAAAACGCAAAAGGCAAGACAACATCTCAAGGGCGCGAAGGAGGCAGCTGTCCCTTGCTTCCACAGGCAATACAGATCCATGGCAGGGATCGCGGTTAGCACGCGTCCCAGAAGGAGAAAGGTCAGGACTCACCCGTAACCTGGATCTGACGTTCATGACGGTGGATGAGGAAGGAATACCGGTACCCAAAACGGCCAAGGGTGCCCTGTTGTCACTCGGAGCTTACCTCAAAGCAACAGAACCTCCAGCAGGCAACCCAAACGCAACCCTACACCATCAGCAAATCAGATCGCTTGCACCAGCAGCCCAGGCGATCCAGCCAGCTACTCGTACTCCAGGAAGGAACCGAGAGCGTGACACAACCAACTCGCGACATACATCACGTGATCATCGCAGCCGCAACCCTCGAAGGAACAACGCACAGAGAGACTCGAGCCGTCGTCGATCAAGAAGAAGCAGATCCAGAAGGTCCGACAACAGTGATTCAGACTCAACGCATCCACGATGCCAGAATGCCAAAAAAGTTCGGGTTAACATCAACACCCAAGTTCAATTGGCGAGAGGAGCCATCCGGTTGGCTGGAAGATTACAGGTTAGCAGTCGCATGTCAGCGCGGCTCAATAACCACGGCGATGCAGTACATACAGCTCATGCTCGAAGGCACAGCCCGCGACTGGCTCAAAGCGCTACCCGAATCATCATACTACTCTTGGGAACACTTCCGGGAGGACTTCATCAAATACTTTGACCCCCTATGCGAGCGACCAAAAACCTTCGAAGAATTGAGGGCCTGCGTACAGCGACACGACGAAACACTCAAGTCATACATACGGCGGTGGACCGCCATCCGCAACTCAGTAGGCACAATCTCTTAGGATAGAGCCATGGATGTCTTCACCATGGGAGTCGCAACGAAGGACTTCAAAGAAGCACTTGGTCGAAAAAAGCCATCCTCCATGGCTAACCTCATGAAGATAGCAACCGAGTGGGCAGATGAAAAAGATTCGGTACGGACTAACCGCCCTCCCTCTCCACGGGACCACGACGACCGCCGCGATAGTCGAGACCGTCAGGACAGCTACAGGGATGATCGAAGGCGCAAACACATAAATCGTTACAATGACGACGACAGAACAAATTTCGTGGCGGCTGGATTCTCCCAACCAAATGACAATCAAGCTAGAGACGACAGGCGATCCGACGATCGCCGTGACAGTCGACCCAAAGATCGCCGCGACAGTCGATACGATGACCGCCGCGATAGTTGAGACCCTGAGCAATGCATCAACAAATACAAAAGACAAGAGTGGCACAGACGCACTAAGCAAAATCTGAGCGGACATTCAAAGAAAAAATGGACGATCACTGCAGATTCCACATGTTCAAAGGGGACGATAGAAAATTAATCTCCAACTACACGCTGAGGAACTGTACGGAATTCGACCAACTGGAAGTCGATTACATGATCAGACTAAAAAAGGTAGCACCCGCACCCGCACAGCCAGCTCCGGCGCTTGCGGCACCACCAGCACAGCCAACCCCGGCGCTTCCGGCTCCACCACAACCTGGTACAGGAGGACAGGTTGCGGGTGCCATACACCACGTGCCACAGGCAAAGGAAGATCAGTACCCTCAACCTCAGGGGCAGATGTACATGATTCAGAAAGGTCGCCCCTCCAACAGGCAGCCGAAACTACACACTCGACATGTCAACATGGCAGTCATGGCACCTCCAGTCGTGCCACAATTTTGAAATGATCAGAAACTACAATCACCTTCTACCGGGAAGACCACCCGCCGGCAGTATATCGACCAGGGCACGCAGCCCTGGTACTCGACACTCAGATTGGTGGATACGCTATGGCTAAGGTCTTCTTGGATGGGGGCAGCAGCATCAACATCATCTTCGCCGACACGCTTCGCAAAATGAACAGGTCAGTCGAAAACTTACCAAAATCCACAAACACCTTTCACGGTATCGTCCCAGGCAAAGCTATCCTCCCATAACGCACAATACAACTCGACGTTACCTTCGGAGACCCAAATCACTTCAGGATGGAGTCGATCGAGTTTGAGGTTGTCGACTGGAAATCATAATATCATGTCATACTCGGACGCCCGACGTTTGCTCGATTCATGGCAGTACCACATTACGCATACCTCAAGTCGAAGATGCCAGGACCTAAGGGAGTCATCACAGTCAACGGAAACTTCCAAAGGTCTGATGCGTGCGACCGAGACTTCAGCAAAATCTCGGAGATGTTTGAAATGGAGCTAACATTTGTTGACCTTTCACTCTCCAACGATCACATACTCATGCCAGAGCATAAGAAGCAAGCAGTCGACAGAGCTTTCAACGCAAAAAACGAAACAAGGGCACACCAGGAGCACCCTACTGATCCTTCCAAGACAGTCAACGTGTCGTCGAGTGTAACTCCCGCATAGGAAAGCGCGCTCGTCGAATTCCTCCGTGAGAACTGAGATATATTTGCGTGGTGTCCAGCCGAGATGCCAGGTATTCCCAGGGAATTCGCCAAGCACTCTCTCCAACTTAAACCAGGCGCCAGTAAAGAAAACAACGCGTCGCGTCTCCGGACCCAAAAGAGATGTCATAGAAGCAGAAGTCGATAGATTGTCCAAAGCCAAGTTCATCCAAGAAATCAAGAAATCAGATTGGGTGGCCAACCCCGTGTTCGTCGAGAAGAAGCACCCCGAAGCCCTTCGGATGTGCGTGGATTTCACAGCTCTGAACAAATGTTGCCCAAAGGATCACTTTCAACTGCCTCGAATCGACCAGATCATCGACTCCACAGCCGGGTGTGCACGTCTATCATTCTTGGACGCATACTCCAGATATCATCGGGTAAGGATGAAGGATGAAGACGAAGAAAAAACGGCGTTCACAACCCCACTCGGGGTCTACTGCTACACAACAATGCCTTTTGGACTCAAGAACGCGGGTACAACGTACCAACGTATGATGCAAAACTTTCTCAAAAAGCAAATCGGGCACAACGTCCAGATCTACGTCGATGACATAGTTGTCAAAACAAAGGATGAGAGCACCTTACTCGCAGATCTGCGCGAGATATTCACTAACCTCAGGCGCTATCAAATAAAACTCAACCCCAAGAAATGCACGTTCGGTGTCCCAGCCGGGCAGCTCTTGGGGTACTTGGTCTCAGCACGTGGAATAGAAGCAGACCCAGAAAAGATACATGCCATCCTCACCATGAAAAGGCCTACGAAACTTCATGAGGTACATCAGCTAGCAGGTCGAGTGGCAGCACTCAGCCGCTTCATCAACAAACTTGGCGAAAAGGCACTCCCGCTCTATCGACTGATGAAGAGGGCCGACAAATTCGAGTGGACAGCAGAAGCTGACGCAGCCTTCACCGACCTCAAACGAATTCTCACAAGTCCTCCAATCCTGGTCGCACCCAGGGAAAAAGAGTCGTTGTACATGTATGTCTCGGCCACCAATCGAGTGGTGAGTATCGTGCTGGTGGTCGAACGCATCGAAGAAGGACACACCTAGAGCATACAGAGACCAGTCTACTATGTGAGCGAGGTCCTCTCCACATCCAAACAGCGGTACCCGCATTATCAAAAACTGGCATACGCCGTATGTCGGGGGAATACTTTCTGGATTAACCCGCGGCCCAGTGCGACTTAACTTACTCGCACGGATGAAGGCCCACTTGGGAACAAGCCCAATATTGAACCGCCATAAGGAGAAGATCTAGAAGACAAATCCCGGAGGACGTGAAGACCAAGTAGTCTCCGAGTAGGCCTCTGTGGATGTATTCCTTATGGGGAAGTTTCCTTTTGTAACCTAGCGAGCCTCTGTGTATATAAAGAGGACTCGCAGGACTTAGAGCGGGTCAAGCTATCAAGCCCAAACCCTAGCTCATACGGCGAGTACCAGATCGGATCGCCTCCATTGTAACACCTCGATTATCATATCAATACCAATCTAGGGTAGGCAGGAAGTAGGTCTTTTACCTCACATTGAGGGGGCCGAACCTGGGTAAATCTGTGTTGATCTTTGTTCCTGCGATCCCAAGCTCGGAGATGCTTGACTCGCATAATCCCACACCTACGAAGTCATCTATGACACCTGACGTGACAAACCCACGACAGTTGGCGCCCACCGTGGGGCCTGCGGTCAAAAGCGTCACGTTCCGCGCAGGATCGAAATCAGGCTTCAAGGACATCGCCATCGGCCAAGTTGAAGACATCAATGGGGTCCCCTTCATCGACGACTCAGAGTGGGGACCCGAGGCAGATCGCATCGAGTTCGGATACATCGTTCCCATCGGATCAGTAAAAGTTTTCGTCGGATCCGTCAGTCGCAGATCTATGGACGCGACTCAAGGAAGCGAATCGGTGAAGGAGCTGCGGCCGGTCAGGGTCCGCGTGTTGGAGGAGCTACAACAAGCTACGGCAAGATTGCCCATCCCCGTCCCATCAAGACCTGTTTGGGGATCTCTACCAAATCAGGAAGGAGACCTCAAGATTGAAGAGATTGAAGCTATCAGGACGGAGCTCTGTGAAGAGGCACAAAGACTCGCGGCTGAGCGCGAAAAACTCCAAGAAGAAGGCCGACGACTCCGCCACTGCCAGCCGAAGCACCAGGCGGTGCGAACCAAGATGACATCTGAGCGCAAGAAACTCCAAGAAGAAGAGTGGCGACTCCGTCGTTGGCAGCAAAAACATCAGATCAAGATGGGCAGAGGAGAGAGGAAATCACAGTTCCACGGCGACCCAGAGAGCAACGTGCACGCCGCGATAGGGATATTGTCAAAGATAGCACCGGTTGGAGACACGCGAGCTGATAAGGAAGCTCGCCATGCGATCGACCTACTACAAACTGCTGCTTTACAACAAGCAAATATGTATGGAGTCACGCCCAATGAGCCGCAAAACGAGGTATCATGGGAGGAGGAGAGTACAGCATCGAAGAAGTGGTCAACCAGTTAGCAGGTTTGCAGGTATCATTGGAAAAAGAAAAGAAGATAGAAGGCGAGTCGCGGACGTCCGGAGCGACTCAGCCATCCCAGATTGAAACTGATTCAGATTCAGCGCCAGTAAACTCCTATTCATTATTGAAAGGACCAGCATGTTTTGGAGAAGAAATACGGCTCACTCGTTTCCCCCCGAACTTCGACGAGTCGCAGCGAGTCACCACCTATCACAGTGACCAAGACCCTGCCTTATGGATAGAAGACTACGAGGCAAGCATGACAGGGGCTGATGTGACTCAAGAAATACGTGCAAAATACTTCCACTTGGCAATACAGGGAGAAGCTAGGGATTGGCTGTTAAGGCTGCCATCAAAATCAATAAGCACATGGGAAGACTTGAAGGACAAGTTCATTCGCAGATTCCAAACAGAAGATATGAAAAACCTTAGACAATGCATTCAAAAAGAGGACGAATCAAGCGGCGACTGGATCAAGAGAGTCGCGGAGATCCTTGGCTCCGCCAAAAACTTAACAGTACAAGCTGCAATACAAGCTATGAGAAGAACTGTAGATTTGAGCCGCTGGTGCACAAATTAAGTCGCGCTGAGCACAAGATTGATAGTTTCGACCAGCTTTTGGCAACGGCTGACAAGTATGCAAAGACAGATAGAGGGACAGGCGGCTTATCACAGAACCCAACGGGGAAACTGCCAGTCGCGAAGACAGAATGTCGCGCACACCAGATGCAAGAGCAAGGGAGTGATAAGGCCTTACCCCCTAATAACTGCAAGGGGATCTTCGACGTGCCTTGCGACTTACATCGCAGGAGAGATGGCAGGCCAGCGGGTCACACAAAGGCGCAATGTCATTATTACCGGAGGTGGAAAGAAGGCGACACGCCAGATACAGCTCGCAGCAGATCGATGCACCACAAGAATAAATCTAGCTCTCATCAAGAGCCTGACGTTTTACCTAGAAGAAACATAGGACAGTTTCATACAGTGGAGGTACAAACGACGGATGGAAGCCGGAAGAGAGTCAGATTTCAACGCCAGAAAGGCATCGTCGCTGGACAGAGCAATCGGTTATTTGGAGTCGCGGCGATCACCCCCAGAAGTAAGAGATCCAGGACAGCCAGCTCTGGTGGTCACGCCAGAAGTCGCGGGATACAAGTTAAGTAAGGTCCTAATGGACGGAGGAGGAAGAGTAAACATCCTATATCAAGACACGCTCCGAAGAATGAATATACCCGAGACAAGGCTGCGACCATCCAGGAAAGAAATTCAAGGAATAATCCCAGGAGCTGTTACGCGACCAATCGGAAAGATAACACTTGAAGTTAGCTTTGGAACAGAGCGGAACTTCCGCTCAGAGCTCCTAGACTTTGAGGTTGTAGCAGTCAAAAGCTCATATCATGCAATCTTTGGAAGAGAAGCCTATGTCAAATTTACCGCTCGCCCCTGCTACGTCTACCTACAGTTAAAGATACCAGGACCAAACGGTGTTATTACAATATATGGAGACAGACAGAGAGCATTAGAATGCGAGAACGCAGGCTCAGTACTCGCAGAAGAAGCTTGTATCGCCAACTCTTCACATGGGTATCAGTCGCAGATCGGTGATCGCAGCTCAAAACGAGTCGCGTTGGAGGTACCGCGGAAGCGGCCAACAGGATGCAGCCACCGGATGGTAAATACCCACCGAGAAGTCGCGCATCAGCAAGATAATGCCCCAGAGGTCGCCTTGGTACAAAAAGAAGACAAAGATGGCGCATGTGCATAGACCCAGCCTCGATCAACAACCCAGCCAAAGGGGCTCAGTTATCGTGAGACCTTACAAAGCAAACTCAACTCAACATAAGTCGCAGCTCAGTGCGGCTGATCGCCAACACAATGCTTTCTGCTTCAACATGAGACATACATCGGAGCTATCATGCTCGACCCGAGTCGCTTTTAGCAACTCAAAATTGAACCAATCAGGTGTTCAACCCACTCCGTCAGGAGTATTAATTCGCAACTAAGTGCGATGAGTATCAAGTATGCATGGCCTGCGGGGAATAGAAAACCCGCATTAAAGGGCCTGCATCATCATGTAACACCCTGTAAAACATCGAGTGATTATGAAATAAAGCCGGCACCCTTGACATTCAAGGGTTTGTCGTTTCGCCTCAACTATCATTGAGTCGCTGAGTCTTTTGAATTTCATATATCACTGACCCTTGAGGGCTCCTTACGAGCATCGCGAGTACCAATCGCACCTCAAATTTTGCCAAACTAGTGGCAATCCTTAAGCTAGAAGCGTCTTGCATTATGCGACCAAAGTACTGGGGTGTGGCGTCAATCGAGCTTGATTGCCTATCATGGCCGCTCTCGACCCTGAACACACATGTTCCTAGGAAATACTGAGCCGCGCGAGCGTCTACTTAATGGAATTATCAAGAAAAGAACCTGCTTATAGGTCACAAAAATACAGTTTATGATACATGAATATCTTACAGACTAACGGGCATGTCCCACATTATTTATTTTTCCTCTTCCGAGCAACAGGAGTGGGAATTGGCGCGGCTTGTCTCGCAGTTGCAGTCGCAGGTGTCCTAATAATCAGGGCGCCGCCAGACGAAGCAGAAGGGCCACCAGATACTGTTGCTGGAGCGGCAGCCCGAGATGACTCAGCTCCTGAGGACTTTTCCTTCGACATCTTGCTCCCATCAAGATTGAATTTATCAAGATAAGTGCCCAAGTCTAAGTTATCAACAAACTTTGTGGCATACCCGCGCATCCCTTTCCAGATATCGAAGTACTCGCTTATTGGCAGTTCAGTATCATCTGCGCTCATCGCCAGGCCGTGGCGAGCAACCTTGCCAACATCTATCTCTGGATAATATGCTCGAAGCAATGTCAAGACATGCGCGGCTCCGGCGCGAGCAGAGGATCGTTTCCAATCAGAGACATAATGTGGAGCCTTGAGCAGTTTATTAATCCAATACTCGCAAGATGTTGGGCCATCAGTCGCAGGAGTGATTACCGTCATAACTTCCTTGGTAACCTTTAAGAAGCGCTGGCTGAGGTCAGACAGATATACCAGTTGATCCTTCAAATTGGAGCGGGACACTGGGGCCTCAGGTCCTATGTCAAAGAAAGAAAAGGCAAGAAACAAGTCAGAGACTAACGAGTGGTTACCCAAAATATGTATGATTAAAGGAATACAAGACCAACCAGCAAGCTGCAGGACGGCTGATTTGACCATGGAGCCAAAACCCTCAAAGGCTTTGAGCAGCGAGTTATATTTTTCATCTCGCGCGGCGAGTTCCTTTGCGTGGTCCCCTTCAGGCGATCAATCAATTCAGTTTTAAGAGCCAGTCCTTCTCGCAAAGATTAATGACCTCGTCTTTCTCCATGAGTCGTTGCTGCATATCAGCTTCAAGTTCTTTAAATTGCTCTTCGCAGGAGTCGAGTTGACCTTTGAGAGATTTTATTTCCTGATCTTGGTCCCTAATGACCTCATTATGCTGCTCCAGGCGAGACTGCATCATTTCAGGATGGTCTATGGAAATGCCTTTACCCTTTATTGAGCCAGAAGCATCAAGCAAGGACAGTTCACGCTGAAAACAAACAGAGCAAAACGAACAAGGTAAATTATCTAGGAATTTGGGGGCTCGAGATTTGAAGCAGGAAAAGAATCAACACCCCGTGCGATGACACAAGGTTTTGATCCTTGGGGGCTACGGTATATACCTGGCGACTTGAAGAAAATTGCTCAACTAAGCCGCGCAGCAGAGCAGCATGCTTGTCTCCAGCAGAAATTATGGCATCTGCGATTGATTTAGAACTATTTCCTGGAGCTGGAATTCTATTTTCAGTAGATATCCTACCAGCAGCAGGAGTTGTGGATGGAGCTGCGGCTGGAGTCGCGGCAGGAGCCGCGTCTGCAATACCTTCCTCCAGGGAGGGCCTTGGTTGAGTCGCACCATTACTGTTTCCCACGTTTTCATCAGCAGCATCATCCTCGCTCATAGCTGCAGAGAAGAAGTGGGATGGGAATTAGACTTGGGAGCCTCTTCAGACATAGCCCTGCAAAACATTGATGGGTTAGTAAGCTGACCTAGCAGAGCCGCAACATTAAAAGGAAGGCGAACCATACCCAGAGGCGACACGGATACTCTTCATCAGGCAACCAGAAGAAGGAGAAGATAAACCTTGCAAATCTGAACCTACAGAGTATGAAAAGAAGTAGTGGTCAGCAATTCCTTGCCAGAAATACGTAAAAACAAAAAGAGAAGGAGAAGAGTCGCAAACAATTACCCGAGCTTATTGAGAAGCAATCCTCTGCAGCAGTTTCGGAAGAAAAAGTAGCCTTGTTGGGATCAGCAAGTTTTAAAGATTTGGCAGCTCTTGTTTCTGCCAGTAATGCCAAGGCTTTGCGACGTTTCTCAGGCTGCGTGGGGTCTTCTGAGCTCTGGCATAAAATACGTTTCGAGGACCTGCGAGGCACCTCAGGAAGTTCCAGGAAAGGTGTATTTGGAGTCGAAGACAAAAGAGCGTCGGCCATTTGTTGTTCCTCTTCAGAAGCACTACCCTCGTGCATAACTGTATCTTCGTCAAAGGCTGCGGCTTGCCTTGACGACTCAGCCACGGATCCTTGGTTCAAGTCGACGTCCTCTGAAGGAAGAACCCAGAAATAGGGATCGATCTGAAAAGGAGCTCAGGTCAGAAATAATCAATTTTTGGGAAAGGAATTTTCGAGGAAACAAGTGACAAGTAAACATTACCACAAAAGGCTTGTGCTCAGCCCAGAAGGGAGCAAGTCCGACGTTGTCATACGAGTCAATATCCTCGTCCGTCACTCGGCGAATGAAATTTATCCACTCCCCTTTGTCCCAATCTTCAGGGCAAGTGCGATCGACGTCATTTGCATGACAAGTGAAATCCATCATAAGCCGCGAGCGGCGACTCACAGGCTGAATTCGCCATTTAGTCCAGCAAGATATGAGATCTAATCCAGTGAGACCATGGAGTGTCAGCGCTCTCACCTTGTCTAGAAGGGATTCGACAAAGGGTAACGAAGAAGGATCAGGTTTGGAAAACAAAGCATCGGTAGCCTCGAAGGGAAGAGGAGACCAAAGAGGGAGAGGAATTTCACCCTCAGGAGAAGTGTTTTTACAATAGAAGAATGTCCTTTGCCACTCCTTGATTTTCTTGGCGAGAGTTAGTTTTGGGAAGATACTACCCCTACGGCGTTGGAAGGAAATGGCGCCGCATTGGAGAAAAGGACCATCTGTGGTTTCCCTTTGACTATTGCAATTGAAAAGAGCAAGCCAGAAATCTATTGAAGGCGGGACGCCCAGATAATCTTCGCAGAGGACGTGGAAGTTGCTCACTTGCAACATCGAATTAGGGCCAATATCATGGAAGCGGAGACCTAACCGCTGCATCAAGGAGCGGAAGAAGAGAGAGCCTGGGGGTTTGAACCCGCGCTCAACATGCTCCGCAAAAATCACTATTTCTCCTGGTTGAGGATTGGGGATTACCTCCTCGCCAGCCGCCCGCCATTCGCATTGATCTTTTGGCGGAAGAAGGCCCCGTGCAGATAGGGATTCCAGGAAATCTTCGTCGACCCACGAGCCTTCCCAGTTGCACTTGCGGCGAGACATTTTTCTCGGATCAACGGAGATATCCACCGAAGGATTGTGAGTACGAGAAGCGAGATTGGAGGCGGCGGAAAGGAGTAGCGGATGCGTAATACAGGACTTGATGCAGAACGCGGGAAAACGATGAGTCAAGATAAATAACCCAGACGTGGAAGACGTTTAGATCTGAAAGTCAACCGTCAAGAAAGGATAAGTCGCGTTCTTGAGTCGCCAAGAAGAGTTATAAGCCGCAGATTGGAAACAAGGAAAAGCACGGCCTAAGCATTCAAGATCAAGAAGTACTATGAAGTTCAGGCCATGCTTGGGGGCTAATGTCGGGGGAATACTTTCTGGATTAACCCGCGGCCCAGTGCGACTTAACTTACTCGCACGGATGAAGGCCCACTTGGGAACAAGCCCAATATTGAACCGCCATAAGGAGAAAGATCTAGAAGACAAATCCCGGAGGACGTGAAGACCAAGTAGTCTCCGAGTAGGCCTCTGTGGATGTATTCCTTATGGGGAAGTTTCCTTTTGTAACCTAGCGAGCCTCTGTGTATATAAAGAGGACTCGCAGGACTTAGAGCGGGTCAAGCTATCAAGCCCCAAACCCTAGCTCATACGGCGAGTACCAGATCGGATCGCCTCCATTGTAACACCTCGATTATCATATCAATACCAATCTAGGGTAGGCAGGAAGTAGGTCTTTTACCTCACATTGAGGGGGCCGAACCTGGGTAAATCTGTGTTGATCTTTGTTCCTGCGATCCCAAGCTCGGAGATGCTTGACTCGCGTAATCCCACACCTACGAAGTCATCTATGACATCAGACGTGACAAACCCACGACACCATATTCATCACATCGAGGAAGTTGACACACTACTTTTCAGAACACCCGATAACGGTGATCAGCAAATCCGCAATTGGTGACGTCCTTACAAATCCCAATGCAACTGGGAGATACGCAAAGTGGCTCATGGAGCTAGGGCCAAGAGACATCAAGTACGAGCACCCGAAGGCCATCAAAGCGCAAGTCTTACCTGACTTCACAACCGAGTGGATCGAAGCTCAACTGCCAGGGGTGCCCGATGTGTCCAACTCCTGGACCATGTACTTCGATGGATCCAAGAAGAACGATGGTGCAGGAGCAGGTGTCATACTCATCTCACCCAAAGGCGACAAGCTTCGCTACGTCCTACAGATGGGATTCGAGTTCCCGTCCAACAATGAGACCGAATACGAAGCCCTAATCCGTGGCATGCGCATGGCCAAGGAAATGGGGTGTACTCGACTAATGATTTATGGTGATTCTAACTTGGTTGTGCACCAAACAATGAAGGCCTGCGATGCTATAGCAGACAACATGATCGCCTACCGCGACCTCTACAACACACTAGAAGGTGGATTCGATGGCTGCGAACTGCGGCATATTGGGCGAGAAAGCAACGAGGAAGCAGACAAGTTGGCCAACATTGGCTCCACCATAGCACCAATACCAGAGGGCATTTTCCTCGAGCGAATCGAGCACAGATCCATCAAGGAAAAGCGGTCTCCCCCTGCTTTAACCGCCACATCCAAGAACAAAGCACTTAACACAGAGGATCCACCAGTCGAAGTACTCCTCATCGAGCCAACCTGGACTCAACCTTTTCTGGCGTACTGATGCGTGTAAAGTCACACGTCCGTTGGAAACCCCAAGAGGAAGGTATGATGAGTGCAGCAGCAAGTTTTCCCTCAGTATGAAACCAAGGTTTAATCGAACCAGTAGGAAGTCAACGTTGCTCTGAAGGTGTCGGTGGAGGAATGTAGTGCGACGCAACACCAGAGATTCCGGTGCCAACGTGGAACCTGCACAACACAATCAAACTACTTTGTCCCAACGAAACAGTGAGGTTGTCAATCTCACCGGCTTGCTGAAAACAAAGGATTAGGCGTATAGTGTGGAAAATGATGTTTGTTTGCAGAGAATGAAAAAGAACAATGATTGCAGTAGGTTGTATTTTAGATGTAAAAGAATGGACCGGGGTCCACAGTTCACTAGTGGTGTCTCTCCATAATAAAATACTAACATGCTGGGTAAACAAATTACAGTTGGGCAATTGACAAATAGAGAGGGCATAACAATGCACATACATATCATGATGATCACTATGAGATTTATTTGGGCATTACGACAAAGTACACAGACCGCCATCCAGCATGCATCTGTGTCTAAATAGTCCACCTTCAGGTTAGCATCCGCACCCCTTCCAGTATTAAGTTGCAAGCAACAGACAATTGCATTAAGTATGGTGCATAATGTAAACAACACTAATATCCTTAGACAAAGCATCGCTGTTTTACCCCTAGTAGCCCTCTTGGAGTTACAAGCATAAACTTGGCCAAAGCCTACACAAATAACGGAGAACATGCAAGATCATAAACAACACATATATGATAGATCAATAATCAACTTGACATAGTATTCAATATCCATCGGATCCCAACAAACACAACATGTAGCATTACAATAAGATGATCTTGATCATGATAGGCAGCTCACAAGATCTAAACATGATGGCACAAAAGGAGAAGACAACCATCTAGCTACTGTATGGACCCGTAGTCCAGAGATGAACTACTCACACATCACTCCGGAGGCAGGCATGGCGATGTAGAGCCCTCCGGTGATGATTTCCCTCTCCGGCAGGGTGCCGGAGGAGAACTTCTGAACCCCCCGAGTTAGGGTTGACGGCGGCGGCAGCGGATGTTTTCTGGAATAATGGCTCGGTGTTTTAGGGTTTTCGCGTCTGGGGAACTTATAGGCGAAGGGGCGATGTCGGTGGAGGCGCGGGGCTCGCTCCCCATAGGCTGGCGCGGCAGGGGGCCCACCCGCGCCGCCATGTGGGGACGCCGCCCTGCTGCCCCCCTTCGTCTCCTCTTCGGACTTCTGGAACGTGTCGGGAAAAATAGGCATCTGGGATTTTGTTTCGTCCGATTCCGAGAATATTTCCAGAACAGCTTTTCTGAAACCAAAAACAGCAGAAAACAGGAACTGGCACTGTGGCATCTTGTTAATAGGTTTGTTCCAGAAAATGCATAAAAATGCTATGAAGTGTGAATAAAACATGTAGCTATTGGTATAAAACTAGCATGGAACACAAGAAATTATAGATACGTTGGAGACGTATCACGTACATACTCCGCAACGAGCTACCTGAAGACATAACCGAGTCACGTTGCGTTACTCAACGGTCAAAAGCATATACCATCATCAACGGCGAGTTGTACAAACGCAGCGTCTCAGGTATGTTTCAAAGATGCATAGCATTCGAGGACGGTAAAGATATACTTCGAGACGTCCATGCAGGTACCTGGGGGCATCACGCCAGCAGTCGATCTCTCGTAGCCAAAGCCTTTTAGGTAGGGTTTTACTGGCCCACAGCATTGAAGGACGCAGAAGACAGTCAAAAGGTGCATCGGGTGTCAAAAATTTGCCACAAAACCCCATGCACCCGCATCGGCGTTGAAGACAATACCATTGGCCTAGCCTTTCGCCCAATGGGGGCTCAACATGGTTGGTCCACTCAAAAAATCTTCGCATGGAGGGCATACTCACCTATTGGTGGCAGTCGACAAGTTCACAAAGTGGATCGAAGTTGTTCCTATCAAAAGCTCGACTGCTTCTACGACGGTCAACTTCATAAAGTCCATCATTTACCGTTTTGGCGTCCCGAGTAGCATCATAACGGTAAACGGCACAAACTTCACAGCTGAAGAATTCTGCTCCTTCTGCAAAGAGCAAGATATCAAGCTCAACTACGCATCTGTCGCGCACTCGCAGTCCAACGACCATGTCGAAAAGGCCAACGGGCTCGTATGCAGCGGCATCAAGAAAAGAGTACTGGTGCCACTCAAAAGGGTCGCAGGTGCCTGGGTCGAAGAACTCCCGTCGGTGCTATGGAGCTTGTGAACAACTCCAAATGCCTCAACACAATTTACACTATTTTTTATGGTCTACGGCGCAGAAGCAATGCTGCCGTCCAAGGTAAAGTTTAACGCACCCAAAGTCGAAGCATACAATGAGGATGATGCAGAAGAAGCGCTCGAAGATGAAGTCGACTTGCTCGAGGAAGCGTGCAACACGACACTGGCTTGCACATCTGTTTACCAGCAGGATCTCTGCAACTATCACAGTCGTCGACTGCGCACAAGATCCTTCATGGTGGGCGATTTGGTGCTTCGACTGAAGCTGAAAAAGGTGCACAAGCTCGCCTCCCCATGGGAGGGACCCTTCATCATCACCGAAGTACTAGATGGCGGAGCCTATCGACTGAAGCTTGCGAAGATAGGAGAGTTATCCCACAATCCAAGGAACGTGGCGCACCTGCGCCGCTTCTACGCTTAGGCTCCTTAGTCTCCTATGTAATAGCGCATAATGTCAAAGGGCCAGCAGGGTTTTAATGAGGCGGCTTGTTGGTAAAAAAAAATGGTTGGAATAAAGAAAATTGTTCCCCCATGAATCACTTGCATATTTTCTTTCTTTATCACACCCGAATGCTCGGGGGCTGAGTCGCAAAAACTACCATTCATAAACATAACAATTCATACCCCACTCGAATACTTGGGGCTGGGTCATAAAAGGTTATGCAAACAAACAACCCAGCCATACTCGAACACTCGGGGGCTGGGTAACAAATAAGTTCGCAATAAAACATTTCACACACCCCACTCAACATGCTCGGGGGCTGGAAAAACATAAGTTCATCATACATTGTTTTATACCCCACTCAAAGGACTCGGGGGCTGCTCATAACACATACAAGTGCCATATTTACACTCGGGGGCTGCCCCCCTTCACATAAACAAAAACACAAACAAGTTCTAATCCATTGGTTCGTCCTTGATGGGCACAAGAGGGCCAATAAGTTGAGTTTGGCAACGCTCGACTAGTTGCTCTGCGGAAGCATTCCTACCGTCAAGATCCTCCTGAGATAGAGACGACCCAACTACAGGTGGAGGAAGCACCAGGGTCGGCTTTCGATTGTGCACATACGCCATCGCAGCGTTGGCTCCAAGCACAACCTTCTGAGTTATCGCCTCTTGGATAGGACCTGATGACCGAAAGAGGTCAACCAAGACATGGATCCCTTGCGGTCGCGGCCCGGTTGGGAACAAGAAATGGTTGACTCGAATATGCTGCCCTGCATGACTCGAGTAGTAGGGCGCTTCGCCACGAGCGGTCAAATCAGAACTGAAGCGGCGTCCTCTGCAGTCAAACACTGACAGTGGAGCCACGCCGATATGCTTGTCAAGACTCTGTGCACACGCCAACAACGTCATGCATGACGTCGTCAACATGGCAACCGTTGGAAACCAAAACAACACTCCATAACACATTCGACTGTCACAAACACATGGCTCTCAGTTTGGTCTATCGACTAAGGTAATATAGTACACTCTCAGTTTGTCGACTACATTATAGTACTCCCATAGGGAGCGTATCAAAAAAAAAATTCGACTAACATATGCAGGATAATGTTTTTTGAGATTATCCTCCATTGCAAGCAATAAAGCACAATCTCGGGGCTACTCCCATCGGGAGCGCTTACGCGCACCCGATAGAATAAAGGCAAAAACAGCAGTCGAAACAAGACTCGACTCAGCTGCTAAACAAAACTTGACACAAAAATCATATTTCACAAATTCCCGAATTACGCAAGTCGTAAATATTTCGGATGCTGCATACGCAAATGCAAAGGTAAGACCCGCCGATCAGTCGAGCTAGGCTAGGGACCACTCCAGCAGTGTTAATCCTTAAAACTTTCCATGTCAGCAGACATGATGAAAAATCCTGACGGACGCGTTGGGTATCAAAGTTAAAACCGCAGAATGATTCAGTAAGACCTCAACGGCCTGAGTCGAGTCTGACCAATATGATCCAGATTCGAGTTCGGGGACTCGAGTTTGATTGAAGGCTAGTAAAGCTTTTACCCAAATGAGCAGTTAACCAGTACCGATCCCTCGAGTGAAACGGGCCTACTAAGTCATTATCTCTTGATAATAATAAACAGAAATCACAGTCAAATATCTACGTGACCATTGCATAAGAAATTATTCGCACAGATATTCCGAAACATAAAATACAAGTACAAAGGATATGACGTGCACTATTGAGTGAGTCCATGCCCGGTTCTTCGAGTCAGACAAGCACTCGGGGGCTAATGACGAGGTTATACCCTTCGAATACCCTACCGTGAGGGTACCTGGTGCACGTGAGGACTAAAGCCCAATTGTTAGAGGTCTATTGAAGCCCACGAAGGGAGGCCCAAGACGAAGGATTGCTTCCCAAGTTAGGCATGTCATCGATCTATGGCAGGGGCAATCGATCCATGGCAGGGGGCAGGGGCCAATTTGAGGCGTTGGATCCTCCTAGATCAAACGGCACAGAGCCGTGATCCGCGTGACACTCCTCCTGACCAATCAGCACGCATGGTTTTTCGAAAAATCAGCATAGATTCATTTAAAAATGGAAAAATGATATTTTTAAAAAGTATTTTGAAAAACCAATTTGGCAAAATTGTTTCCCGTACCATGATATACCTATGTGTTGAATATGGGCACATTCTCACAAACTATGTCACCGAAATGGTGTTAACTTGATATCATTTGACATGAAACCTATACATGTTTATTGACGATAGACCTTTTTGTGAAGATGTTTTTCAAAAAAATTGTCCAAACTCTAGTTTATTATTTTTGCTATCAACTAGTACACGTAAAAGGACTCCATGCCAAAGGATTTTTTTTTTTGAGTAATTTTGTATTTTCTTTAATTTCATTGAAAAAAGGTCAAAATGCCCACCATGTCTATTCATTGAAATGAGTCAATTTTTTTCGAAACTATTGATGGTATTCACTACTTATGTATCTCGAAATGATTTTTTGGAAAACTTCAGCCCAAACTATCACATAGTTGTAGTTCAAATTTGAATTACTCTCGGAAAATTGGTATAAACTCATTTAAATAGGAGAAATTAGATAGAAAGCGAGAAAATTCCTAACATTTTTTGTGTATCCATAATATGTGGACTAATTTGTGTGTACATTGGATGTGTGCGATTTGGCACCATATATTTTGTACTTTCTTCACAAAAAACTAGCTGGGTCGCCCGCGCAATTGCGCAGCTAGCACAGACATAGTTTGAATCTTCATATGTAATATGACTTTTGTTCTAATTGATTCCATTTTGTGAGCAGTATGAGAGAAATAGGAAGCCAAAATACATATAGGAATTGCGAGAATCAATTTGTGAGCTTTCCTATACTTCCACGTTGACAGCACAACAATTTTATTATTGACTATATAGCAAGTAGTTTTAATCACTTAGATAGTAAGGCAGTGCAGCTATCCTTATATATCCATTGAAATTTTCTAAATCATTTCTTTGGCTTACTTTATAACATGTTCTTTGTTAGCATGCACATCTTTTCTAATTAGATGACTAATTAATGCTGATTATTATTTTTCGTTTCCAATCAGTAAATGTTGCATCCCTAAAACTGTGGGAATATTACCTTTATTATTAGACTGTACCTGCTAAAAATCTTTGCTGATGCAACCGCATCAACAAAACCGGAAAATTTTAAAATTCTATCTTTCCTGTTTAATCGGAGGAGCAATAAATAATTGGTGGAACATAAACTACAAAAGGTTGAACCGTTCTGCCGTCCACAAAGATTTATACTGTGAGGAGAACCAAACTTGATATGTGCACTGATTTGGCAGCAAACATATATGATATAATGAATCCCTTGGAACAATTGAGTAACCTCTAAGAATTACGGGAAAAAAGGTTGCTATGGTCTCACTTTAAAAAATCTGCTGAGTTCCCGTCTAATGAAATTTGCACTTTACAATGATGTGATTCCATAATCAAAGGTTTGTCGGCATACAACACAGGGTAATTACCACTGTACAACAGTCTTCAGTGAACTTCAGACAAAATAGAAATGCCATGAATATACATTATCGGGAACCAATTAGTTGGTGACAAAATGGTACCTCGAATCCAGATGGCTCTCGACATCCCAAAGGAAGGATCCGAAAGTAACAACCTCTAAGATCAGCCTTCGCAACCCTGAGAAGCTTATCCTGACATACTCATCCTTGGATGAATCGACAGTTCCTTCTGGAGTAATGACAATCTCCGGTTTCCCAAATAAAGTGCTTCCCTATGATGCCAAATACCACCTTCGACCGAATTGTCGAATAAGTTTGTAACGTGTCTGGATCAAGCGTCATGACATACGATTTGAGACGGCAAGCCTTGACAGATTAGCCAAGCCCTTCTGTGCTAAGATTAGAGGAAGTCCAGGACTCCGCCTCTAGATGAGAACTGTAAGTCTGAGCTGAGAGCCGCGAGTCAGCCGTATTAACTTGATTGAGCGCATCGTCGTCTGATCCCCAGGGGAGGCTCTTCGTTGACTTCTCTAGCTGAAACTTCTGATCAACTCTCTTGAGGAAATAACCATACATCATGCAAGGTTACATGGCGGCGACAGTGGCATCAGCTTGCCGCTGCCCCAGTATGGGGTTTAAGTTGGTCTCGATCATTTCATATGCCTCATGTGAGTGCAAACGCTCAAGCTTCCTTTCCACATGTTCTGCCCACTGATCAACTCTACCATAAGCATCAATAGTGAGAGAGCTAGGACAAAAGAGACGCCAGCTTCAACAAACTTCTGAACAACCAGCGCGTACAGTATCTCCTCGGTAGTCCTCCGTTCCTTCTCCTTAACCTCCACAATTCGCCTATTAATCAAGATACAAAAATCAGCCAAGATTTCTAACTTACAGGGGATTAATAGAACTGGTTAAAAACACAAATTCCACCGAGCACCGAATACAATTAGGCTTGTATATCCTCCGACTCAAGCCATGAATGGCCTATCCCTTTTTATGGAGCTCACAAATAATTCTAATAGGAACGTGACTGCTCTATCCCAGTAAAACAGGCTAGAAATAACAGTTTTTCTTCTCGATAGGAAACAAAATCAGCACATCTAAAATCAAATGCTAAATATTTCACATATCTCTATCTGCTATGTAAACTCGTGCAATGTTAAACATGTCGGCAAGTGCCCATTAGTAAGATGTTTATCTCTGCTTGATGATACTTCTACAATTGGCATCATGTCCTCCCACTGAGCGGGATAAATCAGAATAATTTGCCATACAATTAGTTGTTTTTTGTCCAAGCACTAATCTTCTCACAACATATTTGAGGATAAATCACGGTCCAAAATATATATTTGAGGAAGTAAAATACCCGTTTTCTTCTCTTTCACGTATGTATCCAATCCATTGACTATACTCACTAAAATTCCCATTTATCTGATTTATGCTATGCCATTCTCTTGGAGCTGATGCTTGTTGAAGCTGCCGGCGAGGCTGCATCTTGCCGGCCGGCCGTCAGCTTCAGTGCTGACTGCACTGTGTGTGCCCCGTTGGGGAGCAGTACGTGGTTGACCACGTATTCTAACGATAAATAATTATGGCAGGGACGCTGGCCTTTCTTGCAGCTACTTCCAGCAAGCTTGATCATTGCCCTATGTGCATCTGCAGTTATGCATGTGTGCGTAATATATAATCGCTGCTCCATAGCTTGTCATATCGCCGCCGGCGTCATGCGATCAATCTCCTTTGCAATACACGAACGTATGTCTATCCGGGACAGGTCATGAACTCCCAGCAACATAGATCGATCGATGTGATCTTCCGCATAGCCGGCACACCAGCCAGCAGATGACGCGAGATCGTGTCATCCTTTCCTACAGCTAGCTTCATCAGAGGGAGATCGACGTTGTCGCGTCGAGCTCATCGTCCAGCAAGCTCGATCATTGCCCACCGCCGGCTTCAAGCGATCAACCTCCTTTGCAATACACGAACGCATCTCTATCCGGACAGGTCATGAACTCCCTGCAACATAGATCGATCGATCTAATCTTCAGCATGGCCGGCACATCAGCCAGCAGATGACACCGAGATGGCACATCAGCTAGCTTCATCGGAGGGAGATCGACGTTGTCGAGCTCATCGATCGGAGGCTTTATGCTGGCCGGGATGCTAGGCGACGTCTTCAGATCCACACAACATCCCATCGCGATACTGACGCGTCGAAATCGCTAGCGTGTTGATCCTAGCGAAGCGACACGTACCAATGACGACATATATATATGGGCAGAAGGGAACGTGTACTCTCGTATTTTAGGTAGGGATAAGAGTCCATATATATCTCAAACAAATTCCACAGAATCCTAAAAGGGATGCATCCTGGACGCTTAGCTTCCGTATAGCTTTTTGGTTGTTTCAGGTAGGTGTTGTGGCCGGACATGCCTTGCCGCAGATTTTAAATCTTAACCGTCTATGCATTGTAGTTTTACCGTGACAAATCTGAGCCATCCAATGTTTGTTGTCTTAATAATATAATAGATGTCCAATTTGTCACTTTAAAAATGAAAAATGTTATTTTAAAAAATAATCTGAAAACCTAGTTTGGCAAAATTGTTTACTATACCAAGATACACCTATGTGTACAATATTATCATTTTATCATAAACTATGGTACGGGAATAACCATATCATGGTCATTTGGGTTGAAACCTATATATGTTTATAGAAGATAATCTATTTGTGAAGTAATTTTTTGGAAAGTGTGTCAAATTCAAGTTTATCATTTTTTCGTCTATCAACTAGTATACATAAATGGCCTCCATGCCAAAGGATTTCATTTTTGAGTATTTTTTCACTTTCTTTGATTTTTGTATAAAAATGATCAAAATGGCCATCATGACTTTTTATCGAAAGCGGTCGAATTTTTCAAAACTATCGATAGTCATGTGATATAACCAGTACTTGTATATCTTAAAATGATTTTTTTTCAAAAACATCACAGCAAATTGTCACATTGTAGTCCAAATTTGAATTACTTTTAGAAAATTGGTATAAAGTCATTTAAATAAGAAAAAATAGGAAAGCGAGAAAATTCCTAATATTTTTGCAGTATCCATCATATATGAACTACTTTGTGTGAAAACTGAATGTGTGCCATTTTCCACCATAGTTTGTACTTGCTACAAAAAAATCATTTTTGAAAATAGAAATTGAAAAAATACATCTTTGCCGAGAGGGGCACTCGGCGAAGATATCTTTGCTGAGAGGGGCTATCGGTGAAGATCATTCTCCGTCACGGCGTCGTCGATCTGGTCGTCAAATGCCACGTGGCGAGTCCTTTTGCCGAGAAAGAAGATTCGCCCTGTGCAATTTCTTGCATTTGCCGACAATACACTCTTTGTCGAGTGCTTAATCAGGGGACACTCGGCAAAGAGGTTTTTTGCCGGTGGTCGTGACTTTGCTGAGTGTTTGGCTTTCCGCCGTCGGCAAAGTTGCTGGTTGCCGAGTGTCCGAAATTTTTGCACTCGGCAAAGGCAAGACCACTCGGCAGAGATGAATTTTCCCGTAGTGTGTTAAACTACGGGTTCATAGCAGTAGCTAGATGGTTATCTTTCATCTATGTTTCTCAATACCAAATGTCCCGTGAGCTGCCTAACATGATCGAGACTCATATGATTTAATTGATATTGTTGTTATGTGTTGTTATGTGATGAACTGTAATGTTATGATCAGATCGTGCTTGTTATATGATGATATTTGGTTGAGTTGCTTATTTGTTGTTCCTGCATTCTCAGTAAAATCCACTGATGCATTTTGTGCACAAGCTGAGTGTAGCAAGGCTTAGTTTTTGCAAGATGTCCTCTATGATCAGAGTTGTGTAACCAAGGTTTCTGCTGTTTGCCAGAAAATCAAATGCGAGTTCGGACTGGAAATACTTGACGGTTTAATTATTTGTCTCATATTTCATATACTCATCTGATTCCACTTGCAGCAGGAAGTGAAAGATAGCATAAAGAACTTTAGTACTCCTACATTTATTCTTGCATTCATAATCAAATAGACGTGTTCTTGTCTAACCAAAAAAACAACAAGACGAAAATATCAAAGGTTACAAGCTCTCTACAACCAGGTCCAGTATGATCAGGTCCTGATCCTCACATGCATAGTGGGCTGGCCATCTACTGGTAGCGCGTACGTTCCTCGTCTTGGTGGGTGGGCAGCGCGAAGCGGCAGAGCGGGCAGAGGCGGCTCACGCGGAGCCAGTCGGAGATGCAGCCTTCGTGGAACGCGTGGGCGCACGGCATCCTCCTCAGCCTCTCCCCCTCCGCGAAAGCCTCCATGCACACCGAGCAGTCCTTCTCCCTCGCATCGCCGGCCGTGATCTCCGGCAAATCCGAGATGGCCCTGCCAGACGCCGGGACAGCGCCGAACCCGCCGTTCCTGTACCACGGCGTCTCCGCGCCGGCGGCGTTGATGGCAGGCATAGGAGCGAAGTCCCACCTGAAAGGCCTCCGCCGCGGAGCCACGGGCGTCCTCCGCCGAAGAAAGGCCAGGATAGAAGAGCTTGCTGACGCCACTTCTACGGGCTCGGCCGGTTGACTCCGGCAGAAATAGGAGTGCGGTTCCGCCCTTGGAAAGCCTAACGTCGCCGTGGTGTTGGCGTGCACCGCCGCCATTTGAGAAAGCGCGCGCGGGGAGCGCCCACTGTTTTGCCCTTGATTTGCTGCTGCTGTGTCGCTCAGTCGTCGTCCTTGGCAGGCGAGATGGAGATTCTTGACGATGAACTAAGCGTATCAAGCGTGTTCGTGGGAACGTCGGGAGGTCGATACTTATAGACTCATGCTATTGCAGAGGCGAGACTCAATTCGGCTCGGTGTCCGTCAGTACCCGTGTCTGTTTTCTTTTTTCTTTTTACATGATGCCCGTGTCTGTCTCGGAGTCGCCTACTGCAATTCTGCAAAGCAGAGTTAGATGGATAGTTCGATCTTTCGACGCTCGGAACTCGCAAGGCTCCCGGCCCACTCAGTAGTAGTGTGAAAAAACCGACCGAGGGCCGGTAAACTTGCGATCCATTAGAACACCGCTCTAATTTGGACCGCGGTGGTACGAGCACTATTTGTCGCTCATTGCGAGCATGAGCACGGACTCGCATGCACCGATCCGCTCCATTGACCAGCCCATCTAAGTTTCCTTTCCGTTATTTTTTTTGTTTCTTCTTCTTTTTTTGCTATTTGTTTTTTCTCTTTTTTTATTCTATTTAACTAATTAATTTAAAACAAATCAGAACATTGTCAAAGTTTGAACCTGTCCAAATTTTAACGTTATCATAATGCTTTTTTGAAAATGGTTCCATTTTAAAAATGTTTCAATTTAGAAAATGTTTATTTTGAAAATGGCTCATATTTATAAATATTCATTTTTTAATTAGTTCTATATGAAAACTGTTCATTTTTTAAAAAGGTTCTGCTTTTAAATAAGGAAATTGTTAAAATGGTCGTGGTTTAAAAATGTTTCGATTGTGACAATGGTTCCGATTTAAAAAATGTTTATTTCGAAAATTGATTCTAATTTTGAAAAAGGTTCCGATTTTGAAAAATGTTCATTCTAAAAAATACAAAATGATTTAAATTTAAAAATGTTCATATTTAAAATGATTCGCAATTTTAAATATTTTTTCAAAATATTAAAAAATGTTTATTTAAAAAAACCGTTTATATTTTTTAAATAGTCCAGATTTTAATAATATTCATTTTTAAAAATGGTTCAGATTTGAAAAAGTTTGGGTTACATAAAGATAAACGGGGGGTAGGAGAATCTTGCGATTTATTCTTGACAAAATTACGCATCAGAGAAAAAAGTGGGGGAAGCTGGTGAATGCCTGCTAGGTCTACCATAACATAGATAGACAACATCCGAGCAGCAAAGAACAATTATCAAGCTCCACATGGCAAGTAATTTTTGTGCTAGCAAATCATGAGGATAGATGGCAGATGTCGCTGGCGGCCACTGGATTGTGAGGTCATAGTTACTCGGCGTCCAGGAGTTTATCTAGCTTTCTCGCAGGACAAAGGATTTATCCAGATTCGGCCCCTCGCAATGGAGGTAAAGATCTACTTATGCTAAGTTGATATTGATGACGATTGTCTGGATTAGAAGGTGCGATACCGCAAAGGCGGTACAAGGATCCACTGGTTCTTTTCTATCTTTTATGGTTGTCGTCTCTGTACCTACATGAACTTTGTTATCTTGCCTGTTTAATGAAATGACGCGTAAACCTCCCGCGGGCTCTCGAAAAAATTCTTTCATCCCTAGAGACCTAAAGAACAAAGAGCCCTCCCGTAGATCTTGTGTGTATTTCTTGTTTAATTTTAGCATGTGTTTCACCAACATGTCAACCGTAATTATTTAGTTGTTCGCATTTGTGATCTATTCCTAACAAGAAAATTAACGCATCAAAGAAAAAAGTGGTGGGAGTCGTTCAATGCCTTTTTTTTAAGATAAAGAGTATATATTAATATCGTGAAGATAGCAATTACACCCAGCCTCTGCAACAACGCATTGCCCTAGCGACAACACGGATGCACACAGCCCAAAATAAAAAGAAGAATTACAAAAAAAAAACCGATACAGTGATCTATTCCTTGTAACAGCAGACCTAACCCCACCAAAATAGTACCAGAAGTCCAACTGCTCCTAAAGCGACGCCTCGAAGAGATAAACAGTGCTCAAGCGCTGTCATCGCCCTGATCATAGATCATAAGTTTTCGCCCTGGAGAAAGTCCACTCGCAAAAACAGTGCCTTCAACAAGACAATTGTCAGGCACAACCAATTAAGGCTAGACCTTGGGTTTTCATCCTGAGAATTTAGACTCTAAACTTCTCCTGTTTTGTTGCCCCCTCTTGCCGTTGTCGCTGCTGCAAGTTATAAATCACCTAGCCAATCTCTCATCCCACCACGACTCGGACCACCATTACTAGTCTTCAAATCTCCGCTTCCATGTCATTCTCTGCACTTTGACTTCATCATGGAACAAAATGCATGTCCACGATGGCAACAGATTGCAGAGCTTCGCAACACTTCCTCTGAAACCAAACGGTCAGATAAAACATGGTTGCGCGCGACCGAATCCCACCCGATCCGTCAATCTCCAGGCTTGATTTGCCCAATGGAGTTCGCCGGCGGAGCCTTCCGAAACTCGACACTCTGGCCAAATCAATGAAGACATGCATCAAGTGAATCTCCATCTCGGTGTCAGAAGGATCCAGGACCGCCACCATTATTCAATCCGAGCCGGCGGGACTGGACGGTGTGGAACCAGTCCTCCGCCACCTGACCGGCCGCCGGCACCACCACGGTGCCAAGCAATCGGCGTCACCAAGCTTCTCGGCGCCGCTTGTCGCTACAGCCAACGTCCTAAGCCCGCAGTGACCCATATGGGCCAGATTGGGCTTGGAGTCATGGCCGCAACGGCAGAGGCACCTCCGCCGTGGGAAGGACGCCTCCCTCTGTCGTCGTCGAGTTGCGCCCGCGCCGGGACTCCACGGCACCTCGCCGCCGAGCCGTCGTCGCTCCAACGTCGCCGCCAAACGAGAGGAGGGCCGCCGCCCGCACGAGGTAGTATTCCCCGCCTCCGTTGTCGCAGCCAGGGCCATGCCCCACAGGTCCTCCAACGGCGGCGGAGGAACGGATCAGAGAGGAGGAGGTCCGGGCGCTGGCGGCGACGGCGCCCCCGTGTCGCCTAGGGTTGGGCGACGCGGGGGTTAGGTCGTATCTCTTTATCAAACGGTGCCAAACCCTTCAATGCCTGCTAGGTCTAGTGCAACATGGATTTTAGGAGAGGCGTCCGAGGCAAAGAATAATTATCCAGGTGTACATGGCACGTAAAATGTCACCCCTACAGAATTTCGAAATTTTTGAGAAAATAATGGAAGTTCAAAGATTTTTTTCATAAACTTCGGATAAATATATGCGCTCATTTGAATCTTCCGGTCGATTTTTTTGAAGAATTTCTCGAAATTCAAACGAAATTTTGTACGGAATTTCAATAGATTGAAATTGACTTCTATGGATAAAGATCAAGAAGAATAAAAGCATCACTGCAAATTTAACTCGTGCCAGCAAAGCAAACACCATATTCATCTGTATAAAACGAACACTAAACCCACAGTACTTGCTGGCCACTCATCACTGACTTTGTATGTGCGTACAGCTGACTAGTTCGGTTCAGATTCAGAAGCACCTGCTTCAACTAACAATACTGTTAGATTATTGAGTTAGACTCCAATACGAGTTGTGTTAGCCTAGACTTGTGTCTCAAGTTAGCCTATGTCGGTTGCCTTTGTATCATATAAACCCTTGTACCCACACCGAATCAATAAAGAGAAAATATACGAGTATTGCAATTTTACATGGTATCAGACTCCGATCCTAGGGCATGACTGGCCCGAAACCACCACCTACCCCGCCGCCGCCCGGATATTTCGAGTGGCGCGCCGCCATGGCCACCGCCAAAACCACCACCACTACATCCTCTTCCTCCTCTCTAACCCTAAACCCTACAATAGCAACTCCCATCTCTTTTGCCGATACAATCTCCGATGTTACCACTCTTATTTCCATCACCCTCGACCTTGCAGCCCACAATTACTACCATTGGTGCCATCTCTTCGACGTCCACCTTGGCCGGTGCAATCTGCGGGCTCACGTCGCCGCCGACTCCGTTCCGTGCCCTGATGATCCCCGCTGGGTCAAGGACGATCTCGCCATCATCCAATGGATCTACTCGCGTGTATCCACCGAGATCTTCAATCTCGTCTTCCGGGACGCCTCCACCGCTGCTGCACTATGGGCTGCCCTTCGTCGCCTGTTTCAGGACAATGTCGATGCTCGGATCAACAACCTCAACACCGAAATCCGCAACACTGTCCAGGGAGTCTCCTCCCTCAGCGTCTACTGCCAACGCCTCCAGATGATGGCCGACGAGCTCCGTGAGCTAGGTGATCCTGTGGGAGATCGCCAGCTAACCAACATCCTTCTCCAAGGGCTCAATGACGAGTTCAAGATGCAGGCTGCCTTCATCCCCCTCATGCGGCCGTATCCCTCCTTCACCGAGGTGCGCTCTCTCCTGCAATGTGCTGCTGATGCCCTCGCCCGCAAGGAAGCCCGACCCCACGTCTTCACCGCAACACCACGGCCGCCGTCGTCTTCTGCCACGCCAGCGACATCAGCACCATCCTCTGCCATGACAGCACCGGTGCCCACGTCAGGACCCCCTATGCAGCCGCCTCCCGGATGGCGTCCGAGTCCCAACTACCGCGGGAAGAACCCCATGTACTTCCCCCCGCGGTCTGGACCGCCGTCTCGGCCTCCTGCACCACCCCTGGCTCCGTTACCTGGGGCCTCGACATCAACACCGGCCCCTCCGTCACCATCGACAATGGCTCCTTCAGCGTGGCGTCCTCCTCATGACCCGTGGACTGGTCTCGTCCAAGCCTGGCCCATGCCGTGGACTGCGCCCTCTCCCGTCGGTGCTCCTCCTGCCTACTCCGGCGCATGGCAGCCGGGTATGCGGCCTCACACGGGAAGCCCTGGATTCCTCGGTGTTCGTCCACCCGCTCAAGCATATTACGCCGCTCACAGCCCTGCCCCGTCTACTGCTGCCTCGCCTTATGGAGCCGCAATGCCGATGCAGTATCCAGCTGACCTTGGAGCCTTCTACCCACCGATGCCGTACCCTATGTATGCGGCAACACCGACAGTATCAGCCCCTGCACCATCGACAGCACCGCCACCTGCACCTGCTCCGAGCTGGGATCAAGCCGCGTTTCTCCAGGCCATGAATAATTTTGCTGCCCAAGGTAACACAGGTACTGCTTGGATCTTTGATTCTGGTGCATCTAGTCATATGTCTTCATCTAGTAATATGCTGTCACAATGCACTCCATCTTTCTTTTCTTCAATTACTCTTGGCGATGGTTCCTCCACTCCTATTTCTTGTGTCGGTCACACTCATCTTTCCTCCACCACTAAACCCCTTCTTCTTCGTGATGTCTTAGTTGCTCCTGCCCTTATCAAAAATTTAATTTCTGTTCGTCGCTTTACTACTGATAATCATGTCTCTGTCGAGTTTGACCCTTTTGGCTTGTCTGTGAAGGATTTCCACACTAAGACGGAGATTGCCCGCTTCGATAGTTCCGGTGACCTGTACTCCATCCATGGTGTTCCCGCTGCTGCACCTCCCTCTTCCATGCTCGCCACGGTGGATCTTTGGCATCGGCGTCTCGGTCATCCCAATAGTGTCACATTGTCCTCTTTGCTTAGTGATTTTTCCATCCCTTGTAATAAGGATTCTCATAATCCCATGCTCTGTGAGTCATGTCAACAAGGCAAACATGTTAGGCTTCCCTTTAGCTCTTCTAGTTCCTTTAGTACGTTCCCTTTTGAACTTCTACATTGTGATTTGTGGACCTCTCCGATTTTAAGTATTTCTGGCTTTAAATATTATCTCGTTATATTGGATGATTTTACACACTTTACATGGACCTTTCCACTAAGAAACAAATCTGAAGTGCACAACATTTTTATCAACTTTCAACGCTATGTTGCAACTCATTTTTTACTTCCCATCCGGTTCATACAATGCGATAACGGTACTGAATTTAAAAATCTTGCAAATCGAAATTGTTTTCTCCAACATGGCATTCTTCTTCGTTTTTCCTGCCCATACACATCACCAAAAAATGGCAAAGCTGAACGTATTCTCCGCACAATAAATGATATTATTCGAACACTTCTTATTCAGTCCTCCATGCCATCCAAATTTTGGGCCGAAGCACTACGAACTGCCACTTATTTACTAAATATACGACCATCTAGTGTAAATCCTAAAACAACACCCTTTTTCTCCCTTTTTCTATCTCATCCTAACTACTCCGAGCTTCGAGTTTTCGGTTGTCTCTGTTTTCCCAATGTTTATGCGACATCACTTAACAAACTCTCGCCAAGATCTCTTCCCTGTGTCTTCCTAGGATATTCCGATGAACATAAAGGCTATAGGTGTCTAGATATGATCTCCGGTCGTGTGCATATTTCTCGTCACGTCACCTTTGATGAAATAGTGTTTCCTTTCTCTACTCGCTCAATCTCCGACAGCCGTCCAACCTCACTATCCCCCTCATCTTCTTCCAACAACAAATTTCCGTTTTTTACGCAAACCGCTGCACCGCTCTCTGCCACGGCAGAACACCCTCCGGATTTTTCTGCCACGGCAGCACAAACGCACGACCTTTCTGCCACGGCAGAACAATCACCGGACTTCTCTGCCACGGCAGAACATACGCACGACCTTTCTGCCACGGCACCACACACTCACGACTTCTCTACCGCGACAGAACAAACTCCAGATTTTTCTGCCACGGCAGCTTCGCAGCAGCACACCGACGCGTCCGCACCCTCCGCTGCGCCGGACGCCTCTCCGCTAGTTATACCACCATGCGCTGTCCCCGTCCCTCCACCCACTAATAAGCACACTATGCGCACACGCGCCAAATCTGGTTTTGCCCAACCTATTCAAAAACTAAATTTGCATGTCACCGCCAATCTGTCTCCTCTCCCTAAATCTTACAAATCTGCTCTTCTCGATCCTAATTGGGCCGCTGCCATGCGTGAGGAGCACCTTGCTCTTCTCTCTAACAACACCTGGCAGCTCGTTCCACGTCCTGCCAATGCGAATGTCGTTTCTGGCAAATGGGTCTTTCGACAAAAATTTCACTCCGACGGTAGTCTCTCTAGGTATAAAGCTCGTTGGGTCTGTCGTGGTTTCTCCCAACAATACGGTATAGACTATGATGAAACTTTCTCTCCTGTCGTTAAACCTGGCACTATTCGTACTATTCTCAGCATTGCGGTGTCCTCTAAATGGCCAATTCATCAACTAGACGTTAAAAATGCCTTTCTTCACGGATCTCTTAATGAAACTGTGTACTGTCAACAACCACTAGGTTTTGAAGATTCTGCCTCTCCCAATCACGTTTGTCTCCTCCAAAAGTCTCTCTACGGTCTCAAACAAGCTCCTCGTGCCTGGTTTCAACGATTCTCTACTTTTATTCAAACACTTGGTTTTTCTCCTTCTCGTTCGGATTATTCTCTCTTTGTTTATCATTCCGATCATCATGTTGCCTATCTTCTTCTCTATGTCGATGATATTGTTCTTACCGCCTCCTCTCCTGTTTTTCTTCAGCACATCATCTCTCTTCTTCAACGAGAATTTTCCATGACTGATCTTGGTTCTCTTCATCATTTTTTGGGTATCGCTGTCACACGTGATGATACCGGTCTCTTTCTTTCTCAGCGTCAGTACTCTGTCGATCTCCTCAACAAGGCCGGTATGACAGATTGTCAACCTTGTCGCAACCCTGTAGATAATACACTTCCCAAGCTTTCCTCTGTAGGTGACGCTTACCATGATCCCACCCTCTATCGTAGTTTAACAGGCGCCCTTCAATATCTCACTCTTACCCGTCCCGAAATATCCTATGCTGTCCAGCAAGCCTGCCTTTTTATGCATGATCGTCGTGTTCCTCACTATAATCATGTCAAACGCATTCTTCGTTATGTAAAAGGTACACTTGATCACGGTCTCCACATAAATTCTTCATCACCTGCATCGTTGACAGCGTATTCGGATGCTGACTGGGCTGGTTGTCCGGACACTCGTAGATCCACTTCAGGATACTGTGTTTATTTGGGTAACAATCTTATTTCTTGGTCTTCGAAGCGACAGGTCACGGTTTCTCGCTCGTCAGCAGAGGCGGAGTATCGGGCTGTTGCTCATGCAGTTGCTGAGACAGTTTGGTTGCACCAATTACTTGAGGAGCTTCATCGTCCCATTCATCAAGCCACCGTGGTTTATTGTGATAATATTTCTGCAGTATATATGTCAGGAAATCCAGTCCAGCATCGCCGTACCAAGCACATTGAGATCGACATCCATTTCGTTCGGGAGAAGGTTGCATTGGGGCAAGTCCGAGTTCTTCATGTCCCGACTACAACACAGTTCGCCGACATCTTCACTAAAGGGCTCGCACCAACACCATTTACTGATATTCGTTTCAGTCTCAACGTCATCGAGCTTCCCGTTGATACTGCGGGGGGATGTTAGATTATTGAGTTAGACTCCAATACGAGTTGTGTTAGCCTAGACTTGTGTCTCAAGTTAGCCTATGTCGGTTGCCTTTGTATCATATAAACCCTTGTACCCACACCGAATCAATAAAGAGAAAATATACGAGTATTGCAATTTTACAAATACAGACTGAAAGTCGGCTATTTGCTGCCTCACTGCAGGTCATACAATCAGAATTGAGAAACCCGAAACTTTGTAGTTCATAATCAGAGAAGGCAAATAACTCCTCAAACGCGCTTTGAAGAATAATCTAGCATTCAGACATAGATTGGAAGAATAAGCATTGAACTGGCATAAGAATTCAGCACGATTTTCGTAAGAAAAACAATACTAACTTGGCACTGGAAATATGAGTAGCCAGCCAGCATAGAACTAGAAGATAAATGTGATCCTCATTATTCATCGGCATCATGAGATAAATAGTGCAATATTTCCTCATAATCGTGTATGCTGGCTAAAATAAAAAGTTTAAAACAGAAACTAATGCTTAAGCTTGAACAGGCGAAGCCATGCGGCTCTAATGCGGCGTCGTATTGGCGTCTTGGACCTTGGCACGGAAGCATTCTCCGAGTCCCAGTCTGATGCGTGACGGCGTTTGCAAAGGTCGTCACTACAGCTGCAGGCCAATCCCATTCTCTCGAGGTCATGCGCCTGCACGACCTGATCTGCCACCGCTGATGTGTTTACGACATGCACATCGCACCGGATGGAGAAACTGTCGTCCACGAGGTCAGGGACGGAGACAGGAAAATAGTTTGGAGGGGGCCAATTAGCCATTACTTTAGTTGGAGGGGGCCAATTAGACAATTTTCAGCAAATTTGGAGACTAATCTGTGTAGTATATAGAGGTACTTTAATAAAAAAATCTTGCATGGGGAGGGCCAGGGCCCCGGCTCGCACCCCCTGGCTCCGGGACTCAGCTTCAGTGACTTGTGCACTACAAGTCACCGAGAGACTTGCGTCAATATCGTCCCTCCGTTTTAGATCCAACGAACGAAAATCACTCAGATCTGAATCTCAAAAATAAAATAATTCAGAAAAATTGAAAAAATTCCAGTAAATGTATAACCCCACGAGGTACTCTGAGCTCTCGAGCTCTTCCCTTGTGATGAATGTATAACCCCAATAATCTCCCGTATAATTGAAGGACCTCCGAGAACACTTAGAATACGTCTTGGCCGGCGCCGGCTTGCCGTGGTGCGGGATCAGTGTAAACCGGAATTCGGTGTGAACGGGGCTGCTGACGCCCTTGGTAGTGAGCTTGAGGGCAAGGAAGATGCTGTCTGGGCTATTCCTGGATCTTGGGTGGTAGAGGATGCACCACTTGTAGTCACCCGCCTCAAATTCGCATGACTGCACCTCGACTCCATTGGCGAGCAGCTTGCTCTTCGAGTAAGTAGTAATTTTGAGCAGGTGGCAGTCGCCGGTAGTCGTAGTAGCGGAGATGGTGGAGGCGGAGACTTTGTCGATGTCGCTTTCGAAAGACATGGCGGCCGATCTGGCGATGGAAGGTACAAACTATGCAGCGCTAATGAAGGAACCGAACGGTGAAGATATATATTCCCACCTGCTGTAGAAGATTGCGATAAAACCTAACTGATTTTGACTCTTTTTTACAGATATTTAAGCGTCAGATAAATTCCAATCTTATCTTTTTTCTGCTAAAGGAGAGTTATTAGGACTTAGGATCCGTAGACGCACGCATGTACGGTAGGTTGCTACTTGCTACTGGGATAGGAGCAAAGCGGAAGGGTGCTTGTTTAGTTTGTTGGACGGGTCAGACGACTCGAGATAGGTACTTCTCGGGTTGTTACTTGCAGATCGTGCAACAGAGATAATACAGAGTTGATACTGTAGATATAGTATGTTCTGACATTGCAATTGTTCAGGCTAGATTTCAATCTGCCAAGGATAAATAACAACCTTCGGAGGCACACCAATTGGAACACCCAGTTTCTACAATACGAACCAGATCTTTACAAACATGGAATGCAGAGTTTTCAACATTTCGCCAGGTCTTTCACTAATTCCAGCCCTAGTTGCTACTGGGATAGGAGCAAAGCGTAAGGGTGCTTGTTTAGTTTGTTGGACGGGTCAGACGACTCGAGATAGGTACTTCTCGGGTTGTTACTTGCAGATCGTGCAACAGAGATAATACAGAGTTGATACTGTAGATATAGTATGTTCTGACATTGCAATTGTTCAGGCTAGATTTCAATCTGCCAAGGAGAAATAACAACCTTCGGAGGCACACCAATTGGAATACCCAGTTTCTACAATACGAACCAGATCTTTACAAACATGGAATGCAGAGTTTTCAACATTTCGCCAGGTCTTTCACCATGCTCCGGGGAAGGCAGACGAAAAGGAATGTCCACACTCATTCTGAGGTCTGAACACTGACGCTTTCCGGTGCTTCACTGCTGGCGTTCAAGGCGCCTATAAAACTGGACATCTTGTTCAGCGCACTCAGGTAAGCTCGGACGCTGGACACTACAACGTCCATAGCTGCACCACTCCCACTGAATTCAACATGCACAGAGATTAGTTTGTTAGAAGATTAAGGGAATACGAAAAAATAGATAGTAGGAAAGAATCCCTAGGACAGAGACAGATGATTTCTAGGACCATACCAGAAGGAACGATTGGAGTAACCAGACGTAGTATGTTCATCACCGCTGACATCTCTAGTGATGATTACTCGAGTAGTTGCAATTGCATCAATGCCTTCTGTGACAGAAGTCATGCTATATTCCCGAAGAATAGTCGGAATCTGCGAATTGTAAGGCAATCTATGTGATATCTCTGATTTTCATCAAACGATAATCCTAGAAACTAAAATAAGAGACAAGCACCGTCTAGAAGATATAACTCGGTGGTGCATTAAATGATAGTTGACATAATAAGAATGATTGCGATACAAATTTGTGGATACATCTTATTTTCAGATTAACATGACCATCACAGGTTGTAAGGTGCGCTAGTTCTCAACCAAAAAAGGAAATATGTATTTTCCTCTTAGCAATGAAACGATAATATCACTGCATGAAAATGGACCTACAACTGGCACCAAGGTTTTGGATTTCGTTTTTGCATATTTACCGGCCACAGCCGAAATAGGCGAATTTCGGTGATTTCGGTAATTTCGGGTGAAATTCCGGATGAAAAGCGAGAACCAAAATTTGAAAATTTGAACAAAACATAGCCAAAATCAGCGAAAAATTAAATATTCCAGTAAATTTTAAATTAATTTCTTTTTCCAAACCAAATTCCTCAAAATTCGCAAGTTTTCGACCAGTAAATATTAATGCGGGTCCCGACTGAAATGGGCAAAATTCGGCCGGATTTCGGTTTTCCGGGCCGAAATCCAAATCCCTAACTGGCACAACTGATAATTCATTCTTTCTTGAGCTTCTAACTAAGAAATATCCTAAGCTGCCTAACCCCAATAGGTTACAAGTCAGATATAGGTACTTTTATCTTCAACAAAAAGCTTAGGGTATCCATTCTGCTGAACATAGCTGTGGAGGCTATTCATTGCACGCCAATCATTGTAAAAAAAATCCATTCTGACGTGAATCCAAATATTGTAAAGATTAAAAGCTACTTTACGCACGTAAGTTATTTCTTCGTATCAAAATACTCTACTAGTTCCTATAAGAATAAACTACGAGACTAGTTCATTAAGCAAGAAAGACGAAGAATACAGCAACAACTAACCTGTATTATTTGGTCAACAGATTTGTAAGCCGCGTCAACTGGGCCTGTTCCAACGGAACATCCTATCTTCTCCTCTCCATCTAGAGTTATCAGTTTGACAGTTGCTGTAGATAAACCAAGTGTTCCACATGTTGCCTGTAAAGGTGATGTGTAACAGTAAAGTAATAGTTGATTACCAGAAAAAAAAAAAGATTCAAATGCAACCCGAAAATACCTGTACATCACCAAGGGACCAAATGGCCTTAGGTTGAAATATCTCATCAGATAATAAAGCTTCGATGTCTTCATCAGTTACACGCTACAAAAGGGATACTATATTAATTTTCATGCATGTTGGGCGTTCGAAGTTGCAGCTATATATAAGGGGAAAATATTGCATGGAGAACATAAGCTCCTGACGACTAATATATAGAAAAATAGAATAATGGTTCAGTGATAACATATACAGAGAACTGCTATAGAAAGAGTAAACATGAAAGGTAGACGTTATCAAATAATGCTGTAATGCCATCAGGCATAACTTTTCCTACAGAGCAGAATAAAATGGTCGAGAATATCATTGAAGCTATGGAGCAAGTATCACCTTTTTTTTCTCTGCAACCTCTTTGTAGCGTTTAAAGAAAGCTTCAAATTCCTTGTCGTTGACTTCATATCCAAGCTACATGTTTGTACGGCAAGAATGTCATTTGGTAAGAATAACTAAAAGAGAAAACCTATTGCAGTAACTAGAAACAATACAAAATTCTCTGGGAAATACCTCCACTAGTTTAGTTCTGACGGCATGCCTTCCACTGTAACAAAAAGACCACAAACAACGATTATGCTTTGCAATCTCAAATTTTACCTTAAATAACATTGTATAGCTATATATATGTACTCAAGCAGGATCAAGCTAACCTAATTTAAAAGGGTGCAGATTACAAATAGAGCAGTAAATAAAAACACAGTGAAGTACAAGTTTCCTACATGTCAGGTGGTCCAGAACTCCAGATTGAGCTTGAAGAACTAAAAGTTATTTAGGTTGTGACCAAAGAAGAGTGCAATGGTGTACATAGCACCCTTAAAGAACGATTGTACTATGACACAAACCTGCACATCTCTCCAAGATATTTCTATTATGTAATAAAATTGTGTATTTGACAGACTACCATAGTTTTGTTTGCACTTTTTGACATAAATGTTGCAATCCCTGTGCCATCAAATAGGGTTTGGTGTTTTGTCAAAGCCGAACTAAACGTGGCATTTTGATAAAAACCTATGCTGTGTGCATATACAAAATCTAAGAATTTGGGGTTTGTTTGTTGGAACAGAGAGACATACAGTCACACACCATATCAAGTCAACATATATTTCATAAGAGAGAAGAACAATTTGCAGGCAGTGCATCACATAGAATTTCAAACAACAACTAATTAAGGGGGCAAAGATGTATTTGCATGGTACCTGAGCTTCCCAAGAACAATGCCATACTCATTTGCACGAGTTAAACCAATATCATCAGGAGATATTATTTCATAAGTTCCTTTGAATTTAAGCATCCCATCCTGCAAAAACAATGAAAACAAAACTCAACTTTGTCGTTATATTGTAGAATGGTTAATACGGCAAAGGTAAAAAAATATACCAACGAGAACATAAGTCAGTGAATCCAAATTAGCACATTAAACGGCAAAGTTCTACATCGTAAGTGAACAAGGCGAAATACTACTATGCAAATTCGGGTACCTGATGAATTCCACTTTCATGAGCGAAGGCATTGGCACCAACAATAGCTTTATGCGGCTGCACATGAAGTCCACTATGCTCTTGTACCTATAAAAGTTATAGAATTATGCACAAGAGTCAAGGTCACCTGAAAATTATAACAAGGACAGAAGAACAGAAAAGGAACAATAGAAGAGGCAACGATAAATACCATTTTACTAGTCATAGTAATATGTTGGGAATTAATTCCAGTATGTAGGCCACTTAAAAGTTCTCGGCGACATTTAATCGCCATGACAACCTGAAAAGGGGTAAAATGTTATATTATACATGTAGCAAATAATAATGGCTTATCAGATCATATTCATATCTTTCCACTAGTCAACAGAATGAAGTTGTGAATAATGTACAAAAACAATACATTAGGAGCTCACCTCCTCTAAGGAAGCATTTCCAGCTCTTTCACCGATACCATTGATAGTCACCTCTAGCTGTCGTGCTCCAGCATAAGCACCCTAAAGCCAAGTCAAATTAATAACATGACCACATAGAATAAAAACCATAATGTTATTTTAAAGAAGAAAAGGATTTACCGCTAATGTGTTGGCACTTGCGAGACCTAGATCGTTGTGGCAATGAGTAGAAATAATTGCATTTTCTATTCCAGGCGTGTTAGCTTTTATGTCAGCAATTAATTTCCCGAATTCGTGAGGAAGGGTGTATCCAACAGTGTCTGGGATGTTGAGGGTTGTTGCTCCAGCTTTTATTACTTCCTCCAGAATATGATACAGGAACTCTCTATTTGACCTGGAGAACAAAGCGAAACCTATCATACAAAAGCCTTATGCTTGTTTCGTAAATATGATTGTAAAATTGAAGATTGACCCGCATGACCTGGAACTTTGGTATTTTTACTGCACACAGCATTGGCGAAGCCAAAATATATTTCAAATACACCGATATACAAATCGTGAAAATTCAAAGTTCAACATGAGCGCAAGATTTGTATATCCACCCTTTCTTGATTTGACAAACAAATACTCCAGAAACAAGATATTGCCGGTCATCTTTTCTTCAACCAGAATAAGAGTAAAGCTATTGAAGATATATATATACTAGGCTCTGAACCATGGCAACTTCAGTACTTAAAAGTAAGGGAAAGCATGCAGTAATTTTGGGAACACATACTAGGCAGGTGAGATAGCAATTAAAAAGCAGATTCTACTCTCTAGAACAAACAATTGTCAGACCTATGTTATGGTCACCATCAAACAAAACGGGCCTGGAGATCAATCAAATTGGCATTTAGTATTTTATTTAATGATAAGAGTTTTGAACTGTACCTGCCGGCGTCCTCGGCGCTGAACTCAACATCTGGGCATCCAAGACTGCGGGCATAAGCCACCATCTCCTTGGCAATGGCCACCACCTGCTCTGGCGTCTTCCTTAGCTTGTGCTGCATGTGGATCTCGCTGGTAGCGATGAAGGTGTGGATGCGTGGCCTCCGAGCGTGGCGGACAGCCTCCCAGGAGGCGTCGATGTCCCTCTTGTTGCACCGCGAGAGGCCGCAGATGACCGGCACGTGGCCGTCGTCCCCGACGGGCGTGTTCCCCACCTCGATGGCGATCGATCGCACGGCGTCGAGGTCGTCGGGCGAGGAGGCCGGGAACCCGGCCTCGATGATGTCGACGCCGAGGCGGGCGAGCTGGCGCGCGACGACGAGCTTTTGGGTGCTAGTCATGGTGGCCCCCGGGGACTGCTCCCCGTCGCGGAGCGTGGTGTCGAAGATGCGCACGTAGTTGGGGTCGTCCATGCGGCCTGGGACGTATTCCGGCCGCCGGGGCGCCGTCAGGCAAATATTCGAGTGCGGCTCCGGTCTTGGACAGCATATCGTCGCCGTGGTGGAGGCGCACACCGCCGCCATTGGAGAAAGCGCGTGTTGGGAGCAGCTCCTCACTCTTGTGCCCTGGATTTGCTGCTGCTCCGTCGCTCAGACGACGTCTTGTGTAGGCGAGACGGAGATTTGTAACTATGAACTGAGCATATCAAGCGTGTTCGAGGGGTCGTCCGGATGTCGGTACTTAAATAGACTCATGCTAACGCAGAGACGAGATCGGATTCGGCTCGGTGTCCGTCAGTGCCCGTGTCTGTTTCAGAGTCGCCTGCGAGGGATAGACGGATAGTTCGATTTTGGACGCTCGGAACTTGTGTGGAAAAAAACGAGGGCCGGTGTGGTGGAATTTGCTCGGTATCGCCCGAGTACCACAGCGCACAGGCGGCCCAAAAAAGCCCATCGAGCAACCCTGCGCTCCTTCCTTCCTTTCTCTTTTTCTGGTCTCTCAATAAGTCCTTTCTTTTTTTACCCGCAAAAAAAAAGTCCTTTCTTTTTTCTTGTCCATTTGATGTTTTTGATTTCGTTTTTCGCTTTTTTATTTTCCGTATCTTTCCGTAATTTATTTTTCCTTTTGGTTCTCGTGTAAGCCAGATTTTGCAAAACACAATTTCCAAACTTTTCTCCATAGCTTTTTTTTTCTTTCTTCGACATTATTTGATAACATGGATTTTAAACTAGACATAAGTTTGGTTTCTTTTATATGCATCTCGGGTGCGTAAGAAAGTTATCTCATTCAGTCCAAAATTTATTTTGTGTTATAATTGTAATTTGTTTCACTAGTGTTAAGATCATGTTTTACTTTGTTTAAAATTGTGGTTCCACTAGAAGTTGTGATTTGTTCTCCGTGGGCTAAAGATTTGTTCCAGTTGGTATGCAATGGTAGTCCTCGTATAATCTGGATTTGTTTCGCATGTCCAGTATTATAGTTCAACTTTTTGTGCATGTGTTATTTTTTCCTTGACATTAAATTTTGTTCCATATAGTACAAATTGGTTTTTTTAATTTTTGGTCCATTTTTTCCTTGACATTAAATTTTGTTCCATATAGTACAACTTGTTTGGTCCATATTTTTGTTTCCCTTGTAGTCATGGTTTATTCCTCGGATGCTAAAGCCATGTTCCACTTGGTCAAAAGTTATGTTTCTCTTGTACTCGAGATTTGTTCCACGTGCTTCAAAATTATGGTTTCAACTTCTTGGGCATATGATTTTGTGTCCCTTGCATCAAATTGTGTTCCATCTAGTGATAGTGAGTATATGCGCACTGTTTATATAAGGCAATCAAAGCCTTCACACAAAATTATGGTTTCAGTTTTTTGGGCAGTACTCATTGTCGTTGAGGATAATGAGAATGAGTATGTGTGCACTGCTTGCATATATCAATCAAAGCCTTCACACAAATCGAGAATGTGTCTTGTAAAATGAAGTTCTCAATACACTTTTGGTATACCAAATATTATTCCATAGCATTGACCCAGGCGAGAATCAGGGGCGTAGCTAGCAGGGGGCGGGTGGGGCGCCGGTGGAAGGTGGGGCCCCAACCATAAGAACTAGGCCTCGCTTTATATATATCCGAAAAAAACTAACTTGGACCCAGACCATGGAAATAAACTAGCAAAGACGAAGCACACTGACGCATGGCTCACGAGGAAAAATAATACTCCCTTCGTCCCTAAAAGAGTGTACTTCTAACTTTATTAGAGATTCAAACTTTCTTAAGTTTGACTATGTTTGTACAAAAAATTATCAATATTTATGCCATTACATTAGTATCATTAGAGTCATCATAGCAAGTATTTTTATTATATACCTAATTTGTGGCATAAATATTGGTAAGTTTCTATATAAACTTAGTCACCTTTGAAAAATTTTGACCCTCCAATATATAGGAAGTACCCTTTATTTGGGACGGAGGGAGTAGTTTTGTAGTAACAAGCATAGTCCCTAGCTTCCCTTATAAAAAAAACTAGGCCCTAGCTAAGAACAGCAAGCCGGAGAGTCGTTAAAGCAAGTTTACAAGTGGTTATAGCCCATGTATATGGCAGTTTTGGCTATATGAAAGATAGAGACATGCAAAAGTGAGGGGGTGAACTCTCATATAAGAGTCCACCTTTGCGCGTGCTACTACGAAAAGTATAATAACCAACCTTACAGCCAACCGTATTGTATGAGTGACTAGGATCGATGACTTTATATGAAATGGAAACTACTTAGAGTCAACAACCGGCTGTACTATTAGCAAGGCTCTCAGCAGCTTGATGCGACATTACATGTAAAGAGCGTCACTTCACCAAGAAGAACATACGCAAGGGCGATAGGACGACCGGCAGCGTATCAGCTTCCCCGTGGCTTATTAGGTACTAACTCCTCTCCTCTGTTTTTTGTTGTCTTTGAAATTAAGAATAGCCTTTAGCATTATAAAAGATAGATTCCTTTTCTTAAGTTAGAAGATCCCGAGCAAAGCAATTCTTCAACAAAAAAATGATGTAATTGAAACTTTGGTGGCCATGGGTAGGCGTTATCCCGAGGGATCAACAGTATTGGAGACATGAAACTTTTAAATGCCATCATTGAATTTATTGTGTTTGTGAAACCTTACGAATGTATTTCTATCGTGTTTCTAGTAATTTACCATGTTACAGTTTTGGTACAAGGAAAGTACATCTAGTTGCCCCACCCTAATATAAAATGCTAGATCCGCCATTGACGAGAATGAGATCACTCTTCACTGGCTTATGGAGCTCGTTTTTCTTTCTTCAGAATTCAGCGAAAATGTGAAGTTTGAGGTGGAGTAAAAGATAATTCCGGACTAAATTGTACATTTACATCGATACATGTTTGAATGCACTACAAGTTGAAAAGTAAAAGAAGGAGATGAGGCTTTTCTGTGAAATTCAGTTAATTTTCATCGTGAAGGCAGCAACCGCAAGCAAGCAAAATGCGGCCACACTCCATTTGCTATCCGTGTCAGTATCTTGTACACTACTACTAAACAAGGCACCAAAGCCTCAAGCACAAGCACCAGCAATGTGGATGGGTTCTCGTTTGATCATGTTTAGCTTATCAGTATCTCGTACTACAAATCTACTGGACGAAGCATTTGCGCAAAGTATGACTAGCACCAACCAATCTCTCTCTATCCACGATAAACCTCTATCCAGATCATATTAGGTCCTCCCCTCCTCGTGATACCCAAGATTGAGGATCAGAATCTAGCAGTATCGCTTTTGCTCTGACGTGGAGTTCTTGCTATAGCGCTACAATCTATGTGTAATAGTTTTCGCGAAAACGATATTCCACAAACTCTGCTGAAATATTTGAAAAAGTCAAAACAACTTATTTAAGCAAAAAAAAAAACGGAAACAAGTATATAATCAAAACACCCCCTCCCATAAGTCACTCTCGTTATCTGACTCTGACTCTAATTCGCTCTCAGCATCTGACTCTGACTGTAAGTCACTCTCAGTATCTGACTGTGAGTCTAAATCATTCTCAGTGTCTGTCTCCGCATCTGCATCACTCCTGGTGTCCGTGTTACTCGTGTATGCGTCTGTCTCTCCACCGCTCCCAGTGGCGGAGCCAGGAATTGAGATGAGCCGGGGCGGAACATGTAAGTAAAAAAAATAAGGCACATAGTATGTCTATTCAACAAAATAAGTGGTCCGTAAAGTTTCAATTTTCGTAATTCATGAAGTACAACTAGAACTAACATGAAAAAACATAAAGATGACTTAGAAACTACTAACATGTACTCCTAGCATGTGGGTTGTTCAATTGGGTACCACCGTATGCATGTGCGGATTCAACGCCCCCAGCACGGGCGGTTGCTCGGTCTTGCCGGCCGCACATCATTTTACATAAGCATATCTTTCATGGCAATTTGATAAAAAAAACAACCTAAGCCTTTAAATTTGTAATTTGTCCAGGGTTTAAAATGTTTTTGGGTCCGCCACCAACATGTGACAAATTTATGAGTCTAAATAATAGATATAGTACACTAGACAATGATTTTTGCCAACATCGGAGATATCATATTAATCAATTTGTCTCCAAATTTTAGAATCGGTTAGGACATTTGCTACATTAAATACTTTAACAAAAAAAACTTGCAAAATGTCCTACAACATCGAAATTGAAATCGACATATATAGTGTTTTGCTACACTACACTAGACAAGTGGACATCAAAATTGAAATCAAAGGGAAGAGGAAGCGCAACACGGATGAGAGCCGGCGAGAGCGGAAGCACCACACGGCCGGCCGAGCGAGCTGTGTATGGTGGCTGCCTGGTGGGGGCGGAGCGAGCTATACGCGTCGTAGCGATTGGCGGTCGAACGGAAAGCTAGGTCGGGTCTGGCTCCGTGCGATTTACTGGATGTTGGTCCCGTCCGATTGACCCCAAATCTGGCCCAAGTTGAAGGCCCATGTAATAGGCCATCTACCAGTGCACCGTACCTCTTCGTCAAACTTCAGCCTAAGCTTCTCACGCCTCTAATGGTGCGCCGCCACTGGAAATTCTGGATTGAGGATTAGGGGATGCCTGCTCCGTCCCAGGGGAGCCGGGGCGGCCGCCCCTGCTCGCCCCGGTAGTGGCGCCGCCCCTGACCGCTCCCCATATCCGTCTCCTCGTCCTCGTCGTCTTCGTCTGTCTCTGCATCGCTCCCGGTCACCGTCTCCTCAGCTGCGGCGTCCATATGGCTGTACGAGTCCGTCTCTTCCTCGGCCGGCGGCAGCGCGAAGCGGCAGACCGGACAGACGCCGTTGACGGTGAGCCACCGGAAGATGCAGGTCTCGTGGAAGCAGTGCGAGTTGGGGCACGGCATCCTAAGCGTCTGCCCCTCCTCGATGGCCTCCATGCACACCACACACTCCTCCCCCCGCGTCGCCTCGCCCGCGACCGCCTCCGGCAGTGTCGCGATGGCCACGCCACAGGCCGGCATGGCGGCGCCGATGTCGCCGTGGCCAAGCAGGCGTACGTTCGAGGCTTCGAGCGGTAGGTTGCGATCTGGAGAGGAGCAAAGCGGACGGACGGGTGCTTGTTGAATTTGTAGGACGGGTCAGACACCTCGAGACTGAGTGGGTACTTGTTGAGTTGTAGCCTTGTAGGAATCGGAATCCGGGTCCATGTCCTCCTCGGACAAGGACAACTTTTGGGGAATTTACTTACACGCAGTGTGGAAAACCATGGCATGGTCCGGTTTTTCAGCAAGGAATCAAAACGCAGCCAAAGCTACTCACGACGCGCTTGTCTGTATAGTTACCGTCGCCCAGGAAAACAGTACTTCTCCTCCGTTTCAAAATATTAAAATTAAAGACTTGTCTTATGTCAATAAAAAATGACAAAGTTTGTAGAAAATACATCAACATTTACCGTGCACACAAATTTTGTTCTACTGATTCATCATACAGTATATTTCGTATTATATAGAGTTAACAATATAGACAAAGAAGGTTTTTGCCAGTCCTTTCTTCACTGAGCTAGTCATCCTTGTAGCTGGAATATTTGGAAACAGAGGAATGAGGCCATTTTTCAAAACATTCAACCATCTTATAGGGCTTGGAGAAGATTATTCATTCATGATATCACCCTATGCCCAGGATGTAGAAAAACTGTCAATGATTGATAACATTTCTTAATTCTGTACTGTACTTTGTAAATATGTTGTAAAATTTTGCCCTATTTTATTGGGTGTTTACCCTACAGTTTTAGATTAAAAAAAGAAAATCACCTTGGCTGTTAGGTCACCGAACTGGTTGCGGGCACCAGATCCGAGGAGGATCACAGAGGTTTGGGGGGACCTGGTCGATGCTGGAGAAGAAGCTGGGGTGGAAGGGAAGCTCGGAAGAGATGCAGCGGCCGTTGAACGTAGGGGAGAGGCAAGCAGCCGACGCACTGGCATGAGTGGATGCAGTAGGTCTGGCAGTGCTCCAATGGAGGGGGCATTGCTAGCCGGGATTGCAAGGATTCAGCAGCTCCCCTTGGAGATGCCCCAACACTCAGTACTTTCCAATTCATCCAACAAAAAAAACTGGAACATGATGTAACAAGACATGGTGTTAAGTTGAGCAAATCATTTATTATTGCCTTATTGGGGGTATGGTTGTTTACCATAGATTTCCGACATTGCTGATCATTCAGGCTAGAGTTCAATCCACCAAGGAGAACAAAACAATCTTCACATGCACACCAATTGGAAATCCCAGTTTCTACAACACGAACCAGATTTTTACTAACATGGAATGAAGAATTTTCAACACTTCTTCAGGTCTTTCACCATGCTCCGGAGATGACAGTCGAAAGAGAATGTCAATGCTCATTCTGAGGTTTGAACACTTATGCTTTCCGGTGCTTCACTGCCTGCGTTCAAGGCGCCTATAAAACTGGACATCTTGTTCAGCGCACTCAGGTAAGCTCGGACGCTGGACACTACAACGTCCATAGCTGCACCGCTCCCACTGAGGTCAACATGCACAGAGATTAGTTCGTAGAAGACTAAAGGGAATATGAAACCAAAGATAATAGGAAAGGAACCTATACCTGAAGGAACGATTGGAGTAAGCAGACGTAGTATGTTCACTACCGCTGACATCTCTAGTGATGAGTACTCGAGTAGTTGCAATTGCATCAATTCCTTCTGTGACAGAAGTCATGCTGTATTCTCGAAGAATAGTTGGAATCTGTGTATTGTAAGGTAATTTATGTCAGATCTCTGATTCTGATCAAATAATCCATAAAACAGAAATATATCTCAGGAGGTCAACTAGATGACAGTTGACATAATAAGAATGCTTGTGATGAAAAAAAAATCAATACATGTTATTTTCAGATTAACATGACCATCACAGGTTGTACGGTGCGCTAGTTCTCAAGCAAAGAGAAAACGTGTATTTTTATCTTACCAATGAAACATTTAAATAACATACAACTGGCACAACTGATATTTAATTCTTTCTTGAGGTTCTAACCAAAAAACAACCTAGCCACAATAGATTACAAGTGAGATATAGATAATTTCATCTTCAACAGATGATTAGGGTATCCATTCTGTTGAAGATAGTTGTGGAGGCTAGACATTGCACGCCAATAATTGTACAAAGTTACATTCTGACTTGAGTTTCAATATTGTAACGATGTTAATAAGCTACGTTATGCACATAAGATATTCTTCATCGTAATGGAAATACTCTACTACTTGCCTACTCCCTCCGTCCAATTGCATGTGACGCCGTAGTTTTGTGTGCACGAACTTTGACCATTAATTTAACCAATAATAAGTGAAAATTGGTAATAAAATCATACCATTAATAACTTTATTCAATACGAATCTAATGGTATAATTTTCAAAGCACATAACACAAATTTTATGTTCAAATTGATGGTCAAACTTGGTGCCCGCAAAACAAGTACGCCACTTAATTGGGATGGAGGGAGTATAAACATAAAAGAAACTAGTTCACTACAGCAAGAAAAACGGAGAGTATAGCAACAGCTAACCTGTATTATTTGGTCAACAGCTTTGTAAGCTGCATCAACTGGGCCTGTTCCAACTGAACATCCTATCTTCTCCTCTCCATCAAGACCTATCAGTTTGACAGTTGCTGTAGATAAACCAAGTGTTCCACATGTTGCCTGTAAAGGTGAAGCGGAACAGTAAAGTAATAGTTTATTACCACAAAACAAATAGGATTCGAAGGCAACCCGAAAATACCTGTACATCACCAAGGGACCAAATAACCTTAGGCTGAAATATCTCATCAGATAATAAAGCTTCGATGTCTTCATCAGTTACACGCTACAAAAGGAAAACTAGATTAACTTTCATGCATGTTGGGCTTTTGAAGTTCTGGTGAAAACATTGAATGGAGAACACAAGCTCCTCACGAGTAATATATAGAAAGAAAATATATGGTTCAGTGAAACCATATGTAGAGAAATGCTATAGAAGAAGTAAAACATGGAAGGTATACATTATCAAATAATTTTGTGAAGCCATCCAGCTTAACTGTTCTATAGAGCAGAATAAAATGGTCAAAAAAATCATTGAAGCTATGAAGAATGTATACATGTTGTAGCAAATAATTACCTTTTTTTTTTCTGCAACCTCTTTGTAGCGTTTAAAGAAATCCTCAAATTCCTTGTCGTTGATTTCATATCCAAGCTACATGTTTGTACGGCAAGAATGTCATTTGGTAAGATAAAAGAGAAAACCTATTGCATATAACTAGAAACAGGACCGAATTCTCCAAGTAATACCTCCACTAGTTTAGTTCTGACAGCATGCCTTCCACTGAAACAAAAAGACCACAAACAGCAATTATGGTTTTGAATCTCAAATTTGACCTAAATCACTATTGTTTGTCTATCTAAATGTAGTCAAGCAGGATCAAGCTAACCTAATTTAGAATGGTACAGATGATAAATAGTGTTAAGTAAATAAAAACACATTTAAGCAGAAGTTCCCTACATGTCAAATGGTCCAGATTGAGCTGAAGAACTAAGTTATTTAGGTTGTGACCAAAGAAGAATGCAATGGTGTACATAGCACCCTTAATGACAGATTGTACTATGAAACTACCTGCTTCTCTCTAAGATACTCATATTATGTACTACATCCAATCCGAATTGACTGTCGCCAGCCCTTTATATTTTTGTACTACCGTAGCTCACTTCTTGCATCAATTATTTCAGAACGGAGGGAGTAGAAAAAATTGAGTATTTGACGGGACTGCCACCGTTTTGTTTGCACTTCGACACAAATGTCTCACGCTGTCACGCATTGTGTCGTTAAGGTTTTGTCAAAGCCTAACTTGCACATGGCCGTTTGATACAAACCTATGTTCTGTGCACATTCAAAACGTAAGCATTTGGGGTTTCTTTATTGAAACACAAAGACATACAGTCACACACCATATCAAGTTAATAGATACTCCCTCCTTTCCAAATTAGAAGATGTTTTAGATATTTCAATATGGACTACAGACAGTCTAAAATGAGTGAATCTACACACTAAACGCGTCTAGATACATTCGTATCAGAATAAAAGTTAAAACATCTTATATTACGGAACGGAGGCAGTAGTTCATAAGAGAGAAGAACCATATACAAGAGGTGTATCACATAGTAATTTTGCAGCACGCCAACTAAGGGGCAAAGATGTATTTGCATGGTACCTGAGCTTCCCAAGAACAATGCCAAACTCATTTGCACGTGTAAAACCAATATCATCAGGCGATATTATTTCATAAGTTCCTTTGAATTTAAGCATCCCGTCCTGCAAAAAGAAAATGAAAACAGAACTAAATTTTATCATTCTATTATAGAATGGTGTACACATGGCAAGTTTAAAAATATACCAATGAGATCAAAATAAGCACATCGATAAGTTGTACTCACTCCGTTCCTAAATGTAAGGCTTTCTAGCCTTTTTGGCACACATGTATCTAGACATGTTTTAGTAGAAGGTTGAGAAAGGAGAACGAACAAAGAAAAGTTGTGCCATACTATGAACGAAAACGAATCATCGAGTGGAAACTTGAACGGCAATACTGATAAAAGTGACTGCAAATTCAGGTACCTGATGAATTCCACTTTCGTGAGCAAAGGCATTGGCACCAACAATAGCTTTATGTGGCTGCACATGAAGTCCACTATGTTCTTGTACCTATAATAGTTATAGCATTTTGCACAAGAGTCAAGTTACCTGAATATTATAACAAGGACAGGAGAACAGAAAAGGAACAATACAAGAGGCACCAATATATACCATTTTGCTAGTCATAGTAATATGTTGGGAGTTAATTCCAGTATACAGGCCACTTAAGAGTTCTCGGCGACATTTAATAGCCATGACGACCTGAAAAGGGTTTAAAAAAATTGTATTATATACATGTAGCAAGTAGTAATGCCTTATCATATCACATTCATATCTTTCCAATACCGAGTAGGACGAAGTTGTGCAAAACAATACAAACATACTATTAGGAGCTCACCTCTTCCAAGGAAGCATTTCCAGCTCTTTCACCGATACCATTGATAGTCACCTCTAGCTGTCGTGCTCCTGCATGAGCACCCTAAAGCTAAGTCAAATTAGTAACATGATCATACCAAATTAAAAGTTAATAAACTTAAATACAGAAAAGGAATTACCGCTAATGTGTTGGCACTTGCAAGACCAAGATCGTTCTGGCAATGAGTAGAAATAATTGCATTTTCAATTCCAGGAGTGTTGGCTTTTATGTCCGCAATTAATTTCCCGAATTCGTGAGGAAGGGTGTATCCAACGGTGTCTGGAATGTTGAGAGTTGTTGCTCCAGCTTTTATTACTTCTTCCAGAATATGATACAGGAACTCTCTGTTTGACCTGGATAACAAAGCGAAACCTATCATACCACAGCCATATGCTTGTTTTGTAAATATGATTATAAAATTGAAGATAAACCCACGCGACTTAAAACTTTGGGTCAAAATATACTTCAAATACGCCTATACATATATCGTGAAAGAAGTTCAACATGGCTACGAAATTTGTGTATCCACCTTTTCTTGACTTGACAATAAAAATTCCAAAAACAAGCCATTACCAGTCATCTTTTCTTCAACCATTATAATAGTTAAGCTATTGAAGATACATACTACTTTCTGAACCATGGTAACTTAGGCACTTGATAGTAAGCATACAGTAATTTTGCCAACACATGGCAGGCGAAATGGCAATTTAAAACCATATTCTACTATCTGGAACCAACCTTGTCAGACCTATCTTATAGTCATAACTGAACAAAATGGGCCTGCCGATCAAACAAATTGGCAGTTGATATTTTATTTAAGGAGGAGAAGAGTTTGAGTTGTACCTGCCGGCATCCTCCGGGCTGAACTCAACATCGGGGCAACCCAGACTGCGGGCATAAGCAACCATCTCCTTCGCAATGGCCACCACCTGCTCTGGTGTTTTTCGCAGCTTGTGCTGCATGTGGATCTCGCTGGTAGCAATGAAGGTGTGGATGCGTGGCTTCCGGGCGTGGCGCACGGCCTCCCAGGCGGCGTCGATGTCCCTCTTGTTGCACCGCGAGAGGCCGCAGATGACCGGCACGTGGCCGTCGTCCCCGACGGGCGTGTTCCCCACCTCGATGGCGATCGATCGCACGGCGTCGAGGTCGTCGGGGGAGGAGGCCGGGAACCCCGCCTCGATGATGTCGACGCCAAGGCGGGCCAGCTGGCGCGCGACGACGAGCTTCTCGGAACTGGTCATGGTGGCCCCCGGGGACTGCTCCCCGTCGCGGAGGGTGGTGTCGAAGATGCGAACATAGTTGGGGTCGTCGATGCGGTCCGGGATGTATTCCGGTCGCCGCGGGGCTGCCAGGCAAGCGCGGACGGCGGCGCGGGGCGCCCTAGGGTTCGCGGCGACGGCGGCGGCGAGGCCATGAGAGAAGCGGCGGGGCTTGGCGGCAGGGAAGGGAGAGAGGGCCGCGCGCCTGGCGGGCAGGGTGGGGGATGCGGGGTTTAGGGAGGAGCAGCAGTAGGGTTTAGCGGGGGCGGAGGCCATGGTCGTCGGAGGCGGCGCGCGGGGGTTTAGGGGGGGAGAGACGGAGATGCGGCGGCGTGGTGGAGGCTTAGCTGGAGCCCCGGAATCAGGATGACTATGCGGGGATTTTCCTTTTGGAACAGGTATCGACCGGTAGGTCTTATCTCGGCTGTCTATGAATTGGCTTTCGTAGCGGGCACGAACACGAGTGCGCCGAACCGCAGCGTGGTCCGCACTTGCCACTTGTGGTGCTCCTTTAAAATGCTTTGGCATACACAGACAGCTTGTAACTCAGCAGTCAGCACTGACGACACTAACAGATACTCCCTCCGTGCATGAATATAAGACATTTTACCTCACATGTTGTCTACATGAGATTAAAATGAATGAACATGCACACTAAAATGTGTCTAGATACATGAAGATACATATAAATATGGTAAAAAACTAAAACATTTTATATTAATTAATGGAGTGAGTATTTTATCACAAGATTTTATTTAATTGGGTCGTCAGCCGGATAGGCGTCCGGCCCTATCAAGACTATCATGACCACTGCACCTAACTGAGTGGCCCATTTGGTCTGTCTTATCTTTTTTCATGATTCAACATATTGGGACACATAATCATTTAACAAATGTTGCGCAAGATAATAAGCATAATTAGCATAGTTTTCTACAACCAAATTAAATAAAATCACATAACTCCTACAATCAAATTGAAATAAAATTATAGCAACTAAATCAATTGGTTATGCTTGGTTTCCCACATAAGTCCACGTATGTTTAACCAAATCATTTTTAAAACTGCTTCTGAACATCCCGATCACGCATCTCATAATAAAATGGATGAATTGTGCAAATGTTACCGCTCCACCAGCCAAACTTGGTCGTAGATGTTGTCATCACGCTCATTCTTTACAACCATGTTGTGCAGGATCACACAAGTAATCATCACCTCCACGTAGTGTTCAAGCTCTACGTTCTAGTAGGGTACCGAAAATTAGCCCACCGAGATTGGAGCACACCGGAAGCACGCTCCACATCCTTTATACGACTCTCTCGTTATTTGGCAAACCTATCTTTTTTTTCTCCATTGGGATCGGAGATTGTCCTCACAAAAGTAGTCCACGGTGGATAGATACAATCAGCTACGTAGTATCCCTTGGTGAAGTAGTTGCCATTGATCTCATAGCTCACCACGGGGGAATTGCCCTCCGAAAGCCAAGAGAATACTAGAGAGTGTTGAAGGATATTGATATCATTGTGGGAACCGGCCATGCGAAAAAAGGAATGCCAAATTGAGAGATTTTGTGAAGCCACGTTTTTTAAGTATGACCGTGTACTTGCCAACATGTTCTTGTATTACCCCTGCCAATTAAATGGGCAGTTCTTCCACTCACAAAGCATGCAATTTATGCTTCCAAGCATGTCTGAAAATCCTCTTGCCTCGCTAATAGACAAAATCCGGGCCGTGTCATCAACATTGGGCTCTGTCAAATACTCTGGGCCAAACATAGCAATCACAGATTTGCAAAATCTATACATTGACAAAGCAATTGGACTCACTCATGCGCATGTACTCATCAACCAGATCACCGGCAACTCCATATAAGTATCTGAACAGTCGCAGTGCATTTTTAATAAGAGGAGAAGCCAATCTTATCAAGGGCATCTTGCTTGCATTGTACGTAATCATCATGGCCCATCACTCATATACAAATGCGGTTGAACGTGCCTTGCCATACATAAGCGTCACCGGAAAATAGGGCCCGTGTATGTTGGCTTGTGCAGTGGAAGTAATATTTGAGGAGTTGGACATGGCCCCCTTCTCTGTTATGATCCAACACCGGTGCACGGCCAGAACCGAGCCCCCGAACAATGGTTGATGCCTCCCAATGTGTTCGTTGACGACGAGTGTAGCAACCAAAACATCACTCTCATTATCGGATGATGAATCGGAGGACGAGGAATACAAGATGTTGTAAAAGTACTCATCCGAGCTATCCATCATGGGAGGTGGTGAATTCATACCAGACAAACACCTCCGGCAAACGGCCGAACACCTTGTAGGCGAGGCCAGTCCTAGTAGTGGATGAGCCTCTAACGGTTTCCCGGCAGTCGTACTACGACGAAGTCGGTGGAGATGGCAACGAAATATGGCCGGTGGGATGCGGCGTGGCGGCAGAGAGAGGTGGGGCGAAGAGGAAGGACGCGGGCCGACGACGGCGAGGGCGGGTTGGAGCTGGGCGAGAGGGACTAGGGAGAGAGGAGGAGGCAAGGCGTGATTGTGTCACTGGCTGACAGGCCAGGGGAGGACACCGCGGTCGTCCACGTGTGTCCGGAGCGGACACAAACTCTGCAACAATTTGGGCCAAAAATAGGTCCCCGCGGACAGAAAAACAGACATCGGTATGTTCACGTCGGCGCGTTGGTCGTGTCTTTTCCCCAAACGGATATAATCGAACAGAAACGGACCTGCGCGTGGAGTTGCCCTTAGAGCATGATTTATGGTGGAATCACCAAGCTGCTGCCCCGTGCTCTCTAACTAAGGGCACAGCCAAATCGTTGGCTCTAGCCTGTTGCCCCATGCCCTCCACCTAAGGGCATGGCCAACGACGTAGTGGCATATACCTTGTTGCTTATGTAGAGGGTTCCTTGTCCACTGTTTGACACGAGGATCCTCCCGATTTTTGAGACGATGCAAGTCTATTTGATAATCAATAAATATGCCTGATTGGTTTCTCCCAAAAGAAAGTAAAGCAAAAACGCAAATGGAGATTTTTTTGTTGAAAAAATAGTTCCTTTTGATGCCAAAATGGTCTTCCTTGATATCGAACATAATGCATAAGAGGATCCATATAAACCCATATGGTTTTCCTAAAAAAGAACCAGGGTAAGGCAATGGTGTAGCATTTGGCTTAATTGGGCCAAACATGGGAGTACCATAATTTCCATTCCTCTTGTTCCTCCTTGGCAGAACCCCTCACCAACAAGTACAACCGAGGACAGGGGAAGCGGCGGGAAATCATTCCTCACCTGGCGGGCGGCGTGAAATCCACCCATCGTCGAGTGTAGAGCCCAGCTTGGCGATGACGGCAGAGCTCACCTAATCCTAATTGCGCTCGTGAGTCCTCTATCGATGTCTTATTTTGCTAGCGGGATTCTTCCTTCCCCGATGCCCCTTCTTGTTTATGTTCCAACATATGTCATGGCGGCTAGATTTCTAGCGCGGAATTAATCTATTGGTAATAATTTAGTGAGTACATGAGATAGGACGATCATTTTTTAGCGCGGAATTAATATATTGGTAATTAGAGCGAGTGAACTCTCTTTTAGTGAGGAGAAGTGAGCGGTGGATATTTTGGGTTGCCTCAGTTTCTTGGAAGCGAGGCAAGACTATTCATATGTTTCATTTTTTTCTTTGCTCACTTAATTATTTAAATTTCAGTTTGTGTATCGTATTCGTTAAGTCAAACTCTAATCAGTATACCCTCATTGAAATGTATGTTTGCCAACGAATCATGCAGCTCAATTGCCTCAACATTTAGTTTCTTACAATGGTTACTGAAAAAGTCAGATCAAAGAAGCAAATAAACGAGGAATGCATCATAAACCGCCTTTCCGGAGACCTCGTTGAGCATGTATTTTTGGGAACGAGATCCTCTGACTTTGTGGGAAAAACTGCAGTGGGACATAGTTGCTCGTGGTCCGCTCGATGCGCATCCGACGGCAGCAGCTCGAACGTGCTGGGAACGCAGCGAAGCAGCATGCCCAAAGCCCACAACATCAACGAAAAGGAGAGGAAAACGGCGCCGTCGCCGTCCGCTCGCCGGCACGCCGCAATACCAAATCACCTTCACTCACCGTCGCTGTCCGCTCGTCGGCACGTACAGCTCCGCCTGCGTGGCCACCGCCACCACTGCCTCCGTGGCCTCTATCCCCGCCGTTGCCTCCGGCGCCGCCGCCGTGCGCACCGTGTCGCCGCGTCCCTGGTTTAGTCGCCGCGCTCGACCTCTGCGCTTCCGCGTCCCTGGTTCACGCCGGCCGCGTCAATGGAGGAGCAGGAGTGGTGTCGTCCTGGTTGCCGCACTCATCTTCAGTTGTCGCCGCCGTTGTGCCTGTTGTTCTGAATAAGAACTCTAGTTGCTACTTGTACATGTGCATGTTCCTGTGTTTGCTCGAATGTCATCAATGAATGAGTGTTCAACGGTTGTTCAAATAAACATCGTGGATGTGCAAATTGAACAGGAGTACTGTACAAATTCAGTTAACAGCAGTTCCACATTCAGTCAACATTGGCCAGCAATTCAACGGCGGCGGCAACAGAGGATGGGCACGGCCGCCATGAATCGAACTCCTGCACCTCCAGTCGCCCTCTTCCTCTTGGAGGAACCGTCCAGCATGGGCAACGGCGGCGGCAACACAGAAGATGAGCGCGGTGGACACGAAATCGGATTCCTACTCCTCCTCTTGGAGGACGCGGCCGGCGTGCGCCATGGAAGCGTGGGCGGAGAGGTTGAGCGCTCGACGGCGTGGTGCAGCCGACCACGTCGGTGGAGCTGGTCGTGCCGGCGAGCGCCGTGTTCGCCGTTTTCTCTCTCCTACGCTTTGTTTGGAGTGATGCGAGCTGCTGCCGTCGGATGCGCATCGAGCGGACCACGAGCAACTACGTCCCTCTGCAGTTTTTCCCACAAAGTCAGAGGATCTCGTTCCTCTATTTTTGAGTCTTTCAGTTAGCAGTCTGTTGAGGTGCGCATGTATCTGCAAGCACTGATACAACTTCATTCGGGATCCCTATAGTTTGCTACATCACACCTCCAGCAAACGCCGTTATGCCCTTTTATTCTTCCCACAAGGTTTGGTTTCGGTGAAGCCCTACCCTACTGATGATGATATCATGCAGTGCCAGCGATTGGGCCTGATGGTTTCATGTTTGGTTCATGCAATGGCCTTCTTGCCTTATACACAAAGGCATCAACTATCAAGGTTTGGTTTCAGAGAATGCTTCGGAGCGCAAAACCTTGTATATGTATTATTGTTTTTGCACGGTGGAAAGCACACATTTGAAGCATGTTCAGACTTGGGAGCCTCTGAACCTGAACTGATTGTTCCAGGCGCGTACAGATTCATGAACATGTTACTTAATTTGTCATCGCAAGCATTCACTCATATAGTATAAATTTCCGAAGCCACTCTCTATCTTATGTCTCGCGTGATGAATCCTCTTATCGCACCACTTGTTTTGTCACTTGTTTTACTGAGTTTATACCTCCACGGACTTGCTGGTTGGTTCTTTTAACTTTGTACTTGGACATCAGTACTAGTAAGCTTCAAGTCAAATGTTACAGTATCAGATATAACAAGCTATCAAACACTACAGGAAGCAGGCGAAACGCCGACGGCTAAAAAGCCGTCGGCATAATCCCGAAGGCCGTCGGCACAACCTACGCCGACGGCTGCCCTCGGCATACGTCCCTCGTCTCCCCCTTGGCCACCACCTTTCCAAGAATTTAAACTTCGACATCAGCACAACCTACAGTACTTCTAATTATATATGATGTTGTCAAGTATTAAAAAGTAGTAGCTTCTCAACCCCCTCGTCTCCCTCTTGGCCACCACCTTTCCAAGAATTTAAACTTTACCCTGCTGAAACTTCAGTGAAATGCAGTAACTTTTGGTTGGAGAATTTGAACTCTGAGGATATGAATAACTTCCAAAGCATGTCATTCAACATGAAATTTCAAAAGAAAAAAAGCTCGGATTCGAGGACGCTGGCATTAGAGAACTAGGTGAAATATGCTTACGTCAACAATAATAGGTGACACAAGAAAAGTCGCTAAACCAGACCGAACCTGAATAGAATCCAGACTAGTAGGTTCCCACCCAGTCAAAACCACCACTCATCTTATCAAATCTCCAAAATCCCAAAACCTGCAACATGATCGCCCGTTTTGTCTCCACTAGCTAGTCCCCCAGTGTCTCCTCGCTCATCCACGTCGATCATCAAACTCATCTATGCCCCTGCCACCTCGCTCGTATCCCAAACTCGTCCTCATCTCCCCAATCATAAGTCCGTTGTCAATCTTATTAATATCTTCGTGCCCCTCATAGCGCCAAAGACATGAGAACGATCACCGAGCTCCCAACCAAATTTCTTATTTGGAAGCCTCTCTCCCCCACAACTCAGGTGCCCAACAGCGTGTTGGTTGTCGTGCCTAGCTCCGCCACTTTGAGGCGCCCGCCCCGCCACGCAACACCTCATCATCCCACTTCCAACCCCATGTCCCTTGTTGTTCGCTCATAACATAGGCTAATTGCATTTTTCTACTTGAAGGAAAGCATAGGTTGGTATGAATGAATCATGCCATCATGGGCTTCCTCCGATGAATGAAGCGATGACACCACTGATGAGTGTGAAGATGGCGGTCATTGGCTCGACGGACTGATGTCCGTTTTTTTTGCTCATGTCACCATTTTCTGGGATGTGAAATTTTTCGAGAATCCGGGATTTTTTTTTACGACCAAAGACGTGTGTAGTTAAAAATTTCTATCACCGTCAAATATTTTAATATAAAATTTCAACTAATTTTTTAAAAATTATACTATTCATCGGTTTGAGTTAATTCATAATTTTATACATATGAAATATAATGTCAATATTTATATGAAATATAACATCAGTGTACATGAAACCATTATAATATCTAAGTGACATGTCATGTGTCTACTTATATATATATATATATATAAAAGGGGGAAGAATCCGCCACCCCACAGCGCTCCACGTCGCCTCCAATTCCTGGCCGTCTGATCCTCGCGACGGACGGTCCAGATTCGGCCACGTCTGCCCTATCCACGCGCCGCACTGTTCACACCGAATTTTGTCCAACGGGCGCGCGCCGCGTGTCCCGGTCGCCACCCGGTCGCGCCGGTTCCCACCGGTCACCGTGCTTGTTTTGAAGAAAAGCCCCTCGCAGATCGACGCAGAGCCCCGCGGTCCACAGAATAACGTTGCGAAGGAACTCTTTACAATTACCTAAATGTCCAAAGACTTTTCTGTAAAACCGCCGCGCACAATCCCCCTCCCTCCTTCTTCCCTCTCCCGTGCGGCGCGGAAGTCGCCGCCGCCGCCGACGTGCGCTGCCGCCACCACGCGTCTCCTTGCTCAAACCGGCGGACACGGGGAGCTCCGCTGCCTCGCCCTCTCCGGTGCTCGGCAACCACCGCCGCGTCCGCACCCTGCCGCCACCGCGCGCTGCCGAGCCACTGGAGTCGTCGTCGCTGGCCCTCTCCACCTCCCCTCCCGCTCCGTCCATGGTGGCCGCCCCCGAACTCGGCCCTCCTCTCTCCCCGTCGCCTCTCCTCCACGCCCATGGCTGCTGGCCGCCGCTTGGCCGGTCGGCGCCGGCCGGCCAACCTCGGCCGGCTGGCCAACCTCCGTTGTGCCAGCACCCCGCCCCGAGCTCCGGCCTGGCCGGACTAATCTCGCGCTCTCAGGTAAGGTTCCACAGCACTGTCTTTTTCCAAGTCAGATTCGTCAGATTCAGGTTAGGACACATTGAGGATGATCAAAAGCGCCTGTCCCTGGCTATCGCGCAGCCTGACCTCTTAGATTTACACAATTACAAACAGTGGAAAAGCACCTGGGAAGATGTCTTGATTCACGGAAGGTTGGGGACTGGAAAAGTGCGCTCAGGGAATGCGATGCCGCAAGAAATTGCTTCTGAATAAGTGATTGAATTTGTTCTATGGTAAGTTTTCATTTTGGTTGTGAATCTTCAGTCCTCAAATTATCCGCCTGCAATCTCTTTTACAAGTTTAATGGTGACTAGGCAGTTCGGCTGCTGCTAATTTATCTCCTCCCAATTAATTATTCTCTGCTCTGCTTTTTTACACATCTGTACCACAGTGGCATTGTCTCGAGCTGTAGGATAAATGGGCATGGCATAGGCAGCAGAATACTTTCAATATGTTTGATGGAATGTTCCAGAGATGCTAAGGTTCAATTTTTGGCTGCTCTTTTCCTTTATTTTGTTGTAACTGAACTACTCATGTCTAAGGTGAATTTGTCTCCAGGGCGTTCAACCTGAAGCTGTCTAGATGGATTATGTCCTTGCGGCAACAAGAGTGGTATTATTATCGCCAGGGAAGTAGATGTTCTCTCAATTTTACTTGAGGTCTATATTATAAAATGGGGATCCTTGGTCCTTGGTCCATGTAAAAAGATGAGTCATAGAATCCATGGATACTATGAATTGAGGGTCATTCAGCTACATGTGAGGCTACTAAATTTTACTTCTTAACATGAAATTTGCATAGTACCAGCTACTCAAAATGCATGATTTTGTTGTATCATTTCATCTTTTGTTCAGGTTTATTGTATATCCTACTGCCATACTGTGTGCAAATGTGGAACTGTATTTTCAAAACGATGAACAAAGGGTTCACAAGCAGGTATAGGGACGATGGAAGAACAATCGCTGTCATCAAATATTCTGTAGTTTCCATTCCCTCAACATATGTAAATGACAACACTTTAGTATCGTAGTACTCGGTCAAGTCTTACTTTTGTCACAACCACTGTTTCGAAGATTGTTGTAATTTCAGGATTTTAGTTGCAAGTCATTTTTTTTTGTAGTTTCTGCTTGCGGCAAGGTTTCAATGTCATTGGTCCCCTTTTAAGAGTGAGGCTTTCAAATACTGCAAAATAAGGTGCTGTCGCATCTCCAACGATATATGGTATTTCTATTTATATGATAGCATAATAACGTGGTGATCTACTGATCTATAGTCCTGCAAAGCTGTATTATAGAGAATAATTGATCTCCTTGCAGAGCGAAAGTAAATTCTATAATTACTTTCAATGGTGTCCATTGGTGTGTATTACAGTCCTCATGCTCTTCGCAATACCCATTTCTTATCGTGCAATTTGGTTGTCTTTTAGTTCTGTACAAATTGCCGTTGAGCAATGCCTGAATGTTTATTGGTACTGTAAGATTAATTACACATGTTTACTGATGTACATGCAGGAGGGCTCATAAATTTTAGATCAGTCTCATTCCTTTTTAGGCTCTTGCTTCTTTTAGCAACTTGAAAGTTGTTTGCAACTGATTTCTGAGCTCTTCTGATTTGTATTCTCTCGGTTCTGGGTTTGACCCGGGTAAAGATCATATTGATGGGCTTCCCGCGATGTCCATGGTTTTAAAATTCAGTGAGTTCCCAACTAAATTCACTGAATTTTAGTGAGATCAGCTTTTCTGCATATAGCTCTTCTGATTTGTATTCTCTTGATTCTGAGTTTCACCCGGGTAAAGATCATATTGATGGGCTTCCTGCGATGTCCATGGTTTTAAAATCCAGTGAGTTCCCAATTAAATTCACTGAATTTCAGTGAGATTGGCTTATGAAAATTTATATATTCCAAAAAAATTAAATACATTCGAAATCTACTCATTTCACAAACATGCAAATAATTCAAATCTGAAAAACACCCAACTTAAACAACTTTCGAAATCTACACAATTTTTAAACATAAACTTCCTTGAATATCGCTGAATTTAAAATCTACACAATATTTAAATGTGCACACTCCCAAAATTTAAATTTTATTAACTCCACGGGCGCGGCACTGCCGCGCTATGATCCCTAGTGTATACCAATGCATGGAAAATTCAGTCCTGCTAGTTTTATCTGGAAAAAAATGTTTTAGTCTAACTCGGGCTCCAACCTCCTAACCTGGTTGAGCCCAACCACTCCACCGTTCCCCCCCATCAACCCAGTGGACACCATGGCATCGCCGCCACGCTGCCGCGCCTCGCCGCCGGTGCTCCCGGACGAGCTCGTCGAGGAGATCCTCCTCCGCCTCCCGCCCGATGACCCGGCCTCCTCCTTCGCGCCTCCGTCGTCTGCAAGACCTGGAGCAGCGCCATCTCGCACCCCGGATTCCGACGCCGCTTCCAAGATCTCCACCGGACGCCCCCCATGCTCGGCTTCCTCCACAACTGGCGTGACGAGCACATCCCACGCTTCATCCTTACCACCGCCTCCTCCTTCTCGCTCGCCGCTCCGGACTACCGCTCCTGGAAGGCCCTCGACTACCGCCACCGCGCCCTCTTCCTCTCCAAGGGCCAGGGCACCGAGGAACTGCTCCTGTGGGAGCCAATCACGGGCGCCCAGCAGCGTGTGCCGGTTCCTGTGTCCTGCGAGAGCAGCTCCCCGAGGGCGGCCGTGGTCTGCGCAGCGGACGGGTGCGACCACGGCGACTGCCTCGGGGGTCCTTTCCGTGTGGTCTTCGTCTTCGCCCTCGAGTATGAAACTGACGACGAGGAATTTGTTACCAAGGCGTGCGTATACTCGTCGGAGACTGGCGCTTGGGGCGAGCCGACCTCACTTCACGGCGTGTTCGGCAACTTTGGTGACCGTTCCAGCGTGCTCGTCGGGAGCTCTCTGCTCTACTTCATGTCCTACATTGGGATGATCCTGGAGTATGACTTGGCCAGGCACAACCTGACTATGATCGACCCACCAGATCCCAGCGTGGACTATAGCTATAATCTCATCCTGGCGGAGGGCGGTGGACTGGGAGTTAGCGAAGCCATGGATCCTCGGCTCAAATTGTGGTCATGGAAGGTGAATGATGGCACTGATGGACAATGGGCACTGAGCCGGGTCATCTACTTGGAAAATTTGCTCCCAAATGATGCTCTTGTGGATGCAGGAACAGTGGATGTGTTGGGCTTTGCTGAGGGATCAAATGTTATTTTCGTACTAACGTTTGCTGGACTCTTCACAATCGAACTACAATCAGATCGGGTTAGGAAGGTGTGTGATAATTATGACTTCTGTAATTTGATTCCAGTTGTCGCCTTCTACACTCCACACACTAGGCTCAGAGCACCAGGGGGCAAACACCACGACCTGCCGCCGCTGGGAACCCTACAAAGGAGGCAACAATAAAGTTTGCACATGAGCTGTTTGCTAAGGGGTGCAAGGCCATGCAGGAGGGTAACTTCACCAATGCAAGTGACTGCTTCAGCCGTGCCCTCAAGATCAGGTTAGGGTCCTGTTGCCGAACTCCACTTCTTCTCCCAGACAGGCTGTAGCATACGTACTGATGGATTGTCAGAGAAAAAAGACTTCCAATTAGTTCAGCGTTTTTTTCATGTGCTGAACTACACTCTACACTTCTAGTTAGCTCATTAGTAGAATTTAAAATGATCTATGATGACGTAGTTCCCAAGTGTGGTATTTTGGTTTTATATGTTTAACAATGGGGGTGACGGTGTATATGTTGGTGTTTGACGTATTAGTGAGTTCTGTTAGCCTTTGTGAACTGATACCATACTTGGGAGTTATAGCCTGTCATCTTTTTTATGATGTCTGTATTTCGATGAGCATCAAATCAACTTCAAAACCCAATTGCTTGAGGGATAGGTGTTATCAGATTTGAGAAACCCTACCATTCCTCTCCAGTACTGGTTAGTTGCAAATTTTTCATCCCTGTGCAGTTTATTTATGTGTGCGTCAGAGTTGTCATTCCTAATCCTGTCAAGCACTGGTCAGTTGTTATAAAAGACGGTCAACAGAACACAGTTAGCTCCTTGTTTCAGAATAATGGTTATGATACCTCAGATTACATTATTCCATTTGCTTATGTTATAACCTTAAAAATGCCGCGTTGACAAATTTGCGACTTGTTGTCATGTAGGGTTCTACATTATGGAATAATTGCTCCACAGTGTACCAGCTCATTTTACAGACACGGGCGTGCCTTGCTATGCAAAGCTCAAGAGGCGACCAATCCTTTGGGTAGTGTTTCCAAGAGTGCACCAAATGAGGAATCAATCAAAATTACAGCTACAGCCAACAAAGATGCTGGAGCTCATCAGCCTCTCTTAGCAATGTTGAGCATGTTCCGCCTTCGCATAGACGTGATTCTGAAGAAGGTATACTGTATATCACTTGCACCCGTGGGATTAGTTTCTTGTAGACAAAGTTGTGGGATTAGTTTACCTAACAACCATAACATGAAACTGCGGCTCAGACAGTCTTATGCCCTGGAAGACAGTACTATCAATTTTTTATCTATATAATTGATAAACTCTACGGATTACATTCATTTCTCATCGTCTGCCCGAGCCTATCGAAGGGTGTACCTATTAAACTGCTAATTGGTAGTGTACTCGTGCCAATGCAAGTTAGTAGTTTTGGACTTGAACTGCTTGCCGCCCAGATGTATTTCTCGCATCATCATTCCACATGAGACCAAATGTTTTTTTTGCTAATAGTTCTTAAGGTGCAACTCGTATGTTCCAGAAAACAGAGAAGTGCTTTTATTGCTCACAGGAAAGCTTGTCATGTATATGTTAATTTTGTGTTTCTTAGTTGTACACTTGGAATGCCAATGCTGGATTAAATAGGCATGGGTCTATGAATCTCCGGCTTCATTCTACTTATTTTGTTTAGCAAGTGTACTTGTTACTGTTCCTCTTTTTAGCAACCATGTGTTACGAAAGCTAACCAATGATGTGATAATTGATTACATTTCCATCAAAATTCCAACTATATGTTTTAAATGCACTAATGTATTATGTGATCACAATATGCTGATTAAGTGGGATTATTTGCACATGTGTATCCATCTCATTCTTGTTTCTGGCAAATACGAGTAGTCCCATAACTAAAACAATTATCATGTTCAATGTGCTTTTCTTCTTAGCTGGGTGCATGCTTGATTCAGAGGCCAGGAACAATAAAACTATTCTTGTTTTATAAATAAAAAATGGTTTTCTTCTTTCTGTTGTAAGTGCTGATATAGTCATTTGGTAGGGGAAATGAACAGCAAAGATCAGGAGGATGTGAAAATGACATGCAATGAAGCTAATTCTGATTTGCATCTGGCCTGGAAAATGTTGGATATTGCAAGAGTGATAGTTGTGGAGAGCCCAGAAAAAACAATGGTGAAAGTTAATATATTTAATGCTCTCGCTGAAGTCTGTATGAAAAGAGGTAGTTCAGTTCTCTTAGTTACCAGTATATTAGCTAGATGAATGGTCACTTAGGCCTCACGTTTGATTTTTTACCTTTGCAGGGGACACAGACACCGCAATCGGTTACTACTTGGAATCTCTAGCCATCTTGGAACATTTGGTTAGACCTGACCATATTGGAGCTTGCTGTATCCTCTTTGTGGTGATAATAGTGTCAATTACTCTGCTAGCAGAAAGCCACATGTTAGTGTATAATTTCAAATAACTTGAGCTAACCCAAATGGTGCCTTCACCTGCTTAAAATACACATGTTAGTGTACATGTGGGGACGAACTGTGATCTCTAGAGAAAATGTCAGGTAGAAAATGCTGGTCTATTGTAATACTTTGATCTTTGGGTTAGATTATTCCAATGTTAATTACCTTAATTCAATTCTAGAAACTTCCGCATATGTTTGGCCTTTGAGTTAGCATCCAAGGTTGGGGATGCGATCCCATATTGTGCAAAGGCTATTTCAGTATGCCTGTCACTTAAACAGAATCTGAAAAATAGCAAGGAGGCTTTGTTGGCTGATATAGATATTATCGTAAGTGCTGCTAAAGGACACTCAGGAAAATTTACTTTGGAAGATGAGATATCTCTCCTCAATAGAAAATTGGCCCAACTCCAGAAAAAGGTGAACAAAATGGGTTTCACTCATGTTACCTATTTGGTTTGTTCTATGAAGTAAGAAGATGATTTTCTTGCTTGTAATGAACAGTGACATCTCTTAATTGTTCTGATCCAGCTTGAAGAACTGGAGCAAGCAGTGTCTACCCCAAGCTCCGGCATAGATAAGATTACGAAGAGGGTTGTCTCACAGGCAAGTCATGAGCAGAATGGTAGTAATACTGTGGCAAGAGCTGCATCTTTGGATTCACAAGTGGCTGGGTCAAACGACAGCGTCCATTTCTAAACTGCAGCAGCAACAGGAAGCACTGGAAGTAGTGTTTGCAGAGGCATGAAACGAGCTAATGACGAGCTGATTTCTGCTGAACCTTCTCCAAAGAGACTTGCAGCGGATGTGAAACGTGATAGCAGCTAGGTATTGCCAAGATATGCTTGGAACGTTGTTACAAGATTTTTCTAATCCATGTTCATGTTCGCTCAATGGAAAACACTTATCTGTTGAATCATATATATAGTAGGGAGATAAAGTTGCCTCCGTTCCGTATTTGATCAGTTCGCTTTATCTACTTCATCTTGTGGCTCGCTGCAAAGAGATACTGTATTTATCTTAGCTGATTTTGAGTGGTACCTTTCCCCACCTTCCAGTTGAATTGTTTGTGCTGCCCAGGAAAACCTTCCACTGTTTGCTCCTGCGACGTGACAGGCATTTTTTTTGTTTTTGATCTTGGATGTTTGTAGAAACCGTCAGGACGTCCATGTGTTACCGTATTCAGTCGATTCAAATGAATTAGAGGACAATATGTTGCATCGCTCGAGCGATTGTCCTAACTCTGTTTCTCAGAGTTGCATGTTGCAAAAATATGTAATACTAGATGATACCCCGCGCGTTGTAGCGGGATTTGTAGATATATGTTGTTGTGAATACAATTTTTTGAAGGGGTTCTCTTGAGAAGAGAAGTATGATAATTTCTTAGACTACCACATAAAACACATGAGCAAGGAGAGATGGACAGTCAATCCCATCGTCAGTGCAAATTTTGGTACTCTGTCAAGAAGTGGCATTAATCCAAATGCCAAAGTCGCTGAGGTACATGAAAAAAAGAAACAAAAAAGATAATCAATATGCGTGTACTTCATGAATGGAATGTCAGAACATGTTGCTTGAAAATCCATGAGATTAACACGAATTATATCGGCAAATAGTCATTATCAGTATCCTGAGTATAAAGGCTGCAACATGCTTGATTTTCATTGAACGCCTTGGAACACGTACGACAAACAAAATTTCTGCAGAAACAACATGAGAGGAAGATACGGTTAAAACAGGCTTATAGCAGGCAATTAGGTCGCTAAATATGATGTTAGTTGCCTCACAAATCGAAACAAAGTAAAATCTAAGTTCGACAAAAACAATTGCATAGTCAAATCTTCTTCAAACAATATATATCAGATGCATGTTTCAAAATGAACATCAAAGAAATACAAATTAAACTTTATGATTTGATGCGAAGGGAGGCAATCCATTCAAAAATAGTTGTTAACAGCATTATCGGCAAAAATGATGACTTAATATTAGGTGGTATCCGTATTTCAAGGTATGCAATACACCAGCCAAAATGTGCTAGCTGCAGTGGACTTTGATATGAAGTTCACATATGTCTTAGCTGGATGGGAAGGATCAGCACATGATGCAACCATTCTTGCTGACAGCTTATCTAGACCTGATGGGATCAATTAATATCCCTGATGGTAAGTTCTACCTCGGTGATGCTGGATATGCATGTCGCCCAGGAGTTCTTCCACCCTTCCGAAAGACCAGGTACCATCTAAACGAGTTCAGTGCAAGGTTTGATCCAGCAACTAAGGAATTGTTCAATCTCAGACACTCTACCCTTAGAGTTACGGTAGAGAGGGCATTTGCTGCACTGAAAAATAGATTCAAAATCCTTAACCAGAAGCCATTTCACACTTTCGAGACCCAAGTGAAGCTAGTTCTTGCATGTTGCATTCTTCACAACTGGATCCTTGGTTGGGGTTTTGATAAGCATGTCCCAAATGAGGCAGATGCCACAGCAGACGAGGTTGAGGAAGGCCATGGTGTGGCCTTAGATGACAACGAAGCTTGGAAGAGCAAGAGAATGGAGTGGGTAGAGGCAATGTGGGCTGACAGAGGCAACACCAGGATCTGAAGAAGAAGAAGAAGAAGAAGAAGAAGAAGAAGAAGAAGAAGAAGAGCAAGAAGCAGAGCATGGCGACGAAGAAGAAGACAGTTGATTCCCCACCCCGTTTAGTAGCATTGACGAACCATCCAGTGGTCTGTAATGAAAGTACTGCTATATCATTCATAGTAGTTAGGAAAGTACTCATGAACTGCCATTCGTATTAGCTAGGACTGGATTAACCGCTATTAGAGTATTAGCTATGTATGAACTGCTATTTCGTAGTCCTTGTGTGTTGTTCTGTGCGGTAACGTGACCATTACAGAAAAGAGGTGAGCACAAACATAGGTTGGGTGCAACCAAACACACCACCTTGCATCGTCAAAGCCTTTAGGGCCTGGCTGCAAGACACCAAACGGGTGGCACCGAACTGTGCCACTTATGCGATGCAAGCTACCAAATGGGATGGTGAACTTGATTTTCAGGCCTGCTCTGCGATGGCTAGGCCCTGGGCAGCCATGATCCGCCAAGCGCGAAAGTAGCTGCAGGCTACCAAACATGCCCAAAATCGCTCGCTATAATGATTTTAGGGGGAGGCGTTGCTGGACTGGGTGTGAAGGTGCAGCTACTACGGTCGGACAACTCCAGCGACCATGGTCCCCATGTTGGTAACACGAGCCAGAAAGGAGGTCTGGAATGAATCGGCAAGAAAAAGGAAATTAGAAGGAATCATATTCAACTTCTCTAGGACAATTCCAAGCAGATTTAAATATTCTAACTGAGCAGTCAGTACATATCCAACAACATAAATCCCAACCTCTTTCCCAAGAGCACCTAGAATTAAATCTCTGATGCTAGGCATCTAATATCCAAATCTCAGTCCTGAGCGATTTTGGGCGTGTTTGGTAGCTAAGCAAAGCCAGACGTTGTCTCAAACTATGCCGGCTCGTCGCAGTGCCCGTTTGGCAGAGAAGCCGTAGCTGCCTGCCATGGAGAAAGCCGTCCATGTCCTGAACGCCAAGATGGGGATCGCAGCGCCGGAAGAGCTGGAGATGCCGCTGGAGAAAGCAAGGCGGGAGTTTGTCAACTACTTCAAGACTGCACTCCCTGATTCAGCAATTCAGGCGTTGATAGCGCTGTTTCGTCTTCACATGCCGTCCATCACCGATGTTGATGAAGCTCTGATCGCCATGGCCGGCCCATGAGGAAGCGAGCTAGCTGCTCATGCTGATGACGCTACATCTGCATAGTCCTGTCATTTATCTGCATTATTCGCACTACTACACCGAACCTAGCTGCACTGCACTGCACTGCACCTCCGCTGCACTTCCTTAAGTAACTCTACCGCGAAGCAACTCCTCGCCAATTTTGCGAAGCAATTTTTCGCCATCTGTGTACCTCCAACTCCGCGAAGCAATTTTTCGCCATCGACAAACTTCTTCATCTTCACCAACTTCTACAAATGTTAGGCCTAATCCTCGACATCATCTGCTGGAACGTCCGTGGCCTGAATAATCAGGCAAGAAAAGACACAGTTAACGCCATCATCTCTCAGACGACATGCCACATTGCTTGCATCCAAGAGACCAAGCTGGACTTCATTGACCACCAGACTGCTTCTTACATTGGGGGCTCGCGTCTTAGATCCTTTGTGCACCGCCCTGCAATTGGCACCTGAGGGGGCATTCTTCTGCTATGGAACGACGATTTTGTTGATATCACCAACATCCACATTGGCACGCATCTCATCTCCGCAGATGTTACCATTCGTGCCTGTGGCACTGCCTTCAAGCTCACGACGGTCTATGGCCCCAGTACTGATGCTGAAAAGAGACACTTCCTGGACGAGACAATTGCTGCAGCACCCACTGATGATTCTAAGTGGCTCATCATTGGGGACTTCAACCTCATTTATCAAGCTGCTGACAAGAACAATGATAACCTCAACCTCCGTCTCATGGGACAATTCCGCCAAGCCCTCAACATCTGCCAGCTCACGGAAATAAAACTGCAGAACAGAAAGTACACTTGGAGCAATGAGAGGGCTGACCCTACACTGGTTCGGTTGGATCGGGCTTTCTACAACAATAGATGGGACCTGGCTTTCGAATCCCACTCCTTACATGCTCTATCCTCTGCCTTGTCAGACCACTGCCCGCTCCTGCTCTCCAATTACAGTGGCCCGCCAAAACCATCTATCTTCAGATTTGAGAATTTCTGGACCAAAATGCAGGGCTTTCAGGATATCGTTTCCGCTGCTTGGAACGAGCCCACACCGCATACTCAGCCCGTGCACATCATCAACCACAAGCTTCGGAAGGTGGCTAAAAAATTGTGAACTTGGAGCAAGGGGTCTTTCTCCAACCATAAGCAACAGCTCATGATGGCCCTTGATGTCATACTCCAGCTGGACATCGCTCAGGAATCCAGAGATTTATCACCTGTCGAGTCCGCTCTTCGAACAACTCTAAAGAGACGCGTCGGGCTCGCTATCCTCGAGCGAACTCGCAAGCGATAGGCTTCCAGAATCAACTTTCTCCGCGAGGGGGACGCCAATACGAAATTCTTCCACTTGAGAGTTAACTCGCGACGTCGGAAAAATGCCATCCAGAGGTTCAAGCGTAATGAGGGATGGGTGGTCAATCATGTTGAAAAAGAGCAACATATTCATGACCACTTCTCATCGGTGTTAGGGGCTCCGCCGCTGCGGCCCCATGACTTCAACTGGAATGCAATCGAGCCCACCGTACATGACCTTGATGATCTAGGGCTGCCTTTCTTGGAACAGGAAATCAAGAGCGCCATTATGGACCTCCCCACGGACAAAGCTCCCGGACCCGACGGCTTCACGTCCAACCTTTTCCGTTCATGCTGGAACATTATAAAGTATGACCTCATGCACCTCATCAACAGCTTCTCTGAGCTCACCATCAACAACTTTCATGTCATCAACACTGCCAACATCGCTTTGCTGCCTAAAAAGGAGGGCGCTGAGTGCATCAAAGACTACAGACCCATCAGCCTTATTCACGTGATCCCCAAGATTATCGCCAAGGCAATGGCCACTAGACTTCGACAAAAAATGAACGACATCATCTCCAGCAGTCAAAGCGCGTTCATCAAGACTAGAAGCATCCACGACAACTTCATGTATGTTCGTGGTGTGGCCAAACGTCTTCATCAAAAGCGCACCCCGGCCATGCTCATAGAGCTTGATATCGCCAAAGCCTTCGACTCTGTCAGATGGGACTACCTGCTAGACCTCATGCAGCGTATGGGATTCCCTACTCGCTGGCGGGCATGGGCCTCGCTAATCCTCTCGATTACCACTTCTAGAGTCCTCCTGAACGGCATCCAGGAAAAGAGATTATTAATGGACGTGGACTGAGGCAGGGAGACCCCCTTTCACCACTGTTGTTTGACCTGGCTATCGATACCCTCCCAAAGATCCTAGAGCTTGCTACGGATTCTGGTCTCCTGCACCCGCTGCCTGGGCATTTCATCAAGTCGCGCATATCCCTCTACGCTGATGACGCAGTCATTTTTCTGCAACCAAGCGCACACGATGTTAACAATTTGGTTGCCCTTCTGCACAATTTCGGTGAGGTCACCGGTCTGATGACAAACATTGAGAAGAGCTCGGTCACCCCCATCTGATGCGCCAACATTGACCTCAACGGTATCCTCACAAACTTCCCTGCAGCTCTGGCGCAGTTCCCGATGAAGTATCTGGGCCTTCCTCTTTCTCTAGGCAGGCTAAGACGGGTTGACCTTCAGCCATACATCGATAAACTTGCGTCAAGACTAAACCCATGGAAATCCAAATTCCTCAACCGAGCTGGGTGCGAAGCCCTCGTCAAATTGGTGCTCACCGCTGATGCATCCAAATACATCTACTTTTCCAAGCACTTTGCTCATGATTTGCTCCGGAATCTTCCCATATTTGAATAAAACTGCTGAATCTGATGCTGTTTTTAGCAAAGTCTCTTTTCTGGCTATTTCTGCAGGAAATAAAATCGGGGAAAATTACCACGTCAATTTTTATGGAAAAGAAGGACAATGGACAAAAGATGGACACGAGGAAGCGCTCGAGGGCCAAATGGGTGGGTCCCACGCGGCCCCTGTACCTGGCCGCGTGGGCCCAGCCCAAATGGGCCTCGGGCGCCGCCTCGCCTTCGGTCTTCGACGTACCCCCTCATATATACGAAAAAGTGCTTGCCCTAGGAGGAGAGGAGCTTTCGCGAAACAGAACGCCGCCACCATCACGATCTTCGTTTCGGGGACAGATTGATCCAGGATTTCTCCTCCGGTGGAGGGATCCGGAGACCGTCTTCACCGCCATCTTCACCGCCTTCATCTCCATCGACCATGAGCTCCCTCTCCATCACCATGTGTGAGTAGTCCGCTGTAGGCATGTGAGGTGGATGGGGATTGGATGAGATTGATCATGTAATGCTACCCGTTGTTCGGGATTTTAGGGTTTTATCTTGAGGATACTTTTGTATTGTGTTGATGCACTCTTGCTATGTTTAATGCTTGCTACTAGGGCCCGAGTGGCATGATTTCAGTACTGAACTTATATTGCCCCATCATATATTTGAGTTTGGTATTTATCTGCAAAGTGTATCACCTGCTATTATGTTGAACCTGCGAACCCTAAACGTGACATATAGGGAAAACAAGGGGGAGATGTTTTAGTTTGAGGATTCTATGTGTTCATGAAGTGTTAATGCATTGTTCCGGTCTATTCGAAAGGGTAGACCTTAATTACCTGTAGTTCCAAGTTGGCCCCGGTGAAATGGGCAGGTTGGACAATAGATGTTGTGCAAATTCTCTTGGTTAGTACGCACAACTAAATATGGAACACATACCTACATATATCGGAGTTAGAGATAGGTCCCATTGTTATTTGTTTCTTATTATATGATCAATCTCATTCTTGCAACACCCCGCTATCACCTCATGCCTACGTTTTGAATCTCTGAGTTACACTTTCACTTTTCCGGTGAAAACTGGGAAACACTTGTTCACTGCTACTGTTCTGCTTGTTACTTGAATCATACTACTGCCATCACTATTACTGCTGCAAGTTATTGATATACAGGTGTGGTTGAGAGTGACGCCTCAATTGCCAAGGTCTTATTGATATTCTTGTGTTCCCATCGAGTCGAACTATAAATTTGGGTAATACTTCCCAACGAAGACTTCAGCGATCCCCTATACTTGTGGGTATCAAGACGTTTTCTGGCGCCGTTGCCGGGGAACCTAGCTTTATTGGTAAGACAACTTGTTATCATCTATTTGCTGCTTTTGCTTGTTCCTAACCATGGGAAAGGAAAAGACTACTCTGAAGGAATGAGGCCTTCAACTACTCGCGGAGGTACGGATTTGCCAAGTAGGCCAAACTTTTCACCTAATGTTGCTTCTGCTGTTGCTCCTAAGAAAAGAGGAAAGGTTTTATCTAGTTCACCATTGTCTAAAATGTCTACTAGTAATGAAAATGATTTATTATGTGGTAGCATAGACAAAGAAGTGACACCTGAAACATCTGAGATAACTGAAACACCTGAAAATGTGGAATCTGAGTTAGAAGATAATGAATACTGTGAGGATGAATTTGAAACTTCTTCTGAGGAAGAGGAGGCATTTACTATGGCTTTTATGAATTCTGACTTTGATAAATTGGATAAACTTGATAGCTATAAAAATTCTCCTCTTGATGGATATTTTCCTATTACTGAGAAAATGAATGCTCCTGCTATTAAAATTAAAGATAAAGATTATGAGTTTAGTGTTGATCCTGAAATAATTGAAAAAGCTGAAAAATATAAGTTTTATGGTAGAGAGGATGAGTTTCCTTTTGAACACATTGCTGTCTTGCATGACTTATCTGTGTTATTTGGTAAAGATGAAATCCATCAACGCTACTATTTCTTAAAGCTTTTCCTTTTACTTTGGGAGGAAGTGCTAAACTTGGTATAATCGTTTAGAACCTGGATGTATTACTAGCAAGGAAGAATGTTTGCAGGTATTCTATAATAAGTATTTCCCTGCTGATAAGATTCATGGTTTGACTGTTGCGATTAGCAGCTTTTCACAGAAAGAGAAGGAGGATTTACCCCAAGCTTGGGGGAGGTATAGTAAGATGGTTAGGAAATGTCCTACCCATGGCTTCAAGAGTAATGAAATACTTGATATATTTTACAATGGTCTAACCGAAAACACCAGAGGCTATCTTGATGGTATTGCAGGTAATGTTTTCAGGGAAAGGACCGTTGATGAAGCAACTGAGCTATTGGAGACTATCTCTAGGAATTATGAAGACTGGAATATTGAAGAGATATTTCCGGAGAAGAAAGGAGGCATGCTCAAATTGGATAACGAAACAATGAAAGAAGCTTCCAAGGCTATTAAAGAGAAGGGAATTAAAACCTCTCATCTTAAGGAATTATCTGAAATGGGTGTTAAACTTCCTGATGATCAACCATGTTTTCCAATTCAAGTCAATGCTATTAGCTCCATAAAAGGTAATGAAAAGGTAACACCTCCTGTTGATGTATCCTACGTGAATGATTTTGCTTATCATCATAATCCTGAGGAGCATAATATTAGAATGACTATTATGGAGAACTCTCACAAAATTAAATCTCTTCGAGAAAGTTTACATGCTAGTGTGGGAGAGGTAAAAAGAATTGTTAAACACTGTGAGATGATGAATAATCAAATTGAACAAATGGTTTCTCTTCAAAATCAATTGTATGAAAGTCTTATGGTGAAGAAACAGGTTTGTGGAGTTAACACTAGGGGAGGTGCAAGTACTCAGGATCCTGATTTTCCTGAAGGCCATCCCAAGAGAAAAGAACAAGAAGCTCTCAAGAAGAAATCTTCTGCAGGAAAATCTCCCAATGAAAACAAGGACATTGATGACTCTGAAGAGCAAGATAAGGATATTTCTATTTCTGATGCTGAGACTGAAGATAATAATAATGAAGAAGAAGAATCACCTTCACCTGAAGAAGAGCCACAAGAGGATGAAAATATTGAAGAACCTGAACCTAATGATAAAGAAGACCTCCACCATCTACTGAGAAGAATAAAAGAAGAGCCATCCTAATCCACAAAGAGGTAAAGATAGGGATCCGTGGGTACAAAAACCCATACCATATCCCCAAGAGGTAATAAAAACTTTGGATGATGCTAGATTTGAGAAATTCTTTGAGTTGATTAAGTCTTTGTGTTTGCAAATTCCTCTTGTTGATGCTATTAAAATCCCTCCATATTCCAAATACATGAAAGACATTGTGACTAATAAAAGAAAGATTCCTACTGATGCAATAACTGCTATGCTTGCTGAATATTCCTTTAAAGGGAAAATGCCTGAAAAACGTGGTGATCCTGGTATTCCAACTATTCCTTGTCATATTAAAGAAACTTATGTGAAATATGCTCTATGTGACTTAGGAGCTGGTGTTAGTGTTATGCCTTTTTCTTTATATAAGAAACTTAACCTAAACAAATTGGTTCCAACTGAAGTATCATTACAAATGGCTGATAAATCAACTGCTGTGCCTATAGGAATATGTGAGGATGTCCCTATCTCTATTGCTAATGTGTTAATCCCTACAGACTTTGTTGTGCTAGAAATGCCTGAAGATGATAATTTGTCTATTATTCTTGGAAGACCCTTTTTAAACACTGCAGGGGCTGTTATAAATTGCACTGAGAGCAAGGTAACATTCAATGTCAAGGGAAATGAGCACACTATCTATTTTCCTAAGAAGAAATCTGTTACTATGGTAAGCCAGAGTGTGAACTCCATTAAAAGGAATACTCTTATAATAGGAAGTTTTGAATTCCATTACCACCTCCTGAACCAAAATATGCTATCATGATGGTTGGAACTATTCCAATCAAATATGAGGTGACTTGAAATTGCTCAGAAAACATATAAAATAAAGAATCATGTATTATATCTTTTGCATATTATTAATGAGACTTGATCAACCTCATTACTAATATGAAAATGATGCAAACTTGATTCCCATAAAAATTGCTTTGAATGTTTGATTTATTTATTCTAGAATTTTTAGATTATTTGCATGAGCATAATTATTTCAAAGTGCAGAAATTCCAGAAATGTAGTTTGAAAAATTCTGTTCAGAAAATTTTCTCGAAAAATTCCAGAAAAATTTGGAGGTAAGTTATTTTACCAGAGGAACTAACAGCCAAAAGGGAGACACCAGAGGGCCACCAGGGCCCAAAAGGGGTGTCCCACGCGGCCACAGTACCTGGCCGCGTGGGACCCACTATTTTGGCCCACAGAGGGGGTTAGGTGAGTATCCAGTGCCCATCTCCTTCCCCTCGACAGGAAACCAGCCCCAGGTATTTTTCCCAAATTTTCTCGAGCTCTCTTCCTGCTATCCTTGGATCTCCAAGTTTAGGGCAGATTTTTCAAATCTGTTTGGTGGGATTGCTCATTGGTATGTGACTCCTCCACTCATCCAATTACTTTTTGTTCTTATGCCTCATGCATGAAGTATTTTGCTGCACTAGGTGTCACCCTTTTATGCTTAGGAAATCCATAGATTCAAGTTTTCTAGTTGATATTGATGCATGATATTGATGTGGAGACTATTTATGGATGGCTTAATGTTGTTTTAAGGTGTTACATCTTGATTTTTGTTGAATATTGTTTTTGGGCAGCAAGGTATCATGTTTAGCAAGGGCAAAGCTTTGGTTGGGATGAGCTCAAGACCAAAAGAAGAGCATGCAAAGTCTCCCTCAATTATGATGACGACCACCTGTGGGAGGATGATGCATTCTTTGTAGGGGAGAAGCTGAAAATACATACAACAAGATGGCAAGATCCCTATGTTCTTGAACAGTGGGGGATCAAAGAGGACTTCGACACCTTCGTCACTACAACTGGTTTGCTTAGGTTCTCCCAGAACCCCCAAGATACATATGAAGAACTCTCGCGGGAATTCCTCTCTACCTTCAGATTTGAGGGCCCGGAGCCCCAAAAGCACAGGAAGAGAAGTAAGGCACCCCTCTTACCTTTGTTTGCAAATTTACTATGAGAGGTGAGCGCCTTGTTATGTCTCTAGGGAATTTTGCAATGCTATTGGTGTAGAAAATTCAGGGAGTTGGAGTGAAACTCGTGCTGATACCAACCATGAGCTTGTTGAGTTTTGGCACACTATATCTGTAAACTCTCGTGATAGATTAAATAGGGGTAAATTTACTCATATACAGCACCCAAGTTTGAGATATTTTGCGTTGTTTCTTGCAAGAGGATTTCTTGCTAGGGATAACAATTCTGCTTGCACTGGACCAATGGTTTATCTACTAAAATGTGCAAAAGAAAATACACCGTGTGAATATAACTTGGGAGTCATACTTGCTAGATCTTTGCATACTGCTGTGAGTAGAAATATTACTGATCAAACTCCTATTTATGCTGGTGCTATTGCTACTATGGTGTACAATTACATTAAAAACGAGAGAGGATATGGTGATAACATGGGTACTCTAGTGCAAGAGTCCAAATTACTTGATTTTGCTTTGACTACTCGCATGGATATAAGTACGTTGTATGGGGGACATTATCTGTATAACTATTTGAGCACTAGTGGGCAGCGAGTGTCCATTAGGCTCCCCCGTACTGATCTTTTTGACAGGAGTACCGGAAAATGGATAGTGGAAGAGGCGCCGCCTCAGGAGGAGCCACAAGCTCCAGAGACACAGGGGTACATGCCTCAGGCGGAGCCCCTGTACCCAAGCATGCAAGGCTACCCATATAGTTACTACCCTGGAAGTGGAAGTGGATACGGCAACTACCCAGGATACTAGCTTGATCGCAAGCTTGGGGGAGTACTCTCTTACTCTCCATTCATTGTTTTATATCACCGTTATATTGCTATGATAAGTTTCTTGAAAACACAAAAACACAAAAAGATTTTATTTGTTTCTTTTACTTCTGGTTGTTTGTTTTTGTTTCTTAGAACGAAAAATAACAAAAAATTTTCGTTTTCTTGAAACAAACGCAAAAACGGAGGTGCAGAAATTGCTGAAATCTGCTCGCTGTTTTATTTTTCATTTTTTCTCTGTAACTCCGATTGAGCTGAAATTTTAACCACTGCTGCAACACATCATAACCTCACACACGTAAAATATGAGATTTTTCTGAGGTGTCTAGGTAGGGTAAAAACAGTACTGTATGCAGTGACATTTTCTGGCAGATTTGAGTTTTTATTGTGCAGTTCAAGTTGGGAGAGGAGAACAACGATGATGAGTTGAGGGTGCATGAAGTGGATGAAAGGTATGACACCTTTGCCGTGTTTATGTGGACTCTTTAATAACAGCAAGTGAGCACATCATAGTTTCTTCAACATCTAGAGAAATGGTAGCAAATGTTTATCTTCTCCATGTTCTAGTATGTTATATGATGATGCAAGTGAAATTTTATTTAGTGACAATACTTGGTTGTGGATTGAATAATTGTAGCTCTAAACAAAGGTCTACGCATCCCATTGTGCTTACTAAACTTGCCAACCAATAGAAAGTAAAATAATCTTTCAAATAATAAACATGAAGTTGTATGCTTGACAGGTTTAGTGGTTGGGAGTTAGCTGAAATGTGCTGACACATGTAAAGCTTTCAACATTGCACTAAAATATATTCAGTTGATATCATGTACTTTTGTTTATGGATGCTTATCATGTGCGAAATGAAAGCGGAAACTTAGCAAGTTTGATGAGTAAGAATAATTGGCTAGAGAGACGCCTGGGCCGCCAACTTAAGCCATGCATCATTCATGGTGGAAATTTACAGCGCACCATGGTGGACATTCAGTGATGCACTTCATAATAAAAAGCTATGCAAATGGTAAATAAAAGAGTGCTGAGATTGTTCATTGTCTGTTTGTCTTGTTGTTTGGACATGGGCTTGTCCATGTCCTGGGACAAGAGGTACCCCAGTTGACGCTCTTGATGACGCTTTTATTACTTGCAATGACTGAAAATTTCGAACTTGCTTAGTGACCCAAGTTGAGTAGCCATGGTGTAGGTACTCGTATTCACGGGGCATGAGGTTTTCAACCATTAGTCGGTCAAGCATATGAGTCATGTCAGTAATATCAAATGGTTTGCTAAAACTAAGAGCAAGGTTGTAAGCACAATGATTTCACCAGGTAACAAAAGAAAGAATCAAAAGACCCAAAAGTCTTGTCATGATTCAATCATTAGCGATGCAAGAACCTTTGTTTATTTCTACAGTTGAGCAAACTCATCCAAGTATTGACTCTACATAATATCTCTCTTGCAACAAATATAAATGCTTTAACATTGATTAGATATACCTTTGCTAACATCTTATCATTTGTTGTTGAAGCTATGCTTTGAATGCTTGTTGATATTAAATTGTGTTACATATGCAATGCAAAGTTCTTGTCAAAGTCTTTTATCGCTTCTGCACTACGTTTGAGTTGTTCGAGGACAAACAACGAGCTAAGCTTGGGGGAGCTGATGCATCCAAAATGCATCTACTTTTCCAAGCACTTTGCTCATAATTTGCTCCGGAATCTTCCCATATTTGAATAAAACTGCTGAATCTGACGCTGTTTTTAGCAAAGTCTCTTTTCTGGCTATTTCTGCAGGAAATAAAATCGGGGAAAATTACCACGTCAATTTTTATGGAAAAGAAGGACAATGGACAAAAGATGGACACGAGGAAGCGCTCGAGGGCCAAATGGGTGGGTCCCACGCGGCCCCTGTACCTGGCCGCGTGGGCCCAGCCCAAATGGGCCTCGGGCGCCGCCTCGCCTTCGGTCTTCGACGTACCCCCTCATATATACGAAAAAGTGCTTGCCCTAGGAGGAGAGGAGCTTTCGCGAAACAGAACGCCGCCACCATCACGATCTTCGTTTCGGGGACAGATTGATCCAGGATTTCTCCTCCGGTGGAGGGATCCGGAGACCGTCTTCACCGCCATCTTCACCGCCTTCATCTCCATCGACCATGAGCTCCCTCTCCATCACCATGTGTGAGTAGTCCGCTGTAGGCATGTGAGGTGGATGGGGATTGGATGAGATTGATCATGTAATGCTACCCGTTGTTCGGGATTTTAGGGTTTTATCTTGAGGATACTTTTGTATTGTGTTGATGCACTCTTGCTATGTTTAATGCTTGCTACTAGGGCCCGAGTGGCATGATTTCAGTACTGAACTTATATTGCCCCATCATATATTTGAGTTTGGTATTTATCTGCAAAGTGTATCACCTGCTATTATGTTGAACCTGCGAACCCTAAACGTGACATATAGGGAAAACAAGGGGGAGATGTTTTAGTTTGAGGATTCTATGTGTTCATGAAGTGTTAATGCATTGTTCCGGTCTATTCGAAAGGGTAGACCTTAATTACCTGTAGTTCCAAGTTGGCCCCGGTGAAATGGGCAGGTTGGACAATAGATGTTGTGCAAATTCTCTTGGTTAGTACGCACAACTAAATATGGAACACATACCTACATATATCGGAGTTAGAGATAGGTCCCATTGTTATTTGTTTCTTATTATATGATCAATCTCATTCTTGCAACACCCCGCTATCACCTCATGCCTACGTTTTGAATCTCTGAGTTACACTTTCACTTTTCCGGTGAAAACTGGGAAACACTTGTTCACTGCTACTGTTCTGCTTGTTACTTGAATCATACTACTGCCATCACTATTACTGCTGCAAGTTATTGATATACAGGTGTGGTTGAGAGTGACGCCTCAATTGCCAAGGTCTTATTGATATTCTTGTGTTCCCATCGAGTCGAACTATAAATTTGGGTAATACTTCCCAACGAAGACTTCAGCGATCCCCTATACTTGTGGGTATCAACCGCCTTGCCGGTATTCCTCCTCACCATCATCAGAGTTGACAAGGCTATTCTAAAAGCTTTCGACAGGTCGCGAAGAAGCATGCTTTGGGCTGCTAGCGACAAAGTAAGTGGAGGAAAGTGCAAAGTTGGTTGGACAAAGGTTTGCCGTCCAAAGAAGCTAGGGGGGCTCAGAATTCTTGACCTTGAAAAGTTTTCCCGAGCCCTACGTCTGAGATGGCTTTGGCTAGAGTGGGACGCCCCGGACAAGCCATGGGTCGGCCTGGAGACCCCCAACAACGCCGCTGATAAAGAGTTGTTCAACGCTACCATAGATGTCACAATTGGAGACGGCATGACGGCACGCTTCTGGACGTCTTCCTGGCTAAATGGGACGGCCCCTATGTCTATTGCGCCAAAAATATTCGAGGCCTCCAAGAAGAAAAACTGACGCGTCCAGAACACTCTCACCAACCTCAACCGGGTAGTGGACATGTCGGTTCAGAACTTCACTATTGATCACATGACTGAGTTCGTCAACCTTTGGGGCTGTCTTCAGGAGGTCACGCTGACGCCGAGCAGTGCAGACACCATCACCTGGACCCTTTCTCCCAATGGGAGCTACTCGGCTGGTTCGGCATACAAAGCCCAATTCTTGGGATCCATTCCTTGCTCCTTCGGCGACCTAGTCTGGAAGACCTGGGCACCCCGAAGTGCAGGTTCTTCTCCTGGCTTGTGGTGCAAAACAGGCTGTGGACCTCGAATAGCCTCGCTGTCAGGTGTTGGCCTCACACCCCTCTATGCCAGCTTTGCAAATCCCACGATGAGACGGCCAGGCACATCCTCTTTGAATGTCGATTCTTTCGCCGCATTTGGCCGGCCGCTGCTTCCTGGCTGTCTTGCCCCTCCTTGGTACAGGACTTGGGCAATGGACGCCCCACTATGCTCGCCTACTGGCAGGCTATTGCTAAGACTCCAACTGCACACCCCAAAGGACTCAAGTCGGCTATCATTCTGCTAACTTGGGAGTTATGGAAAGAGCGGAATGCTCGGGTCTTCAACAACAAATTCACTATGCCGTCGGTTCTTTTCGAAAAAATTAAGGACGAAAGGAAGAACTGGATCCTGGCGGGTGCTAAGCACCTAGGAGAGATTGTTTCCTAAGTTTTACAGCATGTAATTGCTTTTTATTTGGCTTAGGCCATGTCCGTTTGCTTCTACTATATCAATAAAAAAGGCAAAGCTTTTGCCTCGTTTCATAAAAAAGAACTCAGTCCAACCCGAACTTCTTTCAAAAGAAAAATGTAAATTTGACAGAGGGAGGGACAGTGGAAGGGGGATTGGTAAAAAAACTTGTGGATGTGATGACTTCATATTTACTTTTGAGAAGTTGCTTGTGATAGCAGGCAGGAGGGGGATTGGTAAAGAACCTAACGTAGCGATTTCTTAAATAGCAGTGGGGAAGACGATGAGGTCTAGAAGTCCAGGAAGCTCTGAGCTTATTCATGGGGGTGGAAGGAGAAACGAAGAGGCTTGCCATGCCCGGAGATATTAAAGTGCACAACTCGACCTTCTGGGTGGCTTTTATGTGGCATAATTACCTTGAAGGAGAACGTGAAGAGAAAACAGCATAGACTATCAACGGAACAAAAAAATTTAGGCTGGGGTGGCAGAGTTGAAGGGACGTGACAGCTTCTGATTGCTCAGAGATGTTTTTTTTGAAGAAACACACGGACTTTATTAAATCAAAGATATGAAGTTACAATCAGCCTCTAAGCTGTGAACTAAAAACTGAGGACTCGTGCCAAGCCAAACCTGCAACGTCACATTATTGCAAGCAAACTTTGCACAATTGTGAGCCGACTGATTGGCTTCGCGCCGGACAAAACTAATGCTAAAAGACTCAAATGACTGACCTAGCTCACGAATCAGTAACATAACTAAGCTCCCTGGGGTTGGAGGCCTGTGGTGCATTCTGCTGTTAGGTCCCACTTGTCAGCGTCTGATTGATTTCTACGCCTGTGATCCGCTAATACAATAGCGACACGAGTACGCGTAAACCGCCTTACTTGCGTGTGGATGTCGACCGCCTTACTTTCGAGTTGCGCATGTCTGGCGCGTGGCCTGCCTCGCTGAGACGGTATACCGCCCTGCTTGTGCTCTCCTCTCCTCGCGTTGCTGGTGGCGTGTTCGCACTGGTGGATTTGGGCCTTGCTGATTCGTTGTTGCGGTGGGCTTATCGCCGGCGGCCGACTCTGTTTTGCCGTCTTTGCCGATTTGCTCCAGGACCTGTGGGCGTTCCTGAGATCTGTCGGTGCGACGGTTTCTTCGTTTCTGGGTGCTGGTCGACGGGGCGGCGCCATCGCCCTCAGGCTGCAGGTAATTTATCATGATTCATCGGTTCCTTTTTAATTCTATGGCTTGTTCGGCTGTATCACGGCGGCGGCGGCTCGCTCCGCTGTCGTGGGTGGGGAATGGCGGGGCGTTGGTTGCGGTTGTAGTTTCCCAACCAAATTTCTAGGGCATGGGCTGCTTGTGTAGGTGCTGCCCCGTGGGGAAGATTTCCAGCCGGCTCTCTGTTCTGCTTCTAGATTCGATCTAGGGTTGGTTCGTCTCGTTGGTGGGGTTTGTTGCAGACATTTATTTGGTGCGTATGTGTTCTTATTGGTGTCTGGTCGTCGCGATGTGCTGTATGTGTGATTTGCCTGATTTGTTCTGTTCTGGAGACTGTACAGGTAGAAGATTCTATATTTTTCGTCCTGTTTGATTGTTTCTGACATCGTCCGTTTGGTTTGTGTAATATGTTTGCTTGTGCATGTTGTCTGCTTTATTCTCTGTTTTGCTGTGGAGGTGATCTAGGTAGAAGACGCTTCATTTTTTCACCCTATCTGACAACTATTTTGTAGTTTCGGTTGCTGAATGTCGTCTGATTGGTTTTTCTGTAGAGATTATCATAATACAAGATGCTTTGGTTCGCTCCTGTTTGGTTGTGTGCCTTAGTGTCGAGTTGTTCAGTGGCGTGCATTCTTGCTTTGTTGGCTCTATTCTGTGAGTTGTATGTGCAGAATTTTGCTCCGTTAGTAGAACCATATCCATGGCTGACTTCGCTGGTTGTTTTGGCTAGAAGCTTTTGTTCTCTAGCAGATTTAGTTCCTTTGGTGTATATTGGTAGCTTATTTTTCCTTGGTTAATTCATTTTTCTTGTTTCTGTAGCCTCACTTTTGCTTCCATCCTTCTACTCGCTTTAGATGCAGGGTGGGCAGGTGGTAGTGGCCGTTTGGCCGTTTACGGTGTGCCGTTTCCTGTGATTTTCTCCTGCTAATTTGGGTTGAGCTGCTCGGTGCCGTAGCAGTTCACTTGGTGGCCCTTCTAGGAATGGTCGTTCTCCAGGTCTGACGCAGGTGGACGTGGGCTGCAGGTATCCAATTAAGGAGCACTCAACACCCAACTCCGCCGCCTCGCCCGATGACCAGAGGTCGAAGCCGACAGCAATGGAGGAGGAGCGACGGCGCAGATGGTATTGCCTCCTGAATCGCCTCACATGAGGCTCCGGAGGTACCGTTTTCCACTGGCCTATTGATAGAACCTTTTGCTGCAAGCATGAATCATCTTATCTCATGTGCCTTGGTGGTGTTGTTGAGCCCAGATGCTCTGGTGCTGCTTTCATGCTAGGAGCTTCTTATAATGGAATTTATGTATTGTTCTTGCTTGGTTTTGCAGTTTGTTGTACCATAACATCAACTCTCTACATTTTGTTGCAAAATCTATGGTCGATAAGGCAAATACATGAATAATCACCAGGAGCATGAATGCTAGCTAACCACACATGTTGCTTGGTTTCTGGGATATGAGAAATAGTAAGAGAAAATGCTTTACCGCATTTATGCGTCTCTGCTGTCTGTAGTTATTCCCATGTATGTTTAGAGGCACATTTAATTTTAGACCCCACAAACATGAGTGGCTTCGTTACGTGGTTTTACATAAGAGAACAAAAGGTTTCTAAGACAGCATTTCCTTCTTGAGAGTTTTGGCTGCCCCCATTTAGCAAGTTTTTTGGTTACGAAATGTAGGATCGTTTCTTTGTAGTGTTAATCAGACAGGTTTTCACAGTTTTTCAGTAGAAAAGTATGCACTACTTGGATTATGTACAAAGTGCTGTTGGGTTATGCATATGTATATAACTAATGAGGCGGTTGATTCATTTAAGCAAAACCTTTTTGACCATTGTGACAGTATTATTGATTTGCTGGGATGACTTGGTAAATTTGTAGCATTCATATGCCAAATACGTGGGACATTCAGTAGGAAAACTGACAAACCCGACCCTAGAGAGATGATACAACTGAATGTATCTTTAGTTCCTGCTATAGATACACTAACCTCTTCTGTTGTATCTGTATGTGTAGTCTGGCTAGCTGAGGCCTTGCCTTTACTTTGTTTAGTTTATTTGGTCGCCTAAGGCAATTCTACATATGTTTTTAGGCATGAGCCAAGGATTGTCACTGGTCTCAGAAACTTCAGGTGCACTGCATAACTGTTTTTTCTTGGCTACATTCTATTTCATTTCCTCCTCTATTACTTGCCAGATTTTCACATGCACCATGTTTGTTTCTGCGGGTGAATTCGCTGGACAGTTTAGTTATTGGCTAAAAAGGATTGGATTAATTAGTGTGGCTACTATTAGCTATTTATTTCTTATTAGCTATTTATTTCTAAACCTCAATGTGCTCATGTGATGACCATTAGATACATGGCAGCCTAAGTTTACGTACGGTGTATGCTTCCAAGTGCTCGGTAACATCCAAGTGTTGATATATGTAAGGTAAAGGATGGGTTGGGTCATCGGTTTCTAAAATAAATCTCAGATTGTTGTACTTCACTCAAATGTCAATTTAAAAGCTTTGATAATGACTTAGTTTCTTGGTACTATTCATCTAGGTATTTTATTTCCTGCCATGTGCATCATGCTTGATCTAAAAATTTATATTCAGAGAGCACCCTTTCTTTGGTTTTGTCCGATAATCGGTTTAGACTATGGCATTGAGTGTATTGTGGACATGGGTCACCGGCTTGGATTTTCAGAAATAGAAGAAATTCCTGTGTCTTATCTTACGGGGCTTAATCCTCATGCAGCCTGGTAGTTCTCTCATCCGTTGCTTCTTTCCTGTTGCTTTCTGTTATCACTGACTGACTTGGAGCGCTCGCCACAGCTACGCAAAATAGAGTTTTCGGGTGCAAAATCAGGATCCAGGCAGTGGCTTCTGCACATGACTGCTGGTGTCGGGCATGCGATCGGTGCAGCTCTGGTGCTACCGAAGATGGTGTTGTATTCCACTGCTCAAAAGAATCTTGCACCTGGAGGAGTGCTAGCCCAAGGTATTCTTCGCCTTTCGGTTGTGCTCTGTTCGGGCTCTGTCTGTACACAGAGGTTCAATCTTCTACGGACGCAAGTACAAGGTTGGCATGATGGCAGCCAATGGGGATGCAGTGGTTGGCATGGTCCTCTTTGGAGACCTTGCTTTAGACCTGATTGGGAAACTAGCTGACATGCTGATTGCTCAATTCCTTGATAGCAATGCTGCTATGCCTCCAGAGATCAGTCAGCTGGTTGGAAGGTGCTATGTCGTTGAGGTGACTGTATCACGTTTCTCGCTTCGGCTGAGAATTGATTTCCAGGTCCTCAAGTTTTTTCTAGAAGGTGGCGCTGACTATGCAGGTTTCACCTTACCAGGGTCGTCCTCGGAGTCTGCTCTGTTTGAAAACCTCACTCCTACTATGTCGCAACGGTTCAGACATTACTTGCTGAGCCGTGGTTGCTAATGTGTCAACACAGGAGACGGATTCAGGTAACACGCCTAGCTTTATTCGTGTCATTCTTGATTTTCTTCACCTCAGGTTAGTTTTTAAAGTCAGTTTCCTCCTGTGGCATTTGTTTGTGCAGCGAGCATCGCTACTGCGAATGTCGGTTCTCCGAAGAGAGTCAGTGCCACTGGGGAGGAAATCCTTGACACCGGGGCATTTCCTTTTGGGCGCACTTACGTGTGCTGCCTCCGACATGTAGTTCCTCCCAGCCAGAGGTTGAAATGTGAAGGCTGCAGTTGTGTATGCTATTTTTCGGAAGCTCCCAGCTCATTGTCTTGAACCGATCGACTTTCTAGGCTGGGAAAACGCGAGAGATGGTTCTGATAGCGATAGTGCTCTCTGCGTCTGTACTCTGTACGCGTTGTTCCCTGTGTGTAGCTTCTCAGGCGGGAAACTTGGTGTGTACTGTGTTTTGCTGTGAATGCAATGTCCTGGCCCCAAGGATGCCGTGGCATTCCGCATGCCCATGCCAGGCCCACTGTTTTTTCTTGCACTATCTGAGTGGACGGTGTTTTGCTCCTACAAATACAGGCGATAGCTAGCTTCTTTGCCCAGATGTGCCTGTGTGTTTCTGTCATCCTTCTTTCCATCTGTTCATGAGCTTTGTCATCAGGGACCGATTGAGAACAGTGTTACCCGTAGCTGAGTCGCCGCGTTGGCGGGGATGGCCAAAGACGACGTCGGCCTTGCAGGAGGAGTCGACGCTCATGTGTCTGTGCAGCCTGGTGGCGAGACTGGCCAAGCTCAACTCGGCAAGTATCCCTGTCAGTCGTGTCACGACTGCGCCAGAGGAGCTGTACAAAGGCAATACGCAGAGCCCCAGGCGCCTCAATAAGGGAGAGGACATAGAAACGTAAGGCCACCCCATGGGAACAACTCCTCAACCCACAAAATACGAAATAGGCTAAGGCAAGAAACGGACATAGAAACGTAAGGCCACCCCATGGGAACAACTCCTCAAGTATCATCTAAGATCGGTGAGATCACAGAGCGATCTCTCCTTCCTTCGCCCCACAAGCGCACCACCTCGGCACAATCAACTTCGAACACCAATCTAGTGTACTGTCTCTCCACCGCAAAAGACACCGCATCGCGCAAAGCTAGCGCTTCAATGGTAAGGGGATCCGATAGTTCTGGACAAACCTTGCACGAGGCTCCAAGAAACTGAGAATTGTCGTGTGCAACACCCCCGCCACCTGCAGCTCTTTCCTCGATAGACAGAGCTCCATCAGAATTGATCTTGATGGTGCCCTCCAAAGGCCGCTGCCAGCTACAAGATGTTCTCCTAGCACTAGGAGCTTTTTGTTGCTCAGAGATGTTTGATGAGGTGGATACCTTGCATGTTTAGAGAAATCAACTTAGTGGGTTGCCCCTATTTAGATATAGATGACATATGTTCTTCTTTTCGAGGGAGCATTAGAGAATGACATGTTATGGTGGATCCTTTTGCGGGCCTAGCCAGTAGACTCGAGGTCTTGTTCTCCCGGGAAAGGCCGTCCTGGGCTCGACGCCCTCTGCTTTTGCTGCTGGGCCGTACGCCCCCGCCCTCAAAATCCCCCAATTCCCATTTCCCCGCTTCAACCCAAGACACAGATCGACCGTGCGGCGCGGCGCGCGGCAGCCTTGATCCGGCGGGAGAGGAGCCTCTGCGGCTCTGCCCCGCGTGAGGGTTCCGTCTTGGTCCGGTGACGGTAAGGACCCCCTCACCCCGGTTCATAGTGCCATTTCGTCCCTTGCCTGGCTTAGCTTGATTAGTCCGGCATTTGCTGTCCCACGATGCGAGAATACATCGGACTAGCAGAGAGATTGCTACAAAAGATGCAGAAACTACTGCTTTCAACCGGCACTCGTTGTCGCTGGTTGATCCTGATTTGTACAAAAGAATATGTCGTGTCCCCACTGTCAGGCATTGTGGCGACAGACACTGGGTTCGACCCGGGCTAGGGTCGAGGTTGGGCCTGGTCCATTAGTAGCCCATGAAAGCCGAGAGATGTGCTGAGCTAGTCGTAGCGTGTTGCGTGTGCGTGAGGAAAGGGTGCGGTTATAAACCCGTGTACGCCGGAGACTTGTCTTTATCGAAGAATAGATATCTCATCTCGTTCTCTGATTTCTCATCCCCTTCTCCTGTGATTTGAATCCCTGTTTCTCTTGTGTATCCTTGCCGAATGTGAGATCGCCCACACGGGTCCTCACAGAATACAAAGTTTCGGGCACTTGCTGTCTCACCGTGACGATGACGATGGTGTAGTTTGCTGGTTCATCCAGCACTCTTTGACGATGGTGTAGTTTGCTAGTTCATCTGGATCCGTACATCTTTATGTAATGCCAAATTGTCCAATCCTTCAACGTTAAACTATTCCAAGTTGTATGATTCTTGCACTAAATGTTGACACTTTGTTTTGCCGGTAGTCATTCAGGTTGTGGGGGTATAATTTTGGCGAATTTTACTGGTGGGGCACTCACATCATGATTTATCCATGCTTTAGTTTAATATTACTCTTGTATTTTTTAGCTTTCATGTATATTCACTTGTTCACGATTAATTAGCCAATAGCCATACTATGTCCGCCACTTATTTCCTTCTTTTCCCATTCTTAGCAGCTAAACCTATAAAAACTGTTAATCTTTGCCTAAACTTCATGCTATTTGCGCGCGCATCACTTTAGTCATAATATTTACGCATTTTGACGTATTGTTTTTTAATGTGGTTTCGCAGAAGGATTCAGTACCTAGGCTTTCTTGGGAGACTAGATTTTGCTTACTATGGTTTCTGAGAAAACCAAACCAAAGAAGCAGAGAAATGAGGAATGCATTATAAACTGTCTCCCAGGAGACCTCATTGAGCGGATATTCTTGAGGCTTCCAGTGAGCACTTTGTTGAGGTGCATCTATGTTTCTAAGCAATGGCACACAGTCATCCGGGATCCCCACTTTGTCGCCTCGCACCTCCAGCATGCGCCCCATTGTGTGTTAATATTCTTTTCGCAAGAGTCAGTTTCAGGAGAGCCCTACCCTGCTGATGCTATTGTGATTGATGGAGCCTGGTCACAGTCCACATGTGCAGTGCCAGTGATTGGCCTTGATGATTTCCTTTGTGGTTTATGCAATGGTCTGATTTGTTTATACACAAACAGATCAACAATCAAGATAGCTAACCTTGTAACCGGTGAACACCTGCATTTGAAGAAACCTGTAAAGAATTTGAGGAGCGATCACTTGTTCTACAGCTTTGGATGTCACCCATCGACAAAAGAACACAAGATTATACACTTCCTTGGTGATCGTTGCGAGGGTCGCTCTCGCCTCCATATTGACAACAAATTCAGCGTCATTCAAGTTTACACTCTTGGTGCTGAGCAATGGAGAGATATCAGAACTCCAGAAGCCTTAAGCTTGAATTGTGTCAAAAACTCGGGTGCAATCAATGTTGATGGAATAATGTATTGGCTAACTGAAGACATGGCAGCTAGATGGCAGCATGCACTTATAACCTTTGATCTCGGTGAAGAAAGTTTTGCACGGATAGAACTGCCAGCAGTTGTGCTTGAAGATTATGCAGAGCCTTTTCCTCGTCGGTACTGGACCAGAGAAATAGATGGGAATATATGTATAGCAACTGCTCAAACGTATCCTTCTGAGCCCAGAAGGCCTTATGGTAAGCTGCAGATCTGGGCGCTTGACAACAAAACGGAGCAAAGTTGGAGCCAGAAGTACAATATTGAGTACCCGCCAGATTGCATTCCAGGTCCAAATTTGGCTCATGGGGATAAGATCATACTGCCAGATTACGGTAGCCTATTTTCCTATGAGTTTCTTGGGGAGAGCTTCAATGCTAAATTGGATAAGATGACAGAACTGTTAGATTTTAGCCCCCACAAGCCTCGCAACATGCAATCCTACATCTTTGTGAAGTCACTTGTACGTTTAGATGTATACAAGAATGGAGGCATTGTGCGCAGACCAAAACAGCGGGAAGGCTGGGAATTGAAGAAGTGGGAGACATGGGAGCAGGAGCTCTCTGAGAATGAAAAATCATGGAGTGACATTCATCAACGTGAGCACGAAGGAACTGTACGTTGACTGAATTCAAACTTATCTTAACGAAATTTCATTATTCTGGAAATTTTAACAAATGGGTGAGTTGCTGTTTGATAGGCATCTGCACAGCGCACTGGCGTAACAATCAATCGTTATCTGTCGCGTGTATTGGATGATGCGATTCGCCAGCAAATAAGCATGCAAATTAATCAAATATTTCCAAACTTTCCAAATCAGGTAGTTTAAAAATCAAAATTGAAGTTAGTGTACCTTTTTGTTTTCATATATGTTTGATGGTCGACAATCATTTGAAAAGAAGTAGTGCACCTTACTAGTGTTGTAAGTTGTAACTCATGTATTGCATGAGACTCCAGCAACCAAGGCCCCTCCGGCGACTTAATTTGGTGGAGCAGACGCGGGATAAGGATAATTTACTTTCTCGTACGAAGAATTATTCTAGTGTTATGGAGGTATGGTGTGTTAAATTAGTATCCAGATCATAAACTACTGTTCCTTGAAACGTGCCAAATTAATAAAGTTAACCTGACCACAGGCTACAAGGGAAGCAACATTGAGTATCCTTCGTATGATCCACAGTGCTATACAGAATCAGGTAAATATTTATATTTGTTCTAATTTATTGATGTTTTCCTTTTATGCTATAGTTTGGTAGCTCTTGTTTCCTGTATCTGTTTTAATCTCATTTCAATAAGTAAGCAAATTAGCTCGGTATTTCTGGTTTCTTATCTGTTTTAATCTCAGTAAATAACCAGATTAGCTTCTTTTGAATATAAGCAAAGTAATTGTATTATCTCCTTTCGTACACTTGATAGACCTCCCTGTAATAAAATTATTTTCCATCCCATATTTTCATGTATGCTTGGGTGTGTACTTTAGTTCTGTTTGGTAACTGCCATTTTAATATATATATATATATATATATATATATATATATATAGGTGTGTACTTTAATTCTTTTAGCTAACTGTGCAAATTGTCTTGTTACTGTGTTCACAGCGCTGTTACATAGGTATCCACATTCGGCATATTTTACATTAGTACTGGTACACATAATTGTTTATCAAGGTTTATGTAGGTGCCCCTAACTTTTATGAACTGGCTCTGGATGCAACACTTATTGTGTCGATTCCAATCTTATTTAGTGGACAATGATTAATTGAGCATAGATGTGCTTATTGAGCATGGATGTAGAAGTAACTTTGGTTGTTGTCAAGTAATCTAATCAAGGGATTCAGAACTATTTTGTATTATATACCTTTAAATAGCAGACAAAGTAAAACTAGGAAGAGTTCCGGAACTAAGAACATTCAGAGTAGGCAACATGTATTGATTGTTAAACATCACCCGTACCATCCACTCAAATTTTTGGGTTTATTATTAGCTCTGACTTCACAATTTAGCGACATCATTTGACTGGTCAGTGCACCTTTTATTTCTTTTTTTTTGGGGGAAATAGGAAAATGAGAATGAGGACCCAAACCTTCCATTTCTCGAATGGGTATTCTAAACTTCCTACCTGTGATGAAATGAAAGTACCATTGTCTTGTATTTGATCCTTACTCACGTTTCAGGGTGACGCTTCAAGTTCAAATCCTGGCATTTCTTCTCAGAATCACAGCGACGGCGGTGATACGAAGACTTGAGGCTTGAGGCTTGAGAGCTTATATGACATTACTCTTAGCTTGCTCAGGCAGTATTTCAACTCTTGCTTGTTTTAGCACCCAACAGACTATTTAGCTGTGTAACATGGAAGACAGTGATTTCTGCCGTACAACCTCTGTCCTGCTATGCATTCTTTTTTTTTCCTTTCGAGTTTAAGTATTCATGGCACCTACTGTTTAGCACGTGTGATCTGATTGGCATATTTATCGATTTTACACCCTGAAGCATCTATATCCACAGATGAGTTACGCCAACCTTTGGTTCGAAGATCTGAACCAACTCTTCCCACTATGAACATCTATTGTAGTTTCTTTGGATATAGGAAATTAGATTTCTTTTCCACATCATTGACACGAAGTTAATACATTGTGGCATATATTTATTGCGAAATACAAAGCATATGATTAGGAAAACCAACTGTTCAGATTAAAAAATCACATCATAATTCGCTCCACACACGAGATTAAAAAAACAAAATGTTAAATTAGTTACAAAATAAAAAATAAAATGATGCACTATCAATCTTTCTGAACAGTAAAGTGTTAAACTCACATACTAAGTACTTAAACCAGTATATATTTTGATTCTACATATACCTCCTAGTTAGTTAAATGAGACTTGATCAGAGCTGATGTCAGTTATGTATATTTTTTGAGGTGGTATGCACTATGTACTAACCCCTCGGTGATGAACTTGTGGTGCATCACGAGCTATTGCTACTAAACTCGTGGTGCATCAGTAATGTTGTTGGAGAAATGTTAGTTTATGTGGTACTACTTAGTTATGTCATATTTTTGAGCTGCTTACTTGTCTATGTCATTCTGTTATGTTTGAGTAACCTCACCACTCAATATGGCAACGGGGACACTAACCACTGGTTATTGCTCAACCAAAACCAAGCTTCAAAAAAAAAAAAATTGCTCAACCAAAACCATCCCCGTGTAACAAATTTTTACCCATCCCTATCCCCATTAACTGTCATGGGGATACATTTTCTACCATCCCCACCCCATTGGGTAGCAAATTGCTAACGGTTCCCCATCCCCGACTAAACCAGAAACATTTAGTAAAGTAAAAAGAATGAACATCACTTCCTAGCACTAGCAAGAAAAATAATAGAACAAATACAAAGCAAAATATATGATGGCATCCCATTGAGGAGTCGAGGATGGCAACGGCTGAAGAGAGAAGAGGGGAAAAGTGAGGATGATAAGAGGTTTAGGGGTGATAATGGTTAAGTCTCTATGTGCAAAAGGGGTGACAATGGTTGGCCGGAAAAATGCCAAACCCGGCCAACCAAATATTGGGAGTAAGTTTGTGCACTCACACAGAAAGGGCCAATGCGGCCAACCAAATGGATCATAGAATATGGTCTAAATCATGGACCTGGTGGCCGAGGCTCGCTATTAATTTGGGTTGCAAAGATGTACCAAATAGCTGCGAGCAACCAAACACATCCACACAATAATATCAACCTAGCTCAAAAAAGTTGGAAAAGAAATTTGATTTATTTTCCAAAAAAATTGACACGAAATTAATTATTGTGGCATATATTTATTGAGAAATACAAAGCATATGCGGTAGGGAAATCTACCGTACAGATTAAAAAATCACATCATAATTTGATCTATACACTAGAATAAAGAGTAAAAATATGGTGAAATTAGTTATTACAAAATAAAAAGTAAAAAGAGGCGCTATTGATCTACACAAACAGTATTGTGTAAAACTCACATACTATGTACTTGAACAATTATATATTTTGATTATAAGGCAATAAGGAAAACTAAAACTCCATCTACGACTTTTAGTGCGTGTATCATATATAGTATAAAAAAATCATATTACTAACTATATAAAAGCTGAGCGCTTTCGCGAGCTGTGGTTACCCGTGCACTGTTCATCACTGCTCATATGAACAGTGTTGAACAGTGTTCGATTCGCGCCGCCGCCTGGCGATCAGACGGTCCGCGCGTCACCCCGTGACGCTTTTGCAAAAAAAAACCTGACAAACCGAGAAATGGCTCCGCAGCCCACAACTTTCCGCTACGACGGACTAAAGAGTAATTTCAGCAAACATCGGGGGCCTTCCTGCAAAAACGCCCACACAACACCCCTCCTCTCTTCTCTCTCCTGCGCGGCGCCGAGTTCGCCATCGGCCGCCGCGCTCGATGCCGCCGCTGCTGCCTCTCCCTCCTCGCTGGAAATCGCCTGCCGGAACTTCACAAGCGCGCCGCAATCGACTCCGCCGTCGTCGCTGTCCTTCGCCGCGTGTGCACGCCACCGGAGACGCTCCGGTGACACAAAGTCAGCGGCGCCGCCACCTGCAGGCAGCTCGCGACCGTGCGCATCTCACGCGCTCACGCGCGCGTCCCGGCTCGCGGTGGCGCGACGCCGGCGTGGTCGACGCCGCCGCGGCGGATTCCGGCCGTTGGTGACGCGTTGGGCCGAGGAGGTGGGCCGGTTCGTGGGCTGGGCCGCCTGCTGTGCGGCTGGCTCGCCCTTTTTTTGTTCTTTTTTTCCTGTTTTCCCTGTTTTCCAAAACTTTTATAAATTTTTAAATACAACTCCAAATCAACTCAGACCAATTTCCAAAAAATTGTGAAAATAAAAATAGCCATTTCAAATACTTTGTGACTTTTCCAAATTATTTCAAATCTTAATTTTTTTAATAATACACAAAGGCTCATTTGACACCTCTACGTCATTTTGTAAAATATAGATTTCATGATTTTCTTTCGAACTCAAATAAAATTCAGAAATACAATATCAGCACTAGCATTCAATATGACAATACCAATAAAATAATTTGGTACAAAACATCTTATTTAAATAGAGTTTACTAGACCATTTAAATACGATCATCCATTTATGTCATGGGCTTTACAATATCAAAATAAGAATACCACAAATGTAAATATCAATAAATAGCTGGTTTTAGCTTACTTTCCAAATAAATATAATTGAATCAAAGACTAAAATTGAAAACAGAACATGCTTCAAGTAATTTAAAACGCTTTACAGATATTGTTCTAGGGTATTCGAATAATTTCCAAAAAATACTAACTGCTGTAAAATCAGTAACTTTAACTATATCCGTCATGAACATACGAAAAATATATCACAACGATCAAAAAAACGCATGCTGATTATTTACGCCATACGATCAAATTTTAAATTTCGATATTTTAAACTTTCCAATGTCTTCCAAATCTGATCATTTTGCAAACGTAAATTTTAAATTTGGATATTTTAAAATTTCTAACGTCTTCCAAATCTGATCATTTTACAAACGTAAAAAGAAATCGAATCTGAAAAACTTCCCAATTTGAACAAATTATGAAATCTGCACACTCTGAAAATTTGGCCATTTTTCAAGTTTGAATTTTACCACAATAACGCGGCATACAAATTTGAATATTTCAAAATTTTACATGCCTTTCAAATCTAGACAATTTACAAACATGAAAATAATTCAGAGCTAAATAATTTCTACTTTGAACAATTTTCAAACTCCAGATAATTTTAAAACATACGCTCTCTTTGCATTCCAGCGATTCTCAAATTTGCACAGCTTTTAAATGTTTACATTTCTAGATTTGAATTTTACCACACGAGTGCGGCGTCGCCGCGCCAAGAATATGTATTTCACAAATCTCTTTCGAACTCAAATAAAATCCACAAAAATACCAAAAGTAAATGAATTAATAATATCAGTAGATGAATTTCAACAATTCGAATTACAATGGGTGCGGTTACTACGTAGACAAAATCCAAATTGACTTCTCTAATTTCATGCATTTTATTTTATTAAATTACCAGCAAATGGATGTATCTCCAAAAATTCCTATCCGGAAAAAATGAAAAAATACAACAAATGCTCCGACAAAATAAATACTAATTATTTATGTCAAAAAACAAATATGTTTCAATATTTCGAATTGGTGAATATTGGAAGAAAATCCTAATGCATTTCCTCCTTAAAACAATTTCTACAACATGAAAGTATTTCTATAAATACCCTCACAAAAATAAGTGCTGACTATTTGTGCCATACAATCAAAATTCAAATTTACATAATTCAAAATCTTAAATATCTTCGAAAGCTACTCATTTTCCGAACCAAAAATATTTCGAACCTGAAGAACACCCCAACTTGAAAAATTTCCAAAATCTAAACAACAATTATATTTGAGCATTCCAACTCAAATTACAAATTTGAACATTCCAAAATTTTATATGACTTTCAAATCTAATCATTTAATAAACACTAAAAGAATTCACATTTGAATATATTCTAAATTGTACAGTTTTTAAAATCTATTTGATCACAAACATCACAAAAAAAAATCCTAATAAATTATACCAAAATGAAAACAAATTTAGGCATCTCAATTTGGTAAAAAAATAGAAAAATTCTATATACACTTGCTCCAATTATATGGAGTTGAATTTTTTTTAAAAAATCTCTAGCTATGGAATCCAAATGAATAAATGTGCATCTTCACCCATTATGGAATTTAAGCAAAATATTGGCAAAAAACTAAATTAACTTTCTCTAAATATGAAATTCAGATGCAATTCCTTGAATTATATATTCACTTTACTATATGCTCATACAGTGCACATCTTCTGATTACGAAACTAAATTAATTATTTATACCAACATACAAACATAATCAAACATTCAAATTTGCCAAGTATTCGAAATTACCATAGCATTTCTAAAAAAATTAAATTGGTCAACATTTGGATATAACTCAAATACATTTTCTCTAATTACATTTAAAAATTCATGGCAACATAGAAACATATTTAAATACTTCAATTTGCTAAATATTTGGACATTCTCTAAACTATATAACAAATGCTCAGAAAAATCAACGCTAACTATGTATGGCAAAACACAAAACATATTTACACAATTCAAAATAGTCAATATTTAGATGCAATATTAATGAACTTTCCCGAATTGTGGACTCGAATCCAAAAAAAAATGCATTACCACTAACTATGTACTCAAATTACATATTATTTGGAAAATAGAAGTATATTTCGATATTTCAAATTGCTAGAATATTAGAGGTACTACAAAATATATCTACATACTCACAAAAATAAACGATACTTATTAATGCCAAAATACAAACCTATTTAAACAATTCAAAATTATAAAAAAATACAAACTAACACAATTGCGGCGTCACGCCGCCGCGCGAAATTCCACTAGTAACTAACCGAGACATAGTTCCTAGTTTGCACCATCTATATCACTGCATTTATAAAGTATAAAGCCCAAGAAAAGGCAAATGAACCGAGCCAATCCACAAGCACCCATCCCTCTCCTCCACTTCGCTAATGAACGCGAACATCTTCCTCGCTGCACCATGGACAACAACCTCCTCCATTATCTTTCCCTCCTCACTTACCCTCAGAGCGATCACGTGACGCCCGAAACGGCTCAGCAAAGCCATGGCCCGCTGCACGCGTCGAGGGGGAAGCTTCATGACCAACCTCCTCAACCACGGGTAAGTGGTGGACAACTCGGCGACCTTGCCTCGCTTTCCATGGAGGCCGACCCAGAAGCCGCCTCTCGGGCTCGCCTTGATGTTGTCCGGGAACCCCGGTAGCTGCACGAGTTCCTCGAGGGTTGATACCTTGGCTGTCTTGAGCCAGTACCTGTGGATCTTGCCAGTTGTGGTCTCGGCGAGGAGAAGGTGGGATCCGTCTTCGCTCAGGAGAATGCCATTAGGGAACGCCAGGCCGTCGACCAAGACTTCCACCTCGTTGGTGTTGGGGTCATATTTGAGCAATTTTCCGGTGGCGTCACCGGATATGACAATGTTTAGAAACTCCCTGCGAGATGGAATCCAAGCCTCACCTCGTTAGATTAGCACAAATAATCGATGAATGCAGATGGCGTTAGTTACCTTCTCTGGAAACTTGTGCTGGTCTCGGTGAAGTAGACGACTCCAGTCTCGTGGTCGATCTCGACGCCGTTGGCGAAGCTGAATGGGCTTCTGGCCTGTTGAGGTCCAAGCGGCCTGGACACGTTGTCACCTGGGCTGACTACTCTCATCCCGAAGTAAGCATCTGCAACGTACAAGTCCCCTGTCTTATTGTTGAACTTGAGGCCCAGTGGGCGTCCACACTCGTGCTCCTTCATCGGGTCTTGCGATCCTCTGCAACCGTCCAGCCTGCAGTTCACACAATTGATCAGTTTTAGTCAAAGATGCTAGTTGTATTAGGGATAAATCGATCATACTCGTTGCCTTAGTCTGTACTGATGCAAAAGGAAGAGTGATAAGGGTTACTGAACGAGGTGTGACAACACTAATTCTTTTTCTCTAGCCCGATGAACTTTGCTTACTTAGTGCAGCATAAGCAGCAGAAATAAATGAATTCCCTAATCAATCCGTCAAGATTTTGCTAGCATATTTTGTCACGATCAAAAACTTGAAGCACGGAACACAAGTGCTGAACTGTTGATCCAGCGCCGCGTCCACGACAGGGATCACTCCAGCACGCCCCCCTCCCCTCCCTTACACCCGCCATACGCCGTCGCGTGAGCCCAGCAAGAGGATCGCCGCCACGTTGATGAGGAGTCGTGGCCAAGACAGCTAGTGCTCAAGTTTCGGGCTAGGCAATAGTGTATGGACGTGAATTCTCTTCAGTAATGCATATGTGCTCAGCAATCACAGTTTCAGGTTGGCTTCATACTAATGGCGTTCTTGTCTGACGGTTGCAACTGAAGAAATAGGCTTTCGGCCCCGCTATATTAATATAGCAACCACACCCGATACAAGTTTGAGGCCACTGCTGGGGCAAACAGCACAATCAAGCCCAAAAGAAAAGAAAGAGAAAAAAAAAGAGAAAACAATGCCGATGTCGGCGGATCAACGAAAACGAAAATGACTCGCAACCGCTGCGTCCTCTCCGGAGAATTCCCACCACGAACCCATCACTCCGAATCACCGCGTACCAAGCAGCACCTCCAAGAAGGAAAGCGACGACGACGACGCTGCTGCCCGGACTGGTCCTAAGGTTTCCCCCAGTACGCTACAGGTAGTGGGGAAGAGGTACACCCGACGCCCTTCAGGAAGGAACAACGACACTCACAAGCATCATTGCGTCGGTGTCAAGACGACAGAGATTTCTCCCGACCTCCAAAAAACCACATCGCCGGACAATCCGCAGCGCTCCACCCATCTTGCCACCCACCAACATACGCCACCACGGAATTGAAGTCACCATCGTCGTATCACCATGACAAGCACTGCGCGGCCGACCGAACTGAGAAGAACCCGCCGTAGACAAGGAGCGGCAGTACCACATCCACGCTGGAGGGGACAGCCTCCACCGCCATAGATGGTAACCGACCGGACGCAGCAGGCAAGAGCACACTAGGCCAAGTGGAGCCGGAGGGCGGCAGCAGCATAGCCACCTGGAGGACATCCTCCACCGCAATCGGCGGGTGCCGACCGGACGCGGCAGCAGAGACACACCAGGCCGGGCAGGCCCGGCCGGGCCCTGGACGGGCCCGTGAAGTCTCCGCCGCCACGCTGCTACACATAGGCTACTGCCGCTGCTACCCTCTAGTTCGACCAAAGGCCCGGTCGGACCCAGACGGGTCCGCAAAGCTCCCGCCACCACGCTGCAGAAGGTGCGGCGTTGTCGCCGCCACTCCCGTCAAGCTATGTGCCTCAGTCAAATCAGGAAGCCGGGTCGAACCTGACCCGCGTTGACCCAGATCTGGGCCTGCAGGGCCCTGGCCGAAGCTGGCCATCCGCACCACCAACGGCGGCGCCGCCGCCGTCCTCACCATCCGCAGCGCAGGAGAGCCCGTCGCCATCGAGCCGGACCGCCGCCGCCTGTAAGCACCGCCCGGCACCACGTCGCCCCGCGCGAGGAGGATACCGAGGGGGGAGAAGCTGGGGGCCGCCAGCGCCAGCGCCGCCCGGGACAGGCCCGCCGACGTACGCTGGCGACGGCGGAGGAGAGGAGGTGGGGGAAGAGCGCGGGGGAGTGGGCCGGCGGCGCGGCTGGTCGCCCGCGCGGGGGGCGACCAGTCGCGAGAGGAGCAAGCGTCAAAGATTCCCTATCATCGCCGAAGCATTCTCGACGGTTGCAACTAACCTGAAAATTATAGGTTGTCGATCTGCTATCTGTCCCCCAATTCTCAACTCGAATGCGACCTCTCAAAAAAAAACATGGAATACGACGTATCGGACAACACTACATACTGGTCTTGCTAAATCCATTCACTTATAGGGCCTGATTTGAAGTTCCCTAGCTGCCTGAAAACCACCCACACATGATTGAACCTAAAACATAGTATAGTTTTTTATTTTTCCCACGAAAAAGAATGATCACAAATGTGTGAACATGAGAATTTGAACATATATAGGCGGTGGGGTTATACATCCACTCTCTGAAATTTTAGTCCGCTAATTTTTTTAGGTTGAGTATATGCTCCCTCCTTCCATATATATAAGGCCCATGCATCTCCAAAGCCTCTAATGACAAGTAAAAAATAATAATCCTCACCGTGATAGTGATCCATCTGGTCATCTTATAGCTAAGATAAAGAAAGAGACACACCTTTGGATACTCGTCAGTGTTAAGCGCCTGCGTCAAATCATGCCAAAAGAGTAAGCTCGGTTGTTATGTTACTTCTATCTTTCTGTCAAACTCTTTCTTAATTAATAGATTGTGTTAAGAAGTTTTCTCCGTTTCAAAAGAATTAACCCTCAGTTTAAATATGTCACTCCTGAAAATTATTTGCTTGGTTCCGCCAAATTCCCCTCATGCCCTAGGCTAGTTAAGTCGCTTGCATCTAACAAGAATGAAAACAATCAACTTACAATATAACAAACGACTCAAATTTGTGGAGGGTGGGCCGGGGCGTAATTGTTTTTTGTCCCAAACAATTTTCTATAACATCGTCCCTCATTTTTCAAATCAAACAAGTTTGATCCTAAGTAGTTTTCTCGCTAGCGTCGCATGAATTTTGACCTCACTTGCTGCTTGGCCCTTCACGTCAACTTCTTCTTCACATCCTAGTTATGTGTTCATACTCAGTGCTGCTCTTTCTGCTGCTCTTTCTCCTTTGCTTCATGTGAGTTTTGCAAGTCATGTGTCAAGATGACAAGTTTATAAGTGCCAGCAGGAATGAGCACGTGACACGAGGAGTGAAAAAACACGTCACATGAGGAAGAATATATCTATTTATCATGTAAGGCACCAAATTTGTCCGGTTAAGGAAGATGGAAAAGTAAGTGACTATATGAAACTGTGAACTGTTAAGGGAACAGCGACTTATCTTGGTTCAATATAAATGTATATTTTTAATTTAAGGGTATGATAAATTTGTTTTCTGATTAGAAAGCAAAATTTAAATTTGTAAGAGGTACATTTCTGTGTGGATCAACGTTAGCCACCTCCGAGCTCCTAAAAATTAAAATCACCAGTTCCTTACAAAAATCACTAGGAGCTAGTTCTTCCCCTTCTAAAAGGGGTGTCGAATTTGTGAAAGAGGATTTCTGGCAATTTATATTGTCAAAAATATGTTGGGGAATAAAATGGACAAGAAATTCATGAGTGATGTGTAACTGACTTTGTGGAGAAAGACATATTTTCAATTATAACCAAGGGTGATGATTTATCGCTTAAAGTAAGTAAGTAAAAAATCAAGGACGGAATTGTGAAGTGTGAGTCTCACCCATGTTTATCTTAACAATATTTCTCTCTCGTCTAAATCATTTTACATGCAATTTCTGTGTAGTCTCCCCGCTACAGGAAGTCACAAATGATGCCTTGTCCGTTCCGAGAAAAAACAAATGAGGCTTGTCGCGATATCTAACTGTATGTCGTGCCTTTACCTACTACTCCCTCCGTTTTTTAATATAAGATGTTTTAGCATTTGTCCACATACATATATACATAAATGTATGTAGACATATATTAGTGTGCATATTCACTCACTTTAGTATGTATCTAGACAACATGTGCAACACCTAAAACATCTTATATTAAAAAATGGAGGGAGTACTTCACTGCAATTTTTCATTGCATAGCTCTACTCGCCGAAAAAACTTGAATAGCTCTACAATAATTGCATTCATTGCCAGATTTTCCTAGATTCTCCCCTGAACACCTACGATCTCAGACTAGACTTGATAGATGGTCACCATCCCAATCTTGATTATGGGAATGTTGATTCAGATGCATGAAATGCGTAAAAAGATGTCTGAGATTTTCTTTAAAAAATAATGACATCGTCTTCGTAGTAGAAAATCACATAATTCATCCAGCTATGGGGTCTATCCTGCTCAATTGTGAATACAAAAATCTGGATCCGATCAGCGGTTTGCCACGGGTGTTGGAGAAGGACGGGAAAGATAGCTATGTGAGACGGTGACTAACTTTTGCCTTTTGGAGAAGCGACGGGAAGATAACAGTGCAACATTTGGTTGCTTATACGCGCGTGGAGCCATCGACAATTCTGCGTCCGGCGGTTAGCGCGGCAAAGCAGCCATACCGTGACGGTGACATTACCAAGCGATTTAGCTCCATTAGAGTACGTACGGTACGGTGACCCCATGTCACTTCTCCATCGAGCGGATGATGTTACGCCTAATCGCACCATTAATCGATGACACCCTGATTAATATAGATCGAGGACTAAATTAACAAAGCGCCGTCAATGATATGCAAGCTCGAAACATGCAACAGATTGGTTGCTCGATCTACACTGATCGACCATGCATGCAGCGCACAAAGCAGTATGTGTATATGGAATTGTGGGAGGAAGAAGAAGACAGAGATAGAGAGGGAGAAAGCAGCTTACAGCTCTGGCGCGGCGGCGGAGGAGTGCTCGACCCAGCGGCGCTCCGCCGGCAGCCACCTGATGACCCTCCCGTCCGACACGCCCGCGTAGGGCCCCTCGCCGTTGACGCCGAACGCCACGCTCTCCGGCCCCGCCGCGCCGCCGTCCACGGGGATCAGCTCCACGTCGCTTATCTCCAAAACCGTCGGCCCGTCGCCGGCGCGCCGCCTGTCCAGCGTCGACGATGACAGGAGCACCGCCGCTGTGACGACCGCGAGCGCCACGAGCTTGGCGTTGACGATCATGGTCGGAACCCAGGAGATGATGGATGGATGGAACGGACTATATATGTTACCGGAGATCGCACGGCGGCGCGGGGTATATATGGTCCTGGAAGGCTGGTTTGAACAAAATTGAGGAGACATGGAGAGAAGGGATATGGTAGGAGACCTGGAGTCCTTCGCGCGGTGCGTCTGTCGTGTTGTAGTCGTCTCAACGTGTCTCGCCGTCTTTGGCGGTTGGAACGGACGGTGCCCATAGCCGAGACAATCTCGGGAGAATTGGTTCTGTACCATTAAAAGATCTCATCTTTAGGAAAAGGTACCATCAAAAGATTTGGCTTTAGGAAAATACCATTGAAAGTTCACAACGTTATCAATTTCTACCATTCCGTCAGTTTCTCCGTTGATTGAGCTCAACTTCCCTCACATGGACCATAGACCATAGTAGCCGGAGGTGAAGAAGAACGGTGCCCACCATTCGCTTTAGTTGCCAGCCCTGGATTTGGTGAAGGACATAGGGTAGGAGCGCTCGCGTCTTGGTGGCTGTCGAACGGTGGTGGACAAGAAGGGGAAGCTCCGGCCGCGCGAGAACCGGATAACGCCATGGGTTCGCCGCCATCCCAGGGACCGTGGCGGACAAGCGCCGGTCACCGCGTCGTCGCGCAGCTCTCGACGCCCTGCCGCCAGCGACGAAGAGGGGGAACACGGGCAGTCCGGTGTTCTTCGAGAAGCTGTTGACTCGATGCGCTGCTGCCCGGCGCCAACAAGCAAGGACACCGGCAGCGGGGCGTTCTTCGAGAAGCTGCGGACTCGACGCGCAGCCTCACAGCGCCGACCAAGGGGGGCACGGGCAGCGCAGCGTTCTTCGAGAAGGCGGCGCGTTAAGCGCTGGTGTGTTCGTTCTACAAGAAGCCGGCGCATAAATTCGTCGAGAGACCGGCGCCAATGGTGCGGCTGAGGGTGCACGCCGAGGGGAGCGCCGCCGAGCGGCCGTGAGCCGGATGTTGGGACAACGGCTGATCGAACATTAGGTCGCTATCCTAGCGCCTGTTTCAGTGTCTCATGGACAGCACGAGCAGAGGAGAACTCCCAGGAGTTGGGGAGATGGGACTATGGGAGGAAGAAGATAGAGTTAGGCAAGATGGGAGGAAGAAGATGGAGTTGGGCAAGAAATCAAGTGTTCGATACGACGGTTCAGCTCAGTTAATGTGGAGTTCACGACGATGGTAGAAAATGATAGCGGAGATATTTTCCTAAAGCCAAATCTTTTGATGGTATTTTCCTAAAGATGGGATTTTTTAATGGTACAGAACCAATTCTCCCGACAATCTTTTTGCGGCGCGCACGTAATTTCTACCCGGAGGCCGCCTTCCTGCAATCCAACAGCACCTGCAACTCGGCTAGGTTTTTTCAGCCCATGGGCCGCAGCGCGTCAGTTATTAATAGGCATTATGCTAGGGAGAGACACGGGAGTTGATATACAGCGCCCGTTAGCGGAGCTGGCGCCTCGTGCCGCCTGAAGAAAAGGCGAAGCGGGCCGGCCCATTAGCCCCCGATCGGTCAGGAAGTGACAATCCGTCCGGATAAACAAACGACTTCTGCGCACCTTCACGTGAGACGGTGAAATCCTTTCCTTTTTCTATCCGCCAAATGCACATGCACATGAGACAAAATGGGGCGGGACCCACCCACATGCAAACCTTTCCTCCTTATTCTCTCTCATCCATTTCCTTTCTTTTCGTTCTGTGTACTTTTTTTGGCTAAATACCTGCTACTTTCTTGAATCCATAAATTCAAATTTGGAACCATTTTTAAAATTGAAACCATTTTAAATTCGGAACCATTTTTAAAATGGAACCATTTTTAAATTTGGAACAATTTTCAAAATGAACCATTTTTTAGTTTGGAACCATTTTTAATTTGGAACCATTTTCAAAATGGGACCATTTGAAAATTTGGAACCATTTTTAAAATGGAACCATTTTTAAAAATGAACAATTTTCAAATTTAAACCATTTTAAATTTGGAACCATTTTAAATTCAAACCCTTTTTAAATTTGCAACCATTTTAAAAAACGGAACCATTTTAAAATTTGGAACCATTTTCAAAATGGAACCATTTTTAAAATGAACAATTTTCAAATTTGGAACCATTTTTAATTTGGAACCATTTTAAATTCGGAACCATTTTTAAATTTGGAACCATTTTCAAAATAACCATTTTAAAATTTGGAACCGTTTTAAAAAATGAAACAATTTTCAAATATGGAACCATTTTCAAAATGGAACCATTTTTTAATTTGGAAATATTTTCAAAATGGAACCATTTTAAAATTTGGAACCATTTTCAAATGAAACCTTTTTAAATTTGGAACCATTTTTAATTTGGAACCATTTTCAAAAATAACCGTTTTAAAAAATGAACAATTTTAAAATTGGGAACCATTTAAAAATGGAACCATTTTCAAATTTTAAAATAGTTCCAATTTTAAAAGAAACGAAAACAAAACAGAAAAGAAAAAACAAAAACAAAAAACGAAAACAGAAAAAGAAACGAAAAAGGAAACGAAAAACAAAAAAAAAAAAAAAACAAAAAAAAAATAAGAAAACGAAAAAGAAAAAAAAAAAGAAAAGAGAAGAGAAGAAAAGAAAAAGGAAAGAGTGCGTACCTAATTGGGCCGGCCCGAAAACAGCTCTTCAGCGGCGCTAGCCCTATGCGGCGCTAACGGGCGCCGCATAGGGTTTGCCGAGAGAAACATAAGCAGACAAATCCTATTTGCTGCCCGCTATACTCCCTCCAGTCCGTAAAAAGTGTCGCGAGAATACATGCTAGGCAGCACAATTGGCATGTACAAACCTCCGACGTTCCTTTCGGATCGATGTAGTATTTTATTTTATGTATTTTTTTCCTTCATATTTTTATTTTATGTTTCTCTTCATTTTCCTTTTTTCTATTTTTATTTTTAGAATGGCCATGCCATAAAAATCATGGTTATTAAAATCGTGAATGGTTCAAAATAATATTTACGATTTTTAAAAAATGTTCATGTGTTTGAACAAAATTGTTCAGAGTTTTACAAAAAATCGCAAAGTTAAAAAATAATTACACATGACAAAAAAAAATTTAACGATTCGAAAAAAAGTTCATGAGGTTCTAGAAAATTTTCATGGATTCTTTTTTGCACCATTGATCTAAGATTTTATAAATAAGTAGATACATCATAATTTTTTTTAAAGTAAAAAAATATATTTTATTCGGCCATATTTTGAAATGGCCCATGAAGCCAGCCTTTTAGGCGGCACCGGCGAGAGGAACCACGGCAGAGGATATAGCAGACAGTAGTGCAAACTCTATTTCCTGCAATAGGACGGGAAATAGAGGGAGCTACGCCCCATCTCGCCGGTGGGCCAGCCCAACAAGTTAGGGGTGACATTTTTATTACAAAAATGTAGCAAAGGGGTTTAGAATTTTACCACTGTAGCATGAAACAATCCGGTGAAGAATTTATTCATGCAAAAATGTCAGTTTTTTTAATAAAAAAAATCCAACGGAAGGAAAAAGTAAAAATTACATGTACACACAATAAGAAACCAATTAATGTTACGTGACATCATCTGATTTATAGTTGTTTTATAGACAAAAAATATGTTTTTAGCCCAAACTATATGCCCGATTCTCAACCTGTTGTAACTGTTTGCTTCATATCAACGAGGGGTCCAAACTAGATATCATATGAGCACAAACTTTTTTCGAGCACAACTTTTTTCGAGCTCTTTTGTTACTAAGACAGTAACATGCATTTTGCCAACCTTTTTTATAGCAAATTATTGGTTGATTACTTCAATAATATTGTCCTACCAATTTTATATATCTTTGGTTGGCAACTTTGAAGTCGAGCAAAAACATCTAAATTTATTAACATGGTGTATAGTTTTGAATACCTCATCAAAATCAAGCCGCTACAAGAGCGTATGGCATATTTCTACGGCTAGGTGGGACGATGCATCATAAAAGTGCTTTCGAAATTGTTTTCCACATGGTGAATGGAGTTCATCAAGATCGAGCCGCTACAAAAGCGTATGGCATATTGCACGTGAGTGAATGAACCAGGGCGCACTTGGCGCGGGATCAGTTCGGGACTTCTTTTTTTTTCCTTTCCCTTTTATAAATGTTTTTTAATATATTTTTTCCTCTACCGCCAGGACGTATATTTTTGAAACGAAGGCAAAACTTTGTCTTTTCCATTAATTAAGAAGAAAGTTGTCCAGTTAACTCATGGGAAAACTGGGCGAAAATCAATACGACAAGTGCCAAACCCACCCAAACACCAACACGCCTAGGGCCAAGCCCAAACACACCGACTAAACAACGGATGCCACACTCATCGAGACAAGCCAACAACGCATGCCGAAGAGAAGACGTGGTGACTACTATGGGAGGAGCAAGCACGTTACACTTGAACTTAGGTCAAGAAATCGAATCTCAAGGAGAACTGCGCCAAAGTGACCTCGTCGCCCACAAGACACAAGGTTGATGCCCTCAACACTACCAAACTTTCGGGTTCGCCGCCCCGACATCCAGCTGCGTAGACCGACAACACCAACTTTCAAGTATAGTAGTTTTTGAAAGTTTGTGAAACCTATCAACATGTGATATTTTTTCGAAGATCTCGACGCACTGGACACAACTTTTCATAATTCTGACGAAGGGTTCTAAAGATATTTCATTTCAAATTTTGAATCTCGAAAAAATGTATAATATACCACTCATCCCGCTTCGGAAGAAAATTCCCAGCAAAACTCTTTAATTGTGACACTTGTCAAGCATGGAACACCCACGTATCATAAAATAGAGGAAACTGGAAATCGTCACAATAATCACCCGTTTTCTAGCGAAAAGTCGTTTTGGCTCCACGAGTGATATGTTTATTTTAAAATTTTAAACCTATAATTACAACTTTAAAAATTCTGAAACAAAAAATCTAGATGTAGTCAATGATGCATCCTACAAATATGTAACATCACAATGCTATTGTTTTTGTATTATGGGCTGCAAAAATATGACAGTATATTGTATATTTTGAAGATTTAAAAGTGTGTATACTCACATTCACACATTGTTTTTCATTTTTGTGTAGCTCGGAATATAACGTATTTTAAATCGATATATTTCATGTTCATGAAATACATTATTGACAACATGCAGGATTTTATTTTTCAGAATTTCAAAAACGTGTAAACATGGATTTTGATTTTTTTTAAATAAAATAAAGGAGCACTGGTTACCGGGAAGCCAAGCACTCGTTTTCTAATGATTACGTAAAGATATACTCAGTCCATTCCAAATTAGTTGACGTAGATTAGATATATCTGTATTTAGACAAATCTATGTCAACTAAATTGGTGGCAGGAAGAGTATAAAAGAAAAACTATTAATGGGCCGTGCCAGATAGGAAAATGGACTAAAACACTTCATGTGTCAAGTCACCCCCATCTTAATTGGGCCCATCAGGTCACCCTCAATGCACCGGCCCAACGTGTGCGCATGCACGGGCATAGTACTTATTACTAGCTAGTGGAGTACCACCACTCAAAAAAAAAAAAACTAGTGGAGTACCATCTCTGATCTCTCTCTCAAAAAAAAAAAAAACTAGTGGGTACCTACAGTAGAAAAACAACCTACCTGGAGCGCTAGTTCTTTGAACGAAACAAAGGAACACGCACGCCCGGGCTGATTCGTTCGTGGCCTCGGCATGTTTCCTCTATCTTTCATATCTTCAGAAGCATCTCCATCAGCACCCACAAAGCAACCCAAGGCCATTTGGAGGTTCAGATAAAAAAACATTCCCAGCGGTACCTCCATCTCTGTCCGGCGTCTCTGAAAAATTGTCCATCATCCCTGAGCCACCCTCAAGTTTAGAGATCTTCTCGGGTCGCCGGACAACGTTCTGACACGCCCCTGCGAACATGTCACCCGCGGACGACGAGTAATCCACTGGAAGGATTTTATGTGCCAATATGCCGGTGTGCGGATCGAGTGAGTGGACCGAGTGGTCATAGAAAATCCGGTTAGCGGATCTAGTGGGCCTGCGTCCTCAAGAGATCCATTGACGAAATTCTCTGGCTACTCACACACCCTGTACCATGTTTTTTCACCAATAAATTTGATAATCTGGCACTTCTATTTGGGGCGCCGCTAGGGCACCACCCCTCATTGTCCAGCTCCCCAAAACGAATATATTTAAAAGACGTCGGACATATTTCCGGGGATGCCGGTGGAGATGCTCTCACCACACTCAAATCTTCTTGCACCGGGGCACGCCATATGCATGTACGGAGTTGAGAGTCTGCTTAATACAAGTTACATCCAGCTGCCTCGGACCATTATCTGCTACTATTAGCTTCTCGTACCTACCATTGCTTCTTCTTACTTCCATCCAGTACAACACAAAGCCTAGAACGGAAAAGGCATCTAGTGTTGCGATAGCCGCTTGCAAGCAGTGCCCAGTGGTCAGTCAGTGGTGGTGACACACAGGAAGGAAAGGAGACGAGGAGGCATGGGAGGAATGCATTGTATCAGCCAACGTCTTGTATCACCAGATATTCTCAGGAGGCATGCATGATCAAAGCAGAGGCAGCAAGGAAAAGAAGAGTGAGGAAAACAGAAAACAGAAAAGTGATGGCCCGTCTTGATGTGACACCTCCTTACTCCTGGCAGGCCTGCCTATCAGCCATCGATCAGGTCAGGGCCTGCAGCTGCATCTGCACGCTGCTGCGATCGCTGCCCCGTATTATTGGTTCGTTAAGCTAGCAGCGATGCAACATGGGACCTCACCAGCTTTCCGGGGAGCATCACTCTGCTGCTCTCTGCTCCTTGAATAAAGCCCACCACTGGTTCCGCGCGCGCTACTCCGTCTAGGAAAAAAAGGAGAGCGTCCATATACACATGTGCAGCACAAAGAATAAAAAATTGTGGTTTTTGCCCTACTTTTTCTTTAGCCATTGGATTTATTTTGTAACATCTTGTTTCAGTCTTCTTGCCGCTCAGCGTTCACAATACTCCCCTCCTAACATTGTCACTCACTAGCTTCCACGCGTTACCCCTCGCTAGGCGTGGAAACGAATCAGATAGTGTCTTTCCACTTCCGTTTTCATTTTTTTTAAACAAATACACATACAGACATATACAAATGTTATCGATGCGAATGCAAAGCGTATGTAACTCTAATACATATATAAATCGTATGTTTACTCATTCAGGACAAATACAAATATCTTGTAACTTAGCGACAAATGAGGGAAAATAACTACACCGTGCTAGGTTCCATCATAGAAAAACATATTTGCCCACTTGTTAGATTTCTGGGTTGAATAATAGACATACATGGCTAGAATTACTAGAATGGCTAAAGTTATTTTATTCTGCTCCGGACACATCCACTTTTAGACCGACGTTTGCTTCAAAATTCAAAGCCACATTTGTATTTGCTAAATAGACCTATATGTTTCTACATCCATTTTCATTTTATTTCGGATGATGTTTTCACATCCATATGTACTTTTTTGATTACTAGGATATCTAGGATTATCCAGTACCACTTTCCACGCCTAAGCCTCACGCAAGCACATCTACATTTTCTCCATGATGCCTACTATAGGAAACCCCACGATCTCACCAATCCATTTCATCAAGCGCTACCACCTCTAGGGCCCTCCTCGTCGTAATGTCGCATAACCGCTAGCGCTATATGTATGCTCATCTGTCACGGGAAATCGACCGCCATTACCACTGCTTCCTCTTCTTCGATGTTCACGACTACCAGATCCATCCAGTGGATTGTAAGCCAGCACCGATATTGCCACCACCGCGTGCTTAGGTCGTCCTGTCGGCCGATGTAAGATTCGTGGACCCATTCTCCCTATCCCTCTATGATTAGGGTCTTAGGTCAGCCTACAAGTCTAACTGTAACCCTTATGCAGGCAAGGGGCACATAGACGGTGCACTTTCTCATCGAATGATTTTCTAACTATTGGTTTTAAGTCGTGAGCCCATTGTTGATATATTTGCCCACATAGTCCATATGACTCCTTGAACTATCAATATGTGGACAACCGATACCGCTCATCCAATCACCACAACATATTTAAGCTGACGCCTGATCAGTACTTCCTCTAGATACTACCTACAATTGCCGAATCTGAACATTGTTGCACTGCCTTTCTCTGCCTCCTCATGCATCAACAATCAAACATCACGATTACCACAAATATTATTCTTATTTTTTATTGTCATAATAATCGATGTTGATGTATCTACCCTTGGATGATCCTATGACCGAGGGAAGAATGTTGTGGCTCTATTTGTTGTCCCCATCTCCTCCTCTAAGCACATGGTTCGATGGACCTGTGATTCTAGCTAAAACCATTGTGAGGGAGATGATGGCCACGCAGAGGGCTCGTTGAGACCTAGGTGGAGATCATATTATACCTGAGTTTTACGGTAAGAGGTGCAAATTTATACAAATTGAGAAAAATAATTTGCCGAGAAATGTCGGAAAATATAAGAGATCAATAAATTGCATTTATACTTGTACTTGGCATTGTTCAACCATCTTGCATTAGTTAATTATTTTAGTTGACCCCTTTTATTTTCTTTGTATATCTGGATCATATCCATGCTGCCTATTGATAATGGCAGGTCCTTCGATCGTTGACATGCTCAGAACCCCCTAATTTTAAATAAAATACCCATATGGATATGGGGGGATGCTCCATAGACATTTATGTGCATGTGAGCTTTTTTTCTTAATTCACATGTTTTTTATCATGTCATGCATGTATAAATATATATATACACACAGATATATATATATAGCTCAAAACAAGAACACGGCACATCATGGGCGCGTTCTCCTTTTTGTGCACACACGCTCCCCCAGTCGCGTGAAAGATATAAACTAGCTTGACACGTATAAGGGCACGCATGCATGCATGCACGCACGCTTCGTCAACATTTGTTCTTTCCTTCCCCATTCTCTCATCTTTTGTTTGCATGCATGGGCAGAGACAGAGGTCAAAGCAGACGCCCGCGCCTTCAAAGTGATCGCCAAAAGAGTCGGAACACTGCTGCAGGGTGTAGTCGTTTGCTGCCTGCATATAGTATTGTGTATTCTTCTTTCTCCGCTAGTGTCCTGCATGGTTCAACAAAAGAAGCCATGCGCCCCTGCCCGCCAAAGCCTCTACACTACCAACAGCAACAATAAAGTCGACACTGTGTAGCGAGCGCGCATGCATCGCACGTACTACTACTCCTACGTCCATATCGACATGCATATCCAGCAGAGATTACAGAAATATATATGGGCCTGATTGGTAGCCTGCATCAATTTTCCATCTCATCGGGGGCATGCTCTTCAGGGCCATGCTGAGTAAATACACACTTTGATCCATGTTGTGTGGTTTGTTTGATTGACCGCATCGCATCGGCTGGGCAAACAACTCCTCTTTGTTTGGTTACATGTAGATTTTGATTAGCCTCACCTAGTTTCTCATGGGTGAAGTTACCACCTACCATCAGACTTGGACACCTCAACAATGGCGGCATGGCAGCGACGGATCTGGACAAGGAGACGTCATGGCGGCGGCGTAGCTGGACGATGACAACACCACATGACGGCGGCGAAGCTCGACGACGACACTACATGGCGATGGCAGAGTTCGATGAAGACGAGTTAAATCAGAGGTTGAAGAAGACGGTGACACCAAGAACAGTCTAAATACGCATCCTCAGATCTATCCATCTACAAGCATCGAAACGCAAAACTTACAACACGATAGTCGTGCGGAATGACGAGATGAAGCTACTCCTCGAAGAAAATCGCAAACGGTCAACTGTGTGCGACAAGATCTGCAAAATTCGTCCAAAAATGCTTCAAACAAGAATACGAAATTAGGTCCACACGGTTAACGAAAGCTCAAACTGAGTCCCAGAATGGAACCGCAGCATCAAATCACATCATTTTGGTGTTCAGCTTTTTTCGAACCGAGCAATGTATCAAGGATTGGAAGAGGGTAAATGGAAGAGAGAGTGAGGGAAAGCCATGGGGAAGAACGAGGCTGCATGAGCAGCGCTCCTTTTTGCAGCTGCGGGGCATGGCTCCGTGGAAACGGCCGATTCGGCCGTTCCTATCGGGCCTGGCCCGAGGGTGTTTTAATCAGCACGCTGGCCAGATTCCACGGAAACGACAATCAAACAGGCAGTCTGGTTCTGCAGCCAGCGGGCCTGGCTGCATGCTACCAGAAGGGCCCTATATTGCGCGCGAGACAGGCCGGCCGGAAAGAAGGATGGAGTTAGATGTGGCTATAGCTAGACAGCATGCATGCCATTCAATTCGATGGGACGTTGGATCACTGTAAAGATTCTCTCTATCGGCAAGGAAACACTAGTACTATATATATGACGTGCAAGACAAACAAGAGCGGATTGTTACACAAACAAGCGAGCAGAAGACGAATAATCATTAATTTATATGTAAACGGATCGAGAGAGACAAAATAATAATGATGACTCCAAGACTCGTAAACGGACGCGCGTTTGGGCCGCCTTTTGTCTGTTTGGGTCGGCAAACGGACGCACGTCCGGCCCAGGTCCGACCATTTCTGGCCACTGCACCCAACGGGCCGACGCATTGAGTCCGCCCGGCCAGGGTTTTGATCATTGTTTCCCCGGCTAGGGTTTTGATCTATGTTTTTTTACCCGTCTAGGTTTTGAACATAATAAAATCAATCACACCATACAAATAAGACAATCCAAATAGTTTAGCAAATATTTATTACAATCCAAATAATTCAGCAAATAATACAAATTGTTTCACAAATATCAAATTGGTCCACTCATAGTCTTACAAACCAAATAAATAGGAAATCAGTAGTTCATCAAATGGAACTATTGGTTCCCGTAGTGCTGCCACAGATGCTCCACCAAATCATTTTGGAACCGAACATGGGCCACCTTCTCACGAATGTCACGGTGGAAGTCGAGGAACTGAGCAAATGTGGACGGTCCCTGGGGCTCAACCAACTCACCTTAAAACTGCCATGCCTGATCATGCATACTCTGGTCGTGTTTGGAGCCGAACATGGGCCACCTTCTCACGAATGTCACGGTGGAAGTCGAGGAACTGAGCAAATGTGGACGGTCCCTGGGGCTCAACCAACTCACCTTGAAACTGCCATGCCTGATCATGCATACTCTGATCGTGTTCATCCTCCACAATCATTTTGTGCATGATCACACAAGCTGTCATCACCTCCCACAGGGTGTCCTTGTCCCATGTTCTAGCAGGGTGTCGAACAATAGCCCATCGAGACTGGAGGGCACCGAATGCACGCTCCACGTCCTTTCTAGCACTTTCTTGTTCCTTGACAAACCTCTTCTTCTTCTCATCATTTGGATTGGGGATGGTCTTCACAAATGTAGTCCATGTAGGGTAAATGCCATCATCAAGATAGTATGGCTTCTTGTTTTCCCGGCCACTGATCTCAAATGTCACCTCGGGTGCTTGGCCATTGGAGAGCCTGTTAAACACCGGAGATCGCCGAAGCACATTGATGTCATTGTGCGAGCCGGCCATGCCAAAGAACGAGTGCCAAATCCACAAATCTTGTGATGCTACGGCCTTAAGTATGACCGTGCACACCCCAACATGGCCCTTGTACTGCCTGTAACATCCCAAAATTATAATAAGAATTAATAAGACCCAAAATTCAGAACCAACAAAAACTTTTTGAATTATTTCACAAATGATTGTGTTTTCCCTTATATTGTTCTGTTTGACCTTGTGTGACTTGAATGTTTAAGTTGTTTGACTAGGAAATATTAACCTAGTAACTTAACCTAAGTAAAGATATCTATTAAACTTTGGTGATCATGTTATGACAAGAATATATCTCATATATCTTTTCCATTCTTATGTTGGCCAAAGTCTTTTTCAATGATGTTTTATTTTAGCAGCAAATAAAACACCCACTCTTGAGAAGATGAAAGTATTTCCAAAGTTACATGATTATAAAATATGGAGGTCTATCTGTGATCTCCTATCTACTTTTCAAATCTTGATATTTCGCATGAGTATGCAACTCCCATTTCATAAACTCTGGTTTCCACTCCCTTTGAAAATAACACTAGTGGGAAATATATTAACCCACATATTTCCCTTTATCAAACCTTTTGAAAACTATTAAGTTATGAGATGAGATATTTCCTACCCATCATCTTGTCATAATTAAGTGTGATCATTTTCAAGATAGTATTGTTAATTATGGAAATGGTGGTATGATTTATTCTTGTGGTTTGAATTGTGTGGTCTTGATTGTTATGTGAATATTGTTGTGCTGTTGCTATTGTTGTGCTATTGATATTGTGTGTTGATTGCTTGTGAGGATAATTCCTCAGTGGTGTTAATACTAAAATTAGAACACACTTGGCAGCAAATTGGGAGTGTGACTTGAATAAAAACAAATCCTCTAAAATTATTCAAACCTAAGTTAAAGTCCTAAATTAATGGAAATGATCTTATTGAAATTCCCTCTCTATCTATTCCTCTATTCTATGAAAACAATTATATTTTCTTTATCAAGATTCTAGGAGTGAGATGAACAAATAATCATCCCTACTTCATATCACTCCCTCCTCAAGTAAACCTACTCTTCGATTTAAAACAAACCCCTCAACTCAATTATCAAAAAGGAAATGAAGGTCTTGAGTTAAAAATGATCTTCAGAAATAATTTCCCTCCCTAAATTCTCTATTTCCTCCAAACAAATATTCCCTCTATGAAAATATAAATTATTTTGAAGCTACCTTATTTGTCAAGGAAGTTCCAAAGTTCGACACAATATTTTATCACTGGTTTTAAAATACTAAAGAATGTTAATTCAGTTTTTGCCAAAATGACATATTTAAACTCTATGAACAAATATTGCTCAAAACATTTTCTTTTCAAAAACCAATTTTTGTGGAGCTTCCACATGTATATGGGAGGCTACCTGAATTTTCTCGGAATTTTGTAAAATGTTTTAATACCCCAAATAAATCCTTAAAACTCCACTGGTTTTGAAAAGGAAATAAAAGAAAGAGAAAAGGACCTAGTTGTGATTGCAAAAAGAATTGCAGGGGCCTTTTTGCAAAAGCTTCGTTGACCTCCTGTAGCTCCAATGCCGCACGGCATGGACGCCGTGCTCCTCACGCCGTGGTCGCCGATCGAGCACTCCACCGTGGCCCCCTCCCTCCTTGCTGCGGAGGAGATAAGACCCCCCATGCCACTCCTCTGCCCCCGTGCTCCCTCACTCGCTCACTCTTCCTCTCCCTCTCCATTTGTTTTCTCTCCACGAACCGAAAACCAGCTCCAGCTCGCAGTCGCTGCCACCATCGATTGAAGCTTCCCCGGCCAAATCCAAGCGCACCAGAAGGTTCCCCGCGTCACCCTCTTCAACCTCGTCCAAGGAATCGCGGAGGAGAACAAGGAATCGTCCCCGTCGAGCTATCCCTTCCGCTCCGGCCGCCGATGTGTTGAGCAAGCTCACGGGTGGTGCAATCCACCATTTCCCGCCATTGTTGTGCCTCTGTGCTCCCCGTCTTCTGCTCTCTCTCATGCCCTCCTTCATTTGCCCAGGGATCGCCGGAGCCGTCGCCGCCGTCATCATCGTGCTTCCCTGCCGCGTCTCGTCACCTCTGCGTGTCGAGGAAGAAGGAGAGGCCCCGTACCCCTTCGCTCGTGCGTGTGGGCCGCTGGATGGGCCGGCCCAGCACTGCGTTGCCTGGACCCAGCCAGATCCAGCCCACCGACCTTTTTGTTTAGGTTGTTTATTTATCTTCTTGTAGATCTGTTTCTGGTCCTCTAGTTTAAATCATTTTAAAATAGTTTAAATGCAATGTTGACCAAACCAAAAATCACACAAGTATCCTAATGAGTTTGGAGTCATGTCTAACTTACAGATCTGAAAAATATTAAATTGTGTGACCATGGTAATTACTGAACTGCCACTGGTCAAAATCACCCTTTTTGGTATAGATTGAGCTAGGATGATCTAAAATTTATGAATCCAATTGTTTTGGAAAGCTCTTCACATTACCTTTCAATAGAAATTGGTCTCATGTGTTTTGGATGCTTAGAACAAAAGTTGCATGCATTTCTAGTTTAGGCCAGCAAGCACTTTGTGCATTTTTAATAAATTATGTAGATAACATTTTGGACCAAACTCAATTGGAATAGTTTCTAATAGCAACAGAGAACACAAATATAAATTTGCATGGTTGTTTGATTGACAGAACTCTCTAGGTGTAATATTTAGTAAAAGTGAAGTTTCTGCCTCTATTTAGAAGAAAAGAATCTAAATGCCTTGTTTACCAAATTGTGTTTTATGATTGTTAATGATTGTTTGGTACTGTTGCTGGCATGTTATTATTGTTTAACATGTTAAGATATGTTAGTACTGTTAGTGGCATGTGCTATGCTTGTTTATCTTGTTGTTAAATTAGTTTTGTGTGAATACATTTTTAAATGTTGGCTAGAATAAATCTTATAAAAAGTATCTTTAATACTAAATAACTCCATATCTCAAGATCTAGAAATCCAAATAAATCAAACTCAAGTGTTCTGGAAAACTTATGAAATTATTTAACTCACTGAAGTGGTTTCATCTCATTTAGATTAATATTAAAAATGTGATATTTAAAATACCACAGAAGGTTTAAATTCTAAACTTGTTTGTTTCTAATACTCAAATAGTCCAAATGATGCCAATCCAATTTTGTTAGCTTAGTACTGTGATAACTTAGCTCCCCTAATTTTGGTAGAATTAATTGAGCATTATTAATTAATTAGCATTAGATTAAAGTTTAGAAAACCTTTCTGGACTAAAACAATTATAGAAAAATAATGGTTAATCCAAATGAGTTAGGACCAATTTTGTTAGATCACATTTAATCAATGTTAGTTACCCCTAAAAGGATTTAATTTTTGGATAACATTAACTTGAGTTGTAGCAAAAACTTGATTAATTAGTTTCTGTAATAAAACAATTGTGTAGAGAGTTTAATAACTCCAAATGAATCAAACCCAATTGTGTTGTCTTCTACACATCAGTAGCTTTCTGTAGAATTTTAGTTCATATTTTTGTGATCAACAGAACCCAAGTTGTGTAATTAAACTTGAATAACTAGGTTCTGCCCTATTTAAGACATCACTAAATAGTAGATAATTAAATGGAAATAAAAGTGTGTTGCCTTGTGTGTGCAGTAGCTAGGTATGATGTTTATGAGTGTTATGTTGTGATGTCTTGCGTGTTTGGATTAATTTCTTGTTTGCATCTAGATAAGTGTGGTGATTGCTAAACTTGTTTGTTAAATAATAATGTTCCCTCATGATTGTTGTTTGTTAGTATGGCTTGATGATTGTTGCTTGATTAAATGAGTGCTATGTTTTGGTATGATTCCTTGTTGGTATCCCACGTGTGAGTTGGTTTGCTTATTGTGTGTTGTTTTATTTTCATGTTTGCGACGCTAGACATTAACGCTACCGGAGTGGTCTTTGGAGAGGATTTATCGAAGAATGATGGGAGTTTATTTATTTGATCAGTAAAGAAGAAGTCCAGGAGCATTATGCTGAAACCAGGCAAGCTACTTCACTGAGCTTGCATCTATATACATCTATTTTGATTCACATGTTTTACGTATAAGAAGCATAAGTGATTTACGTGGTGTTTGCCACTAAAGTTATGATTTTGAAAACCCTTTTACAAAATACAGGTACATTATTGAGACACCCGATATAGAGGTGTTAGTAGTGTGCAGTAATTTCTAAATGTATTTGTTTTTACTCAAAAGCCTTTTATAAAAATCTTTTGGTGAGATTACGATCCACCCAAGTTTTGGTTAAAAGTATTTTGCTATGAAAATTGGAAATGATTTTGAAAGCCTTTTCAAAAGTATATGAAAAACTATTTTGCCACCCTATGTAGAAGTATCAGTTTGTTTATATAAAACTATAGGATGGGAAAAACATTGATTATTCAAAACTCCTTTTTCGAATCCGTGGATAAAATATGGTATACCGGGATGTCGGTATGGAAGTGGAGAAATGGAGTATGGTGATGTTTATGAAAAATGCACATTGTGTCTTTGTACTATGACTACCAGCCGATAACCTGTGCGACCACATTTACCCACATATGGGAAAGGGCGTAGTCATATAATTTGCTCGTGTTAGTACTGGATGCCTCAATAACGAGGATAACCTCGTTCCATGAGGGGATGGTCTGAGGACCTACCCCCTGACCTGGGTCCTCTTAAGTGAAGTCTACCGGAAGCCGGTATGAGTGTATTGGAGAAAGAGGATTGAAGGGCTCCCTTGGGTCCGCCGGGCAGAACTACGAGTCCTCACACTTAGTTTCTGAGGATTTAAGTGTCGATGGAAAGTGTCGTAGAGGCAGGGTCCTATACTAGCATGAGCAAAGGACAGGCTATGGCCGGGAACTCAACTTCGCATACCCCTGGTATGGCGGGACGTGGCTGACACGATGAGTGACCGGATGGGTGTGGGAAAAGCGTGCTACCTCTGCAGAGGGTAAAACTATTCGAATAGCCGAGTCCTCGGATATGGACAGTTGGGAGGCTGTCCTAAGACCATGTGCAAGTTTTACAAAGTTTTGAGTTTGAAAGGAAAATGAAGTGGAGATTGTTTTATGCAACTATACCGAAGGGGTAGTATGAGGTTGCTGGAAAATGAGTGACCCTGAAGGGGCTATGATCGGAAAAGGAAGAGTTTTGGAAAAATGGACAAGATGGTGATTTTCGAGGAAAAGGCTTTAAAAGAGATTTCTTACCTTTTTAACCAAAGGTATATTTTCGAGAAAAAGGTTTAAAAAGACTTCTTACCCTTTTTCAACAAACATGGTGAGAAAACTATTTTTCCAAAGGGTTTGTTTCCAACCAAGATATTGAGAAACTACTTTTCAAAATATTTTGCCTTCAACAAGGATATAAGATCTACTCTTCTCTTTTTCAATAAAGATATAGAGATGTTTTTCTAAAACTAAAGGTTTTAAAGATTATCAAAACTAGTGCATGCTCAAGTTGGGGTAGTTTGCGAGTACAATCAAATGTACTCATATTGGTTTCGTCCCTGGCTATTGTCTTAGCCAGATTTTAAAGAGGAGCAGTTCGAAGAAGAGGAGTTCACTGGCGTCTTTGCGAACTAGGGCGCTTCCCAGTCAGCTGCCTGTAGGGTTAAGGCGAATGACTTGGGCTCCACGTTGTTTGGTGATTTCCGCTGCAAGTACCTGTTGAAGCTTATGACTTCAAATCACGTAAGTATTTTAGTCGGTATTTATGGATGTCCTGTGATGCCAATTCGAGTTATGTGCAACAACAGACTGATCATGGGATTGTTGCAGGAAACATAACGAGTATCTCGGATAGCTAATCCAGGGTCCTCACACTGCCCCTGCCAAGCAAATGGGCAGTTCCTCTACTCCCAGTGCATACAATCTATGCTCCCAATCATCCCAGGGAAGACTCAGGCCTCGTTGATGGACAAGAGTTGGGTCATGTCCGCAACATTGGGTTCCCTCAAGTACTCCGGGTCGAACACCTGCACCACGGCTCTGCAAAACTTGTACATTGCTTCTAGGCACGTGGACTCACTCATCCGCACGTACTCGTCAACAAGATCACCGGCAAATACATATGCAAGCATGCGAATGGCGGCCGTGCATTTCTGATAGGACAAGAAGCCGAGGGCACCACACGCATCTCTTTTGCATATGAAATAATCATCAAAATGCATCACCCCCAACCGGATACGATTGAACAATGATCTTCTCATTTGGAAACGGCGCCAGAAAATCTTGGAAGGATATGTGGGTTTCACCCGATGAAAGTAGTCCCCATAGAGCTGGACATGGCCAGCTGACCTGTTCCGGTCCAAGGCAGGAGAACGGCCCAGCGACGACCCTCGGAACACCGGCCGCATCCTCTCTATGTACTCATTGACGATGAGGGTGGCAACCAGGCCGAGTTCGTACATGATGTAGTTCTTGTAGTACCACTCATCAGAGCTATCCATGACCGAGTTCGTACCTGAGTTCTTGCCGGGGCAAACGGCCGAACACCTTGTGGGCGGCGTTGGTGTCGCGGGCGCTGCGAGAGAGATGGCCGCAAGATTCACCGGCCATGGCGGGGAGGAAGCAGCTCCGGTGACGGCGGGGAAGAGGAGCAGCAGACGGCGTCCCCGGAATGGCCTGCAGTGCCAAATCGACGAGGCGACGGCGGGGTGGCGGCGGGAGGGGCGAGGGAGGAGGAGGAGATTGGGGTAGGGAATGGTCGGATACGCGGGCCAGGGGCGGACTAGGGGAGGACAGACGAGCGCTCCGCGCGCGTCCGCGGCCGACACAAATCTGGTCCAAATTTGGGCCGAGGATGGGTCGCGGTGAACAGAAAAACGGACCTCGGTCCGTTTGCGTCGCCCCGTTGGGCCGTGATTTTGGCTCCCGCAGATAGGAAAGGACACGTGCGGACTCGATGCATCGGCCATTGGAGTCATCCTATCCTATGGAGAGCTCGAGCGAGTTCGTAGTAGTATATCATTGGGATCGATGGATAAGACGAGTGAAATGCCATACCACGCCAACTACTACAATCTGGAGAAGACGACGTACGAAGAACTGTGCATGAAATGAAGATGCTATAGGCTGATGCATGCATGCCTCCCACCACGGGCACGGCGTCATCGATCGACAGAGAGGATGGAAATAGTGGAATTCCAAGCCAGATGAACAGTCGGGGAGGAGGGTGGGGGAACCACGGTGGGAGACCACGCTTTTATTGTGTGATGTTTTCCCCTTTTAACAGCGGCGCGGCGGAGCAGCATAGCATAGTACCATGGCGTGGGGGCTAGCTCCGGCGTGTACGTATGCACAGCACAGCCGGAGCCACCGTGCAATCCACCCATCCATGGCCGGTAGAGCTCTACAGCTGCATGCATGCATCCCTGCATCTGGACTGACTGTCTGACTGCATGCATGCCGCGATCGATCGACCTGGAATCTAACTGCGATTCAGTGCAGTAACAGGCGCGGATATGGACAAGGGACAGGCGATTAACCGTGTTACATGCACATGTAACTCCCTGACATAATGAATTATGATAATTAGGCATAGTTCATGGTTGCCATTTTGATTAGAGACAAACTGTTATGTATCATTTGAAAGACAGATACACAAGTAGGTGAGTACAAATAAATGCCTAACGACCATGTGCTAATAGTACTACTCCAAGATACAAGCATATGTAGGTTTGTGCTATAGTACAAATCTATTTAGCAAGGGCAACCGAGCGTTAACACACATGTTGCAAATTATGAATTTACCAGGGAGATGCAACCAGCCAAAAAGGTTTCCATGTGCATGGTACAAGCACTATTCAGCGACATAATTGTATTGAGTACTTGTACAGCGTACGTTGTCACCTACAGAATTATGTTGTGCGTTCAAAATTATCTACAGACATGAGATGGAGGAGTTGCAATACCACAAGAAAAAAAAATTGGGATTGTGCTTTTACACTATTCCATTGCATTTCAGATAGAAAAAAAATAAACAAAGCGATTTTCAAATAGCTACATACTGTTTCTACAGTTTAAATCCCTGTTTTGATGGAAGCCGTAACTGTTTAAGTTTACTTTAAACAGTGGGCAGAAATAGGATATTTCTGAATAGCACGGAGTCCGGTACATTTTCAATGTTTCATTTTTTTAGAGGAAAGAACATCCATCTATCTAGTGATTTTAGTAATCATAATGTGCTCAGACTTTTCATATATTACACCCATCTAAAATTGCACATTTCCTGATCCAATTAAGACTGTAATCTGGAAACATGTTATTTTAGCATATTCTGATTGTATTTCGTAGTATTATTAAAAATGGATCAATGTGATTGTTGGCACATGTTCTATATATATCCCAGGTTCCATTAAACATTGGTTGTTTTTTTCTTCCGAAATGGAGGTTGAACCCCGGCCTCTGCAATAGAATGATGGATAAAACTTTTTTATTAATAATAAAAAATAACAAAGCCTTACAAAGAAATACAGCAATCAAACGGAAGCCACCTTCCCGACGACAAAAGTCATTACACCTACAATCTTGATGAAGGGAGTAGACCTGATCGGAGCCGTGTGTCCAGACCTCACAAACAAACACACATCATCCAAATCGGGAGTCCTCAACCAAACCGCCCAATGGTGCACCGGGAGCACAAACCGGTCCAACAGACTCTCAGCGCGCACCAAATGCGCACATGCAGAAGCTGCTGTGGCGAACCAATTTTCAGGAGAGATCAATTGAGTGACGTTGTCAGGCTTGCCGTCGACACCTCCACGATGCAAGTGAACCTTAACGGGGAATACGTGGAATGCTTGGCTCTAGTTGATGTCAACCTTGGACAATAGTTCAATTATCTTAGGAGTCAATTTATTTGTTTCAAAGCTAACTGACTCTGATATTTTCTTGGTGAAATCTATGTACGCGGACCATATGAATGGTTATACGAGGTTTATACCTAGATACGTTTGGAAACTTAAGATTACGCATATTTAGAAGTTTTATGCGATTTCTTCATCTAAAAGTTTTACTTACTAAAAATAATTTGGCTAAGCAGCAATGGAAGGGGTAAAAAAAGTTGCTTTTATGACTCGGAGGAGACCATCGAACATTTGTTTCTCTCGTGTCCTTTTGTTAGGTTATCTTCTTTTTTACACACACGACTGGATGAAGTCGAACGGTTGCACCGAACCTGAAACATTTTGCGCTAGTGGGAGACGAAATTGAAAGATTCGGCATGCACGAGTGGGACACGAACCGAAGGATCTCGCGTGATTACTGGCTTCTTCTCCAATAATGCTGACAACTACTTTACCGACATCGACAACCTCTTCGGCTACATGGCTGCCGAAGACAATACCTTAGGCGGTCATCTTCCAATGGCCATAATCTTTCATCTATTCAAGATCATGATTCAAACACTTCTTCTATGAATTTTTTAGACTTATTGTTTGTGTACTCTCTGTTGGATTGCATGACTTTATTATTTTCTATTATGTTAGTCAAGTTTTATCTGCTGTTTCTAAGGATTGAATCATGCGAAAAAATGCTCATATTTCCAGCGGCAATGCTTCAATAAGTACTTAGACTACAAGAAAATAATTGTCAAGTATTTTTTGTTGAAATTTTTATTAAAAGGTTTGTGTGACATTGTAATATATGCTGCTATCATAATGTTTGCATAATGTAATAATATCCTTGACTAAAGTTGGTGAAGAATGAAGTCGAACAACTAAAGTTCATTTCCCAATTTTTGTAAGCCCGCTTGACTTCAACTTGAAATCTAAAACCTCCATGCACTTGTGTCAAACTTATTTGAAGCCGTGTGGGAGTACCACTTAGCAGCTAATGTCCTATGTATTTATGTTTCTAGCAGACTCGTTCTCCGAGCAAAAGAAACGAGATAAACTTCAACACAAACATGCTTAGCTAGTAAAGTAATAAAGCCAGTTCGAGTTAATAAGAGCAACCACACAATGACAATGAGCAAAACAGTTCCCATGTTTGGCCGTTTGGGGTACAACCCATGGATTATCCATCCGTCACATGTACTACAGCTGATAACACCTACAGTCTACAAAAGAAATTAAACCACATGTCTTACTTAACCGCGTTGTCGCCTGATATTGGACAATAGCATACTATTTACTGCACAGGACGATGAACTATGCTATCAAAGATATCAGTCCGATGTAGAATGCCTTACATTATCCGAAACTGCAGAACAACATCATCATATAGGGCATGTTTGGATTGTGCCTACGCTAGCCTCGCCAAAGCACGGGCTAGCCAAAATATTGGCGTGGCTTTTCGCCGCCCGCATCTGGCCAAAACATTGGCGTGAAATTGTACCGGAGAGATGAAGATAGCATTGGCACGCCAAATTATGGGCTACAATCCAAACAGTGGCCAAGCACTTGGTCAACGCCAATTTTTTGGCTTGGCAAGCTGGGGCTCCCATCCAAACAGGCCCATAGTATTTGCACTATATATATAGCAGCTCCTCTACATCCATGGTCTCATGTTAACATATTTGGGAAAAATTTTATTATCTTCGACTTGTGATTCAATTCCACATTTTACCTCTTGTTTTTTAATTTTTTACAATTTTTACCCGTTTCAAATTTTCTGTCACAAGTTATCACGAAGTTGTAACATTATGTCAAGTCCTACTCTGTTTAACAATCTCCTCCCGTTTTGACCGGATGGACCCACCTGTTAGGCCAATGTGATTGGTCACTAGGACGACAACTCGGACGTGTAAACTAGTTGAGTGCGTCCTCCATATCTTGTTCCCCACCGGACCGGTAACCCGTCCCACCTAGCTCTCGTTGTACAAATATGTCAACCTTTGTCGGCGAGACACCGCATAGCTCCTCCTTGCCACCCTCTATTCGTCTATCGACTTCGTGGGAACCAGCGAATGTCTATGGCTTGATCAAACCATCAAGCAGTGGAGCCACGTGAGATGAGGCGGGTCACAGGCCGAGCAGGGAAGCGTGCATGGGTAGCACACCCATTTAGTTTTGACAAAATCTTGAGTACATATGTATAATCCACTTATTCAGAACATTACACATCAAAAAAATTAGAAGGCCCAACCAAAACTGTGATTTGTAGGGGACATTATTTGGATGCTCACTCTTCCACTCGAAGCATGCCATGTCAAGCTAGGAAGTGTGACGGGTTGTGCCATTAGTGAGACAAGGTCTACCTGGTTTACGCTTTCGAGTCAATGTGGCCACATCTGCTTGACAAGTGAGCTAAGTAGTCTGAATCGGAGAAACTATAATAAGTAGGGTAAAACCAGACATAATGTAACGAATACACAATAAACTGTGGTAAAAGTGAAATCCGCTCTTAGTTTATTGATGGAAGATTGTATTAGTTATACAATTCAAAATTTGACTTTTTGCTACATTTCAAAGCTATATTTTGGAATTATTAACGATGAAATCACGAGACGACATTAAACTATTTTAGTTCAAATTTTGAAAAATTTAAACTTACGCGTTGAATGTGCTACGTTCTTAGATGACAACTAATTAAATGGCACGTCTACGGCGTGGCAACCTAGGCGGTAAAATCTTAGATCGAGTACTATCAACAACGATTCTGTTTCGTGATCTAAGACAAATATATATCTTAATTTCCCTCAGAAAAAAAAAATGTAAGACAAATTTATATATCGTCGACACAAATATTGTGACCGTAACATGCGAAATCTAAGCGCAATCCCTGTGTGGCCATTCATTCGATTCCACACTTAGATTCGCGAACGCCATGCGCTCTTCTGCCTATCGTCCAAAAGCATACTACAGTCACGGAAAGCTGCATAAAGGAGACATGCATGTAAAAACACGGGCAACTGCTGAATCGCCATGCTGCGTATAGCGTTCAACACTGCATCATAGTATCATGCATCCAGATCCAGGAGCAATGAATCTCTCAACATGCAGTGACGATTAAGATGAACATTGACTACTTTCCCGTGAACGGGATTTGACTAGCTAGTACTGGTTTGAACAAATAAGCAACAGTTGCTGCACCTGCTGAGTGCTGACCTGCCAATCATGCGAAAAGATCGAAAGAATCCACATCAAATACCATGAAATTCACCCATTCAATTCCTAGCGATACAGTCGCTAGCTACTTAGCTTATACCATCTTATAAATCGATCGATCTCGAACGATAACGCCACAAACTTAATCATCAGCAAAGATAGATCATTTGATCGAGCATTCGAGCTAGAGGAAGACGATGGAGATATGTTTGATAGGAGGGAAACGAGCTAGACTGATACGGCCGGCGCTGTTGTGGACGAGATGATCATGGGAAGCCGTTGGGGAAGTACAAGGTGGATGGGCTCGCGCGGCCGCCGTTGTTGCTGTTCCCTTTATTCCTCCCCTCGCCGGCCCCCGGCGGCGGCGCCATCTCCTGGCCCTGGTACATGAGCGTGGAGTTCATCGTCAGGCTCACCAGGCTGTCGTCGGCGGCGTCTCCCCGACCGAAGTTCCCGCCCCCGTCGCTTCCCCCGGCACCTCCGGCGCCGCCATCGCCGCCGTCGTCGCGCGTGGTGACCATGACCGCCGACTGCACGAGCTCAAGGCAGAGCCTGAGCTTGTTGGGCTCGATGTGGGTGAGACCCGGCACGGCGCCCTTGAAGAGGAACTCCGAGGTGAGCCCCCGGAGCACGTCCAGCGGCGTGACGCCATCTAGCGTCCTGGCATTGGGGTCGGCGTGGTGGTCGAGGAGCACGGACACCATGTCGGGGGACACCATCTCCGCGGCCAAGTGAAGCGGGGTCTTCCCCGTCGGACCGGCGCGGGAGTTTACGTCAGCGGCGCCGAGCTCGAGCAGCGCCTTGACGACGTCGCGGTTGCAGTTCTGCACGGCGTAGTGCACGGCGAGCGCGTCGTCGAGGTCGAGCCCCTCGCCCATGACCATCAGCTTGACGAGCTCGATGTCGGCGGCGTCGAGGGCACGCCGCATGCGCCGGATCTTGTGGTCGCGGTCGGCGGCGGAGGACTGCGCGTTGTTGATGGGCAAGTAGTGGTGGGTGAGGAACGGCGAGCGAGGCGCGGAGGCGCCGCCCGCGGCGTTGAGCGGCGACTTGGCGCGGATCTCCTCGATCTTGGCGACGACGTCGATGGGGAGGTGCTTGGCGAGGAGGTCAGCGGAGAGGCCCGAGCGCGCGACGAGGTGGGAGCAGGTGCCCCACAGCTCCTGCATCTCGAACTTGCGGGACGCCATGAGCACCTTCATGACGTCGTCCACGGACGCCTCCTTCACCATGCTCTCCAATTGTTTCTGCAACAAGCCAATTCGATCTCCCAAACAATGAAATCGATGAAACACTAATAAATTAATTAATCAGTACAAAACTAAAGAATCATCTGCATGAAATGCACTGTTTAATCCTGATCGCTAGTGCGCAACCGTGCATGCATCATGAGTTAACGCCAAAATGTACTTGCATAACAATGTTCCATGGCATGCTGCTGCATCATGTACACCAACAATGTCTGGGAAATGATGCCGAGCTGTTGGGATCGATCCCCAAGAAGAAACCCTAGCGCGACGCAAGCAAGGAACAATAGGTTGCGCTGGTGGTGGAGCAGTGAGTGGGTGGAGACGGATGTGATGTGAGGGAAGGGACAGACACAAACGAGGGCGTGAAAAGACCCTTCCTAGTAAAGATGAGTCAGAGGAGGAGCTAGCTCCATGACAAGTGATGCATGACAGTAGCTGCAGGCCAGGAGCAGCAGCAGCTACCAGCGAGGAAAAAGCAAACGAGACTGTGGAGACTAGAGACGACTCAGTCCTATCACTCTACCAGTACACACAGCACCGAGAGGGGAAATCTTAAGAAATTATGGTCAGGAGGACTACTGACGAGTGAAGTGAGTGCACTGGCTGGAATCTGCAGCAGCTCTGCCGATGCAGCGAGTGAATCAATCGATCGGAAAGGCAAAGGGGGCAACCTAGTAGGGATCTAGTCAGGGTGAGCTGAGCGGGGTGCAGCATCGGCGCAGACGCCCATGGGGTTTGATTCTTCTGACTAGCTAGCTTGCATGCTTCCATGTTACACGAAAAGAAGTTCCTAACAGCTCCAACTCCAATCATGACAGGTCTAACAGCCATCATCCTTAATGGCGTCGACGACTGGAGATCGGGGGTTAGCCTATGCTTGCAGATCCCAATAAAAAGGGTAATTTGGGTGCACATGGATGGATGCAAATTGGAATGACAGTGGCATGGTGTTTGTTCCCCACCCACCTGGACGAGCAAGGCGAGCTGCTCGACGCCGAAGGAGCGCGCGGCGGCGAGGGTGTCGAGGGCGAGGTCGACGGCGGCGCCGCAGCGGGTGTGCCAGCATCCCCTGGCGCCGCAGCCAGGGAGCGGCCCGCTCTTGGGCGCCGCCACGGACGCCTGGCCGCTGTAGAGGAATTGCAGCACCAGCACCAGAACCTCGTAGCGGATGGAGCTAACGGGGATGACGAGCTCCAGCGCGGCCGGGGCGCCCCCGCCCCCGCCGGCGCCACCACGTGAGCCTCCGCCTCCAGCTCCGCCCGAGGTGGGCCAGTTGAGTGGCGGCGGTGGCGGCTGGTGGTTGGGGTCGAGGCCACAGAAGAGCTTCCTGAAGAAGAGGCTCCGGGCCGCGAGCACGCAGCGGTGCGCATGCACGAGGCGGCCCTCCACGCTGAAGGCCACGTCGCTGAAGGCCTGCCCGTTGATGAGCAGGTTGAGGTAGTCCAGCGACAGCGACTTGAGCGAGTCCTCGGAGCTCATGATCTCATGTAGCACACTAGTAGCCAATTGAAAAAGATCCAGGCTTTTTTCACGAGATTTCGAAGGATTTGGATGTGAGGAAGGGGAAAGCTAGCGGCCGGGAGGGAGGGAGGAGAGAGCTTGGGACAGTGGGAGAGGGAGGAAGACGGGAAGGTTAGGGGAGGAGGAGGGGCTAGCTATCAACCCCCTTTGCTCTACAGCGACGCTGCACTGCAGCTCCGCTCTTTTGTGGTTCTCCGTCGAGAGGGAGCTGAGCTGAGAGCGATGGACACTGTTTGATTTCTCGCGCTACAGTATCGTGTGTGGTGTAGTGCACAGTAGGGCGTACTGTGTGTTCGCTGATGGGTGGGGCGCGGCCGGCTGCACGGGACGGTGACCCCACCTGCCAGTGGCGGTACCAGCTCTAGCGCTGCGTGTTATCGTGGTGTTTTTTTTTTTTTTTTTTTTTTTTGAAACGGGGCAAAAGCTTTGCCTTTATATTGATATAGAAGGAGCAAACAAGTAACGGCCGAGGCCAAAGTAAAAACAGTGAGGACTAGGGAAACTAGACTACATCAACCAATTCCATCGATTCTTTCTGAAAGAAAGATCGTCATCGCACCTAAGCAATCAACTCAGCAAGCTTCTTTGCTCCTGCCAGGATCCAGTTCCTGGCCTCGTCCTTGATGCGCTGAACAAGCATTGACGGCATTACGAATTTATTGCTGAAGATTCGCGCGTTCCTTTCCTTCCAGAGCTCCCAGGTGATGAGGGTGATCGCCGAGCCGAGGCCTTTTCGAGACGCCGAAGTCGAGAAAGCGGCAGCCTTCCAATAATCCTGGACAGTGGCCCTGCTCGATCCCATGTCATGCAGCAGGGTAGGACACTTAAGCTAGACCGCGGCTTCGCTCCAGACACGTCTGGAGTAGCGGCATTCAAAAAGGATATGCCTGGCAGTTTCCGGTTGGCATCTGCAGAGTTGGCAAACTGGTTGATGAGGCCAACCCCGAATAGCAAGGCGGTCAGAAGTCCACAGCCTATTCTGAACGGCGAGCCATGCAAAGAAGCTGCATTTTGGGGGAGCCCACGTCTTCCAGACAATGTTCATGAATGAGCAGGAGGAGGCGCCAAAGAACTGCGCCTTGTAGGCCGAGTTTGCCGTGTAGCTCCCACTCGAAGTCAGGGTCCAAACGATGGAGTCGTCAGTGTCAGGAGTCAGGGTGACATCCTGAATCAATCCCCACAAGTGGACAAACTGAGCGAAGTGCTGGACGGTGAAGTTACCAACAACCAGGTCGGAAATCCACTTGTGGTTGGCAAGCGCATCACGCACGCATCTCTTCTTTCTCCTCGAAACCTCAAAAAGGTCGGGAGCAATAGTCTTTGGGGGTATCCCGTCGAGCCAGGAAGATCCCCAGAAGGAAGCTTTTTTGCCATCTCCCACAGTCACCTTGGTGGCCGCATTGAACAGATTCCTGTCTAGGTCATCGTTTGGCGTTTCAGTTCCCACCCAAGGTTTATCCTCAGAAGCCCATTCATGCCATAGCCATCGCAAGCGCAGAGCACGCGAGAACTTCTCCAGGTTAAGAATTCCCAGGCCCCCGAGCTTCTTAGGGCGACAAACCTTGTCCCAACTGACTTTGCATTTTCCTCCGCTGACCTTCTCGGTGTTGTTCCAGAGCATACCCCTCCTCAACCTGTCGAAAGCCTTTATAGTGTGCTTTATCAGCTTTGATGGCCGTCAGGAGGAAGATTGGGAGGGACGTGAGGACAGACTTCACCAGTGTCGCACAGCCAGCCCGGTTGAAGAACTTTCCTTTCCAAGGCTGAAGGCAGGAAGCGGCCTTGTCGATGTAGGGTTGCATATCAACACGACGCAACCTGCCAAGGGAAAGAGGCAGTCCCAAATACTTGATGGGGAATTGCGCAGTTGCAGCGGGGAAGTCGGCGAGGATGGCATCGAGGTTAAGTTCGGAGCATCTGATCGGCGAGATGGAGCTTTTGGCCACATTGGTGACCAGCCCCGTCACCGCCCCAAAGTACTGCAGCGTAATGGCCAAGTTGGTGACGTCGTGCGCAGAAGGAACCAAAAAAATGGCGGCGTCGTCGGCGTAGAGAGAAACGCGAAGCTTGGCGAGTCTATCCGGAATGGGTTGTAGAAGCCCTTCCTCAGTAGCCAGCTCCAGGGTTCTGTTCAGGGGGTCAATGCCAATGTCGAATAACAGGGAGGACAAGGGGTCCCCCTGCCGCAGTCCACGACCGTGCAGGATATCCATTCCCGGTATGCCATTCAGTAGCACGCGCGAGGAAGCCGTGGAGAAAAGGATGACCATCCAAGCCCTCCACCTGTGGGGGAAACCACGCCGTTGCATGACATCTAAGAGATAGTCCCATCTCATAGAATCGAAAGCCTTAGCTATGTCCAGCTTCATTAGCAGAGTGGGGGAGTGGTTTCGGTGGAGGCGCCTTGCAGTGTTTCGCACATACATGAAGTTGTCGTGGATGCTTCGGGACTTGATGAAGGCACTCTGGCAGTGGGATACCAGATCATTCATTTTCGGCGCGAGCCGGCTAGCCATAGCCTTGGCGATGATCTTCGGAACAATGTGGATCAAGCTAATGGGGCGGAAGTCAGAAATATCCTCAGCCCCATCCTTTTTGGGCAGCAGGGCAATGTTGGCCGAGTTGATGACCTGGAAGTTGTTAATCGAGAGCTCGGAGAAGGCATCCATGACACGCATAAGATCCTGGCAGATAGTGTCCCAGCAAGAAGTGAAGAAGGCCGTGGTAAAACCGTCCGGATCCGGTGCCTTATTCGATGGCATCTTGTCAATGGCATCCTTTATCTCATCAGCAGAGAAAGGCAGGGCCAGATCCTCCAGGTCATCCACAGCCGGGTTAATTGCAGCCCAGTTAAGATCCATCTGGCGGGGGGGGCGGTCTACCCAGGGCCTGGGTGAAGTGATCGAAAATTAGCTTGGCCTTATCCTCATGTGTAGAAACCCAGCCCCATTGAGCTTCAACTTCTGAATGTGGTTTTTCCGACGTCTTGAATTGACGCGCATATGGAAGTACTTAGTGTTGGCGTCTCCCACTTTTAGATTAGTGATTCTGGAAGCCTGCCTTTTTCGAGAGCGTTCCAAAACAGCAAGCCCCAGGACTCGCCTCTTGAGAGCAGCTCGCAAGTTCTTTTCCTCAGTTGAGAGCACCCGGAAATCCTGAGCAATGTCAAGCTGTAAAATGACGTCCAGAGCTATAACAAATTGCAGCTTGTGGTCGGAGAAGAGGCCTTTGCTCCAAACGCGAAGTTTCCTCGCCGTATGCTTCATCTTGTGATTGAGCACATGAACAGGCTGAGTGTGCGTGGTCGGCTCCTCCCAAGCGTTCTTGACCACGTCCTGGAACCCCGGCATTTTTGTCCAAAAGCTCTCAAAGCGGAAAGAAGGAGGACGGCGAGGGCCGCGTTGATTGGACAGCATCAGCATGCAGTGATCGGAGAGGGAGGATGAGAGCGCATCCAAGGCATGGTTTCCAAAGGCCAGTTCCCAATTGGCATTGCAGAAGGCACGGTCCAGCCTGACCAAAGTGGGGGAATCCTCTCGTTGCTCCAAGTGAACTTCCTGTTCCGCAGCTTAATCTCTTTAAGTTGGCAGGTGTTTAGAGCCTGGCGGAATTGGCCCATCAAGCGTAAGTCCAGGTTGGAGTTGTTCTTATCAGCCGCTTGGTAAATGAGGTTGAAATCCCCCAAAATCAACCACTTATCGTCATTTGCAGGAGCGGAGGCAATAGCCTCATCGAGGAAGGCCCTACGTATGTGTGTGGTACCGGGTGACTGTGGCGCACGTTAGGTTTTCGTGTGTGTGTGTGTGGTAAAAGTGAGACCGGTGAAAAAAGTGGAGTTTGCGATTGGTGTGTTTGTTCGCCATCTACAGATCTCAATCAAATGCACATATATTTGGGAGTGGGCTTGGGCTGGGCCGATGTGAGCACAACAAACTTATCTTTTTTGAAGGAATATATTTCTGCCCCATTTTCGGCATCAAATTTTGGAGGATTTGAATCCTATGGAAACCCTTTGGATCATAGGATTGGGGCATCAAATTCCTATGGAATATATTCCTATGACCACAATTACATAGGATTCTCAACATGAGATCAAACCTCATTTTAATTTTCCTACGCAAAGTCCAATGCAGTTCTCTCTATCTCTCTACTCTCTCTCATCAATCCTTTAAAATTCATGTGTTCAATTCATGTGTGTCATCCAAAGAAACCTGCGTTTTAGAATCCTGTAGGAATCCACTTCATAAGACATCTCAGTCCTGCGTTTTTCCTATTCCTACGTTTTTAAAATCATGCAATCCAAAGAGGCCCATGTAAGTCGACCGAGCTAAGATGACAATTTCACGCACAGGTTTATGGGTATCGGTGGATACCGTACTCACATGGGAAGGATATGGACACAATTTTATACACATGGTAGTACACGTACCCTACATGTTAAGTCGTGGGTAGGGTACACGTATAGCCTTATACCCGTGGTGACAAAAGCCATTCTCACAAAGGATAACATCCAAAGAGTTAAAACATGCAAAAACAAAGGGTGACAAAAGCCCGAGGACAGAAAGTACATAACAACTAATCTTACTTCAAGCAAAGGGTTGTCAGCCCCATATGGAGTGACAGGGCAGTCAAGATTGCATGGATCGGTTGCCTTGATGCTGGTAATGGATCGCACGTGCGTGTCCAGCTCATTCTTCGACAACTCATCTGGGCTCATTCGACTGGCGTCATGTGCACCTTCATACTGCCACATGGGATGAGCGCGGGCGCGAAGCGGCCACACCCGCAACTTGACAAAAGTGGCAATCAAATGCACACCAGTGACAGTGCCCAACATCTTGGCAATCTTCTCCAAAAGGGGATGCACCTCCGCTTCTTCTTCAGCCGACAAAGGATGGGCCCATGCGTTGGTCTTCTCCAGAGCCTTGGCAGCCGAAAAGGCAGGAAGGCCTGCTTGCTCCGTGGAGACGTAGAACCATTTGGTCCTCCACCCTTGTGCAGAATCGACCGGCTTCAGAGCAAATAGCGGGTGTCGCCGCGCACTTGGATCCCGAAGCCGCCCACGGGGTAGGTGCGACCACCTCCCACATTTGGGCGAACGACGAAAATTGACTTCCACAGCGGCCAACTGGGGGAAACTCCCAGGAAACATTCACAGAGCGTGATAAAACACGCAATGTGCAGAATACCATTAGGGGTGAAATCATGGATTTGCACCCCATAGGCATACATAAGACCACGAACAAAATCGTGGAGGGGGAGCGAAAACCCTCTAGGAAGAAATTCCGCAAAACAAACTCGCTCATTAGTGCGAGGCTTGGGAATACCTCCTTGGGCGATGGAGCGCGGACCGCCAACTGGTCCTCGGGTGGCAGCAGGCCCTTCTGGCGGAGCTTGACAAGGTGGGCATCCTTGAACGAGGATTTCGCCCAATCCCCGGTGCTCTTCTTCAGACCAGTAGCAACTGCAATGTGCTAGCCGCGGTTTTCTTTCCCTTCACTGCCGCCGCATCGGTCGTGGCAGCAGCAGTGGCGGCAGAACGCTTGTTGCCCGCTCCTTTCTTCATCTTCAAAGGGAAGGTGGCGGCGCGCGCAAAGCTCTGGCGCAAGAACAATGGAGGAGGAGCGCGAGGAAGAAGATGCAACAGGGGCGGCGCAGGAGGCAAATGACTAGTAAAAAATTATGCCAGCACAGTTCTCCCTATTTACCACAAGGCGACAGCAATCTTAACCGTTCAAACAAGAATCGTGTGCTCTGCGAGCAATCCTACCGTACACATGGCAAGTGCGGAGGGCAACCGTCGCCGGCCACTCCGCCCACTACGCACGCAAAAAGAGGAGCCATCATCACGCCTCCGTAAAAAGTGGGCCAGAGTGGTCAAATCAAGTCCAAACGGCACCGTCGTTGGTCAGCTCTGCACAATGGGCCCACCTATGTGTCACGTCCCATCCGTCACAGCATAACGCACGCCACCGCGTGTCAGGCAGCGCAGTCACCAAAAATAACGTCATCCCTGACGTCATCATGAGCGCTCTTATCAGAAATACATTCGAGTCCGACCAACGCATATCGGTCACTCGACCGCCTTGTTTGGTTCGGGTGTGAAAAAGCAATGTTAAGGCCAAATTGGTCACTCGACCGTTCCTTCGACTGATGCATATCACTCCCATCGGGAGCATATCAAAAAATTCTTCGACTGGAGATGCTCAAGATAAAATGATTTTGAGATTATCCTCCATTACAAGCAATAAAGCACAATCTCGGGGGCTACTCCCATCGGGAGCGCTATCGCGCACCCGATAGAATAAACGACAAATTATCAGTCGACAAAAAGATCGACTCAGTTCATATATAAAATCATACTCGAAACATTCCCGAGTTGCGTCCGTCGCAAATACTTCGGATGCTGCACGCATAGTGCAAAGGTAAGACCCGACGAACTTTCGAGCTGGGCTAAGGACCGTTCCAGCAACTTCAATCCTTATAATTTCCGTGTCAGCAGACATGATGAAAATCCTGACGGACGCGTTGGGTAAAATTCAAATCTATACTGCAGATCGACTCAGTAAGACCTCCGCGGCCTAGTCGAATCTGACCAGTTTGTTCCAAATTCGAGTCCGGGGATTTGAGTTTGATTGAAATTTAGTAAGGTTTTTACCCGAATGTGTAGTTAACCAGCCCCGATCCGTCGAGTGTGCTGGGCCTGCTAAGCTATTATCCCTTGATCATCATAAGCAAAAACCACAGTCGATGAGATACTCGACATAGCCAGCATGTGCTATTCATACAGGAATTCCAATTATAATATATAGAATACAAAGCATATGACGTGCACTTACGAATGAGTCCATGCCCGATTCTTCGAATCAGACAAGTACTCGGGGGCTACTGACAAGGGTATACATCTCGGGTACCCTACCGTGAAGGTACCTGGTGGACGTGGCGACTAAGGCCCAATAGCGAAGAGCCTACTCGAAACCCAAGACGAGAGGCCCAAGAAAATGGAGTACCCTCCAAGATTAGACATAGGCATAGCCGGTTTAGACTTTCCTTACATGTAAACTAGGTCGGTTACGTACTCCCGAGACCCAGCCTATTTAAAGGCTGGGAGGGGTGCCGATCTAGGACCAAGCCATACTCAAACCACCAAAGCTCTAGCGAGATCGACATCTCGCCGGAGCCTCCTTGTAACCGCATAATCTCACACGATCAATAACAGACAAGCAGGAAGTAGGGTCTTTACCTCCACCCGAGGGTCCTGAACCTGGGTAAATCTTTGCCTCTGCTTGTCAGACGACAAACTACCAGTACTACCACGTTCTCTCCCCATAATCTCAACCCTAGATCCTTAACCATGGGATTTGATGAGTGTACCCCTCGTCACGTGGGTATAGATACCCTACCCATTATATACGACATGTGGATCTTAACCTAGATTAGAGTTGTCATCAATTGTCAATTTGAGTGAGATAATTGTCATGTACTCATCTATTTGTTGTTGAGTTGAGATAATTTTTTTTTTGTCAAATGTGTTGTGGATGAATGTAAAATCGTGAATAACTTGCTAACTATTTGATCTACCATTGGGTACGCAATGGGTATGGGTACCCGTCGGGATAGGCACAGGTAAAGTTACATACCCACGGTACGGGTTTGCATAGAATTTTTGTACACATTGACTATATAGGTATGGCTATGGTATTGCTCTCCCCCCACCTCCCATACCCTACCCATTGCCATCCTTAGACCGAGCTCATCTCAGGCGCCTGATGCCTAGCCTCTCGGGAGCCCGACAACCCGACATGTTTTTTGGCCCAAGTTTTGCGCGAAGGAAGCCCAACTGTCCAACATACTAGCTAGTATAGCTCCAACGCCACTTGGGTATGTCTTTTAAATTGGTAACAAAGGAGTAGAATTTTTATTGAGAAACACTACACCACGGTAACAAAGGCCCCTACGCCGACACATAATCAGTTGGGAAGAGATACGCCGACAGAAGATAAAGAGTCGGGGCAAAAGCAGTCGGTGAAAGTTTCGCCGACACATAATTAACATGCCGACAGACTTTATGTCGCCGTTTGTCACACCTACGCCGACAGATAGCATGTCGGTGACCAGCACACCTATGCCGACACTTGCGCTGTTGGTGTGCACTACCTATGCCGACACTTAATCTGTCCAGAGACACCATAGTAACGCCGACACCAATGATGTAGGTATACTTTTTGCCGACCCTAATTCTGTTGCTACACCTGCATACAACCAAACACACATTGTGTATATATATTGCTCCAATATCACATCGATATCAAAATCCATATATCATGAACAGTTTACAAAAAAGTAGAGCAACAAACATCGCACAAGTACATATATCCACAAATATCATCAATATATTGATCACACGTACACGAACATCCACTTCTTGACATAGCTACTGTTTTGGCCTACTTATATATATAAATAGCTAAAGATTCTGGCCTATAGATTAGAAAAATACAACAAAGATTTCTGCTTGTCACTTCCATGAGCACAAGGTTGCTGGTCAATGACACTTCAGACACACATTGGTCCAAACCATTTCAAAGTCATGACATCCATGTGAGGCAAAGTACCTGCAAATTGATCACACAAAATTGTCATACTCTAGTGCTTTCAAATATTGCTAAATGACCAAAAACTATAGCAGACACGGCATCAGATGGACTTATAACTAAATAGCATATCAAATGTTCAAACAAATTGTCACAGGCAAACAAATCGTAGGTACGAGGTAAGCTGTCAATCAGGCCATGTGATGGGGATGAAAAAAAGGGACAGAAGTTCTTGAGAAACCAGTGCAGCTAAATTGCCATTACCACTACACAACTTCTTTTTTATCGATGAAAGTGTATCTACTTGTTACTGTCAGCATTGAGGCAAGCAGAATGTATACATTCTTCTTTACGAGCAAAATTTAGCACAAATACGCTTCTAAGTGAGGTTTCAGTTGCTTGTCCAACAATAGCAAAATCTAACTACAAGTGTACAAGAATCTAGTCTTTGATTCAATATATTAAAAAAAATGAAATATCCTATAGGCATCTCTTTACAAAGCGAAATTCAGCACATATATGGTTAAACAAGTGAGGTTTAGTTGCTTGTCCAACAATAGCGAAATCTCGCTACAAGTGCACAGTAAGCGAGGCTGTGATTCAATATATATAAACAAAATGAAATATCGATCCTATGGCATATACTGTCAACTAGGTCAATTGATTCAATATATGAACATCCAAAAGGAAAATGCATGCATTACTTGAGAAAATCTAGCTACCTGCCCATTGAAAAAAAGGATAAAAACAACCAATGAATCATAAGTGTGTGACCCTTGTAACTAGCGGGAAGTATTATACCAATAAAGCATGCATTGCTGAAAAGAATCATGCTGAAAATAGAACCAAGTTAAATCATCAATTCGATTATATTATGCTGTACAACATGGTTGCCTTTTGTACATACCCTACAAAGTCACGAAGTAAAATGGAAAGGTTCAAGGACATGTTAAAAGATGCAGTGGTTTTTTGTGGTTTATCTTGTTCATCAAGATGAGATTCAATGGACCGATATTGTTATTAAATACAACGATGTCTTATTTAAGCATCTTAGCCACGTTGAGATAGTCAAAAGGAAGTATAAGACTGCACAATTGCATTAAAACAAGCACCCAGCCAAGCAGAACACAACCGAAATTAGTAAGTCTACCATGTAGATACTATCCAAGAGAGATAGCCCATGGAACAATTATATAGGTACAATAAGAGAGATGGACTAAATACCTGGACAGAGGTCAATATTGCTCCAACATCATATATAGGCTCTACTGGTTCAGTAAGACATCCAAGGAGATGCTTCCGTCTCCATAAACTGAATAGATAACAGAAACATTAAACCAATATATGTCAGACCTTGAAGGCTTCAAACTCTGAGAATGGTTTAGAATTTCAGTTACTGAAAAAACATAAAAATAACTAACTATTCGGGTGAAAAGCTCCTTCAGACAAACCGAACAATTTGTGGCTTGTTGGGATAATCGTCTGTGAATTGCAGGGTCAGCTTGGACGTACCTATAAAGTATAACAAAATTTATTTTAGCGAATATGTTTACTGCAAACCAATATTCGAGTCTAAGAAAATCTTGTATATTGTAGAACTATGCACATCTCTTGTACTTAAACGTAAGCAAAGATTATACTCTATAAATAATTTCAGTTGGTGATTAGAACATCAAATAAATCTGCAACTATGCAAATAAAAACTCAAGACATATTTAGCCGAACCTTTCTTGAGCAGCATGAAGTCACAAACAACTTATCATTCACGAGTAGACTTTTACTGATAAACTGATTATCAAAACACCAGGATCTGTAACACACCTTCAACAATAGCAACATATATTATCAATACAAAAATCGAATCTCAATCATCACAGCTTTCATGATACTAAAGGGAAACAAATAAACATTATGTCGGGGGGCTGCCCCCGGGTAGGGCAAAGATGGTGTGTTATGAAGAGTTAAGGTCTAACCGGATCAAGATTAGCCGGGTCACTTGGGCCGGATCTCAAGGGGATTCGGTCAGTCCTTCTTCAAGCCAGAGTAAAAGGAAGGACCAAAGGGGATCCGGTGAGGCTTAACCGGATCCAAGGGAGAAGAGCCGGCTAAATTATCCGGATCCGTCAGGAAGGACCCGGGTAGGTCGACTCGGATGTTGCACAGGGGCCAAGTAATGTCAGTAAAAGTCACGGGCACTGTAATGTTACTGACCGAGGCTCAGAAGACAGCAAGGTACAGCCACAGGTTTTCCGGGTCACAAGCCCCTAGGCGCTGACTCGGCCAATTCGGGAAAGGGGCAGTGGCTAGGCTACTGTGGTCTACACTGCCTTAAGCTCAAAGAGGAAAGATAAGCCTGTGGTGAACAGAGGGTGAGCTGGGCTGAGTGACAGTGGCCAGTGTTTGTCCTGTTCTCCTTGTCCATGCCATTGTCCTCTGCGGCCAGGGGCAAAAGGGTAATTCGGTTACTGTATATAGCGCCACCACCTTCCCCGGTGAAAAGGGATCGACCATTGTGAGCATCATTTCCCCCCAAGCTTCATCTTCTACCTGGAGCTCTCTCCATTGTTCATCATACAGCTCAAGGAGCGCTTGTACTTGTAAACACTTGAGATATAAGAGAGTAGGCTAGAGCTGCAGTAGGGGTGTTACCTCCACAAGAGGGCCCCGAAGCAGGGTACATCGTGGTGTTCTTGGCTGTTCTTGGTTTGCTTTGTTCTTGTTGTTTCCTGCGAGGTTCTTGTTTGATCTTCATGCGTGCTTCATAAGCGCGCAAACCCTCCCCGGTTCCCCCAACGCCCAAGCGAGCCCACACTTAAGCCATACCCATGGCATCTGCCGTGACACCACCACGACAGTTGGCGCCCACCGTGGGGCAAGCATTGGCGTTGGCTGGGGTTTCCATCCGGACGGGCTCCGTCACTGGTGCCGGCGAGCGGGTCCTCTCCGGGCTCGTGTGCAAGCTCGGCGAGTTCAACTTCATCAGCGACAACGCGGGGTGCTTCTCCAACAAGCCTTTCCCCGCGAATGGCTTCCTCATGACGCTGGGCAGCTTCGTCACCTACGTCGCCACCGAGCCAGTTCGCGAGTACCCGGCGCAGGTGCTCGTGGCTGCGGATCCTCCTTCTTTCCGCGCAGCTCGCGGAGGGCGTAGCGCTCGCCCTGGGAGCAGCGTGGAGGTCATGGTGGCTGCCGCAAACGCTGCTGCTGGCAAAGGAGGTGCCAGCACGAGCGTGCCAGAGGAGCTGGCCACGCCGTCGATCCGGCTGACAAGCCGACCCGGACAGCTAAGTTCCCTAAGGAGAAACCCGATCCGGTTGGTCCCCTTGGCATGTCAAGCAGGGATGCTTCCTTAGAGGGTATCTTGGAAAAGCTAGCTCGGCCAGTGGCTCCTGGAGCAAATGTTGATCTTACTGTAGCTCAGCTAGAGGCAGAGCGCCTGAGGTTGCAAAAAGAGGCTCGGTTAGTGATAGAGTCTAGGCAAGAGTTTGATAGAGACTGAGAGAATACAATGCTGCCAATGGTATCACAGATGGCTTTACTCCTGTAGTGCACCGCTCGCGCAAGAAAGCCGAGTTGCGTAACAGAGGCAAGGACCTCAATGACGAGTTGGCTAGAGCTGCAGGTTCAAGCTCAAGTAAAGCCACTAGTCATAGGTCCGGAACAGGCAAGCCGGTTTATAGCTCCCCGGCTAAGAATCTTAGGGCTGCAGCAGCAGCACGAGCCGAGTTAAGTAACCTGACCGGGGACGCTTGGCGCAAGCAGGCGGAGAGAGTGAATGAGCTAGTGGATGTGTGCAACAGGCAGAATGAGGCCTACCGGAAAGCTAATCCGGATGCTGGTGGTTCCCGGGTAGTTGTCTCGGTTAGGGCTGCTAGCCAGAAATCTAAGGGGCAAGCGTCCTCTCCGCATGTTGTGATTGACCGAGCTCAAAGTGTGAACTCGGGTAAGAGCAAGCAGCTGCAAACTTATGATGCGGTATATGCGAGCAAGCAGCTTGCAGCCCAAGGAAAAGGTGGACAAGACAGAAACAGTGGTGGTCAAGGCAATCCGGGTACTGGAAGGGAAATTCGGCTGGCCGAGGTCAACCACCTCGCCACCCCACAGCAGCATGATGGCGCAGGTGCAGCAGCAAAGTGGTGGCCAGGTGGGCTACCGCTACGACGATGGCAATTCGGCTATGGCGCGAGCCGGATACCAGACGTATGACAATGCATTGGCGTCGAGACTGGGGCCTCGGATGTTGGATCCGGATGATCAGCGTCTCAGGTTGGACAGAATCTACAGTCCGAGAAGCTGGAAGAGCAAGGCCCACCGGGTCCACCATGCTTTGGACCTCGGATAATGAATGAACCAAGTGTGCCGTTGTTCCAGCTCGGCCGCAACACGAAGCCGTATAATGGCAGCACCAAGCCACAGGATTGGCTGACGGACTATGTATCATCAGTGCACATTGCGGGGGGCAATCGCCGATGGGCGGTCCGGTATCTCCCGCATATGTTAGAAGGTCCAGCCCGAATTGGCTGAATAACTTGCCACCGGGTAGTATCAATTGTTGGATGGATTTGGAACAGGCGTTTAACAGCAACTTCTCCAGCACCTACAAGAGGCCAAACCGACCTCAGCTCCTGGCTGCATGCAAGCAGGAAGAGAGGGAGACAGACCGAGAGTATTTGACTCGGTGGAGCAACATGCGCAATTCTTGCGAAGGTGTAGTGGAGGAGCAGGCCATTTCATGGTTTGCACAGGGATGCAGGCATGGTACACCACTTTGGCAGAAACTCCAAAGAGATATGCCGAAAACCCTGGCAGATATGATCCGGATAGCAGACACGTATGCGCTGGGTGATCCAACACAGCCCGCATTGGATGCAGTGGGAGCAAACAGGAGGCAACCGTTAATAACCGAGTTGGGCCATTAAGGCCCAGTGACCGACATGAATTCGGTTACAAGAGAAGAGATCCGGATTACAGGTATGGTTCGGATCAAGTTGCTGCAGTAAACATGGATCAACCCGGTGGAGGAGATGCGCAGAGGCAGAAAACTGATGGTCCGCTTGGAGGCCGAATCAAGGTGCCTGGCCGAAGAAAGTGTGGGAGGGACCAAGTCCACCTCTGACTTTTGAGTCCAGATTGGATGGGCCTTGCTGTTATCACACCACTGATCCGCGCAAACCGGCTAATCATTCGACCCGGAACTGTAGTTGGCATCACCGCATTCAGGCGGAAGGTCAAAGAGGACCACCTCAGAGAGGCGCTCCTAGACCGAATTTCAGGCCAAACATGCCGCTAACCGGAGCCAATGCGACCCCGGTCAACGCTGGAACTCCAAGGCCAGCAGCAACGAAGCCGGTTAACCTGGTGAACATGGGAGGCAGTGACAATGGTGATGGCCCAAGTAGGCAAGGTGGATACCCTGGGAATGATTACAAGGAAGCACATCAGAGTTATGTGGTTTTCGTGACCGAGCCAACTGACAAGAAAAGTCAGTTGAGACGAGCAAAGGAGGTGAATGCCGTGATGCCAGCAGTTCCAAAGTACTTGAACTGGTCTGAGCAGGAGATCACTTGGAGCAGGGCGGATAACCCAAGGATCATGCCAAGCCCAGGGAACTATGCACTGGTGGTGGATCCAACTTTGGTTGGACCCAAGCTGAACGTGAAATTTAGCCGAGTCTTGGTCGACAATGGCAGTGCCATAAACATCATGTATCGGGACACAATGGTCAAGTTGGGTATTTCGCCGAATCAGTTGCAACAGAGCAGCTGTACTTTCCATGGCATAGTACCCGGGGTATCTTGTTCCCCCATGGGTAAGATCTGGGTAGATGTGTTGTTCGGTACCAGGGACAATCACAGACTTGAGAGTCTCGAGTTCGAGGTGGTGGATTTGGAAAGCCCATACCATGCTCTGCTTGGCAGGCCAGCATTAGCCAAGTTCATGATATCTACTCATGTGGCCTACCTCAAGATGAAAATGCCTGGCCCGAATGGTGTTATCACCGTTGCGGGAGACTACAAGAAGGCCATACAGTGTGCTACAGTTGGTTCTAACTTAGCTGAATCACTGGTGATACAAGCTGAAAAGAGCAAGATGCACGAGGTGGTGGCAATGGCGAAGTCAGCTCAGCTCGGCGTGCTGGCCATGACTAATCCGGATGCGGGTGCAACATTTGAGGTGCCCAAGGAGACGAAGAAGATCCCCATTGACCCGGAGAACCCGGAGCGCATGGCCATCATTGGTGCCGGGCTGGGTGAGAAATAGGAAAGCGCGCTCTGTCACTTCCTCCGTGAGAATCGGGATATCTTTGCATGGTCAGCTAAGGACCTGCCTGGTGTTCCGAGGGAGTTGGCAGAGCATTCTTTGTTTGTCAGGCCGGATGTGAAACCGGTTAGGCAACCGACTCGGCGGCTTTCAGATGATCGAAGAAAGGTGGTGCTCGATGAGCTGGCTAAGCTGCTGGCAGCCGGATTCATTATGGAGGTGTTGCATCCGGACTGGATATCTAATCCAGTTCTAGTAGAGAAGAAGAAGGACGAACCAGCTGTGGTCAAGGTGTGGCGCATGTGCATCGATTTCACCAACCTAAACAAGGCGTGTCCAAAGGATCCATTTCCTTTGCCTCGGATTGATCAAGTGATCGATTCTACTGCTGGGTGTGAGTTGTTGTCTTTTATTGATGCGTACTCTGGTTTTCACCAGATACCACTGAACCCTAAAGATCAAATAAAGACTGCTTTTATTACCCCGTATGGGGCGTATTGCTATCGTGTCATGTGTTTCGGTTTGAGAAATGCTGGTGCAACTTATCAGAGATGTATGCAAAAGTGCTTGCATTCTCAAATGGGTAAAAATGTGCAGGTGTATGTGGATGACATTGTCATCAAAACAAAAGAAAAACGTACTCTCCTCGAGGATCTCGAGGAAACATTTGTGAACTTGAGAAAATATCGGTTAAAATTGAATCCGGACAAGTGCACCTTTGGTGTCCCAGCTGGAAAGTTGCTTGGTTTCCTTGTATCGAGCCGAGGTATTGAGGTGAATCCGGCTAAGATCCGAGCCATAGAAAGAATGAAATTGCCTAAATGTCTAAAAGATGTACAAAAATTCACCGGGTGTTTAGCCTCGTTGAGTCGGTTTGTGAGTCGGCTAGGAGAAAAAGCCTTGCCCTTGTATCAGTTAATGAAAAAGAGCACCGGGTTCACGTGGACCCCGCAAGCAGATTCGGCTTTCAACGAATTAAAAAAGATGTTGTCCACTGCTCCAGTTTTGGCATCACCTTTGCCGAATGAGCCAATGCTACTTTACATTGCGGCCACTAACCGGGTCGTAAGTGTGGTCATGGTGGTAGAGCGAGAAGAGGATGGTAAATCTGTGCAGAGGCCGGTGTACTATTTGAGTGAGGTGATCTCAACTTCGAAGCAAAATTATCCTCACTACCAAAAGATGACATATGGTGTGTACCTGGCGGTCAAGAAGTTGAAACACTACTTTCAAGAGCATCCGATTACAGTGGTATGTGAAGCTCCAATTGCGGAGATCATTGGGTGCAAAGATGCAACTGGCCGAGTTGCCAAATGGGCGATAGAAGTGTCTCCTTACACACCGCATTATGAGAGAAGAGATGCTATCAAGTCTCAGGCTTTGCCGGATTTCCTTTGTGACTGGGCTGAGATGCAATATGAACCACCTAAACCGGATTACAATTACTGGAGGTTGCACTTTGACGGTTCCAAATGCAAAATCGGGCTAGGTGCTGGGGTGGTGCTCACATCACCAAAACAGGATCAATTGCGATATGTATTGCAGATTCATTTCTCAGCGTCAAACAATGTAGCCGAGTATGAGGCACTGATCCATGGGCTTAATGTGGCTCGGGACATCGGCGTTCGCCGATTGAGTGTTTCGGTGATTCGGATTTGGTCGTGCAGCAATCTTCTGGAAATTGGGATGCTCTTGACGCCAATATGGCACTGTATCGGTTTCATGTTCAGAAAATTTCGGGATTTTTTGAAGGCTGTGAGTACAAGCATATACCTCGGCTGGAAAACCAAGCTGCAGATGTTCTGTCAAAACTCGGGTCGTCTAGGGAGGCAATCCCACCCGGAATATCCTTGAATCATCTAAGGGTCCCTTCAATCAAACCTTCGCCTGATTCCGAGTCGATTTTTATTCCCAAGCAAGAATCCGAAGCTATTCCTATGAATGTTGATGTGGAGTATATCGAGGAAGACCCGGGGACGCATGCCCGGACTCGGGGACTGCTCACGCATTCGGAAACTGCTAACCGAGTCTTGGGAAAGAGGAGCAGAGATGAAGATGAGGATAACCGGATTGTGGGGAATGGGCAGAAGCTGATAGAAGAAATAATGGCGGCCAAACCTGTGGAAGAAAATGAGCACTTGTTCCCTTTGCATCCAGTACCAGAGTGGGCTGAAGAGATCATGAAGTTCATCGAGGAAGGAAGCTTGCCAAGCGATGAGACCAAGGCTAGGCGTGTCCAGAGGAGATCCAAGGCTTATACCATCATCAACAAGGAGTTATACAAAAGAAGTGTAACCGAGGTGTTGCAGCGCTGCGTGGAGCCAGCAGAGGGCAAGGAGATGCTCCTAGAGATACACCAAGGTGAATGTGGACATCATTGCAGTACAAGAGCCCTGGTGGCTAAAGTGTTCCGGCATGGATTTTATTGGCCCACTGCTCATGCAGATGCGGAGGACATAGTCCGCAGGTGCGAAGGATGCCAGAGATTTGCTAAGCAAACACACTTACCCGCATCGGCACTGAAGACAATTCCTATTACTTGGCCATTTGCGGTGTGGTGTTTGGATATGGTGGGAGATTTCAAGCCGGCTAGGGGCAACATGACACATATGCTGGTGATGGTGGATAAGTTCACCAAGTGGATAGAGGTGAAACCAATACGGAAAGTGGATGGCCGTTCGGCTGTAATCTTCTTGAAAGAAATCATTTTGAGATACGGATACCCTCATAGCATCATCTCGGATAACGGCACAAACTTTGCTGTCGGAGAGTTTGCCCGATTCTGCATGAATAAGGGATCCGGTTAGACATAGCCTCAGTGGCACATCCAAGTCCAATGGG